>CANNZV010000146.1:0-426989 GCA_947561585.1 Caprella mutica
TGGAATAGCTATGATCACTACAGTTTTTACTAGTTAGATTAATTATTACGTAGGTAATTATTTTATTGTGAAATTCGGAATTAATTTCAAAAGAACTTAAAGAAGCAGCGTCAAGGTAGAATATTAGGGGATCTATTTAAGCTACCTATAAAATTTGTTAACTATTGCATCATATTACCTGCCTAATTAGAAACCGTGGTATCTATAACTATATAGAGAAATTCGTAGGTGATGAAAATATATAACTCATTAATATACTACAATGCGAAATCACAGTGTGTATTTCAGACGTTGGGTAGCGATTACGAGCGAGCAGAAATGAGTATAAAATGGTTAAATATGATATCATTTGGACCAAATATATACCTAAATTACATAACTAGGATTATTTCTCAATAAAATTATATTATATAATCACTCACTAAAATTACTTTAGTCTCTCCTTAAAGTATTCTCTATGAAATATCTTATAAAGAAAACTAATTTTCAGCATATACTCTTGTAAAATGTCTGTCTCATTTTCATACGTTTTATAACAATTACGGGACGGAAACGAGTGTAAAATGGTTAAATATGATATCATTTAGACTATATATCGACCATTTGTTATAACTAAATTACATAAATAGGAATATTTCGCAATAAAACAACTCCATTCCGGTAATTCATGCTCCGTTCCTGTAATTCATGTCCCGTTCCGGTAATTCATGCTCCGTTCCGGTAATTGTATGGACCCTGAAATAAGTTTAGAAACCTGTAAATAACAATTAAATCACTCATGGATAGCCAGTCTGCAGAACATGGGACATTTTTCACATTTTCTGTGCGAACAATCCTTAATTTCCTCCTATATTTACATGTATTTTACCGAGAACAAAGCCAAAATTCAGGATTTCTTGGAAAACAGTTTACCAGTTCCTGCAGTGACGCAGTCTGGATGGATAGTCTCAAGTGATACACATGCATCAGACATAATGAGACATTATGCATGAGAATGTTTTGAAGAGTAAAATCTTCACTAAGATGTCCTATTTCTTCTTTAAAGTATCTTAAATGTGGCGACCTTGATCCATTTTCTCACCAGACTGGTGACATTCCTGCCACACAGCTTGATTAATTCAAAATTTTAAGCCAATTAGACATATCTGAGTTTTGACCTTTTGAAATTTAAGCCAATTAATTGGCTTTAACTGACATACTCTGTAATATGGCTAAATTCCAGTCTGTACTTCATGGTAAATTTCTGAGCAAACTATATTTTCATCCTATATTTAGGTACCATATTTACATAAATTTTACTTAAAACAGAAGCCAAAATAAAGGATTTCTTGGGGAACAGATTAGTGAGTTTACCAGTTCCTGCAGTCTAGGTTCAAATTCAATTCACAGTTCAGAAATTCACTGTAACAATTCGACATTGACCAAAAGGCAAAAGCCCTAATAATTTAACATAATAAGCATTGACTAATGGCAAGCGAGGTCTGGCATCGATGAGGTTCGCTATATGATTGACACTAGACATAAATAACATAAGGCTAGGTTAAAGTGACGTAAAACATTCGGCATTCAGCTATTCTAACTTTCAAATTTCAACATCTTCCATACAAAAAGAGAATTCAAAGAATATTCCCTCACCTGTAATCTTATCAAAAGAGTAAAAATGTAAATAATCGAAATTAGGTGCCTTAAAAATTAGTTATTAGTTAAATAACTTACCATTTTGTTGAAATTGATAAATACAGTTAAGAAGTTAAGAGTGATGAGGCAAAATTCGGCATTCAAGTGCGAAAGATATAGACTGAGGAGTTGACCAAAATAGTATCTGAGAAAAAATCGAATAGAATTTTGAAATATGGATAATAGATAAAGTTGAATTTAATTTACAGTCTAATATAGAGTAATGCATATTTTTGATTAACGAATATTGCAAAGTATGCAATTATTGGCCCCTATATAGACTATTGGGCCTAGAAGCTATACAATATACATCATTATTAACTCATTGAATCACAATCACTCGCTCTTCCACACAAATATATTTAATTTCATGTACCTATTATTAGAACGTATATACTAAATATGTAGGTAATAAGGATCAAGAAGGCCTCATTCCTGATCCTAATGTATATATGGGTGTTATGTGCAAAATAACAGTACGTAGCATAGTACTAACCCGGCAAACATGAATGTATCTATTCGATGTCTAAACGACTATGTATAACTTCTCTTCCGACATCGAATACCAGTAACAAATTAGACATGGTGACATCAAGTAGACATCAATCCGATATCCGTTTGCACCGCTAAACCGCATCATATCAAGTATATTTGGCATCGAAGCGATACCGTTATAACAGCGTTGAATAGAAAGATAAATTACGACATCCAACATACATAGGGATTCTCCATCGAACAGACGCCTAATTATATATCTAATATGCTTCGAAACTATATCCACTTGCATCCAATAAATAAATAAATTAAAATTCAAAACTCTTACTTCATTGATATAACGTACTGTACATTTAGATGCATATAAATTTGATTATTGATACATAATGTTATGTGTAAATTAAATGGGAAGAAATGAAGTGATGTCTCCTGGTATCGATCGTGGGAACATCCGTCCTCGTGCCTGTACCTCTGTCACATTGCCACCGTGGATGCATTTGACTAAAAAAAAATTTTGATATTAAACGACCCGGAGATACTTCAAGATATTTTAAAGTGAATAGAACAATGCAGGCAAGCACCGCTTTTATAACCAAAATCACAACTTATTCTTATTACAAATAGTAAAGAGTTGGTCAAATTTTTATATAATTGTAACTCCTTAAATTTTTTGTTCCTTCTGAGTTCAAATTAAAGAAAATGTTTTGAGGCCACGACTTAAAAGAAATTAATAGATAATTAGATTTTTATAATTATTGTGTTTCAATGAACAAACAGGAATTTTGTGCTCTGTGAAGTATTTTTAGCAGTAAGGTATATGTTCCAAGTTATTAATAGCGTCTATATTTGACGTGATAAAGGAGAATACAATAATTATTATTCAACTACTACTTAATTAGTAACAAAATAGCTGAAGGTATGAATCCAATTGAAGTAAAAGTTAAATAATGATTAAATATAGATTTTTTGAGTCCGATTACCATTTTAAGTTTAATTATCTATAATGTGAATCACTGAATTTTAATCGTCTCATTTGCACAGCTTTTGGCACTATGGTGAAAGCTCAAGTTATCGGATATGGAGCTCCTAATTTTATGTGGAAAAATTATTTATATAATGATTTTTATTTCTAAACTTGTATTTTACGAACTGGTATCATGGATGCCAATTTAAGTATGAATTGAATAATGATAATTATTATATTTATCTCTTACATATTCGAAATATGTGGAACCGTCTGATAACACAGAATTTACTCTAAAATGAAACATGTTAAATAGCCCATAAACTTTTAATTATTTAGGTTTAGTAGAGGTTCAACGTCTGCTTCGGAACCAAAGGCCATGTCGCTGACGTAAAAGGCAATGAAATACAAGGGACTGGAAGAAGCAGTGAGAAAGGAAAGTGGCTCCATGGACGAAGTCACGACGCTCATGAATGCTGAAAAGCTACTCCGTGAAAGCTGTCACTTACTGAGGAATGTAACAAAAATGGTCACAAGCACCGGTGGCTGCACTCAAGGATGGAAGAGAGAAATGAAGTCTACGAGCCTACCTAACACAAAATCTAAGAACTCGTACGTAATTGTGGAGCATAACCCTAGCTCTATCCTCTAAAACTGCATGGAGAGTTAAAAACACTATACAGATGGTAAAGATAAAATAGACAATACATTATTCAAATTACAACAGTTTTGGTTCCCAAGGGACGCCACCCCACTTCTCTCCTATTCACCAAAGACAGCTTCAGGAACCCCTCGGGGCTTATTTACAATAAGCAATTTAGAATAGATTCATAACAATAAATGCACTGGCCATCGAAAAATCACTCGATTGGTTATCCATTTCATTTTCACGGTACTGAAGGAACACTGTTCAACAACCGATGTTCCAATATCAATTACTTTACGTTGATCAATTGAACAATCGCACTAGCGTGCCAGTGCCCGATCGTACCTTTACAACTGCCGTAGTCCCCTATAAGCGTATTAATTATTGGGTATAGTTTAAAGGGAGCACTACGTACGGTATATAGAAAGGTACAATCCAATTGAATAGGAATAATTCCTACATTTCTATGCGTAGTATAAAACAGGAAGATAAGAAAATGAATTTCCAAATTTGAAACGATTTTTTTAAAACTACGTATCTGTTTTCGCACTTCTGGTCGAAGTATAAATTTAGATATAGTTTGAAAACAGACACGTCGACGTCAAGATGATGCTGTTAGAACCATGTATCGGTTTTCGTGTTTCTGCCCGAAGTGTAAATCCAGATATCATTTAGAAACAGACATTCCGATATCTACTATGAGTCGAAATGGTTGCTAAGTCGATAACCACCGTTAGCGCTACGAATTCGACAGCAAACGGCATCGAATCGACATTCATATGTTTGTTGGGAATATTATAGGTAGGTACTACCGTACTAGTATTATAGGAATTAAAGGTACATAATTAGCTATATAATAATATAATATAGGTACCACTAATATACTGTAGTATTATAGGTACTAATATTGTATAATTGAATGCTTTCAATATATTGGTGTTGATCTAGAGTTCATCTTATTTAAATAAGGAGACAGAAAAGTATTGATAGGTAGTTGGGGAGCGGAAACAAACGGAAACGTTCGAGTAGAAAATTTTATTCAAGCACTGGTTATCATTTTACATCTTCTGAATACTTTTGCTAATACTAACCCAACAAACATATGAATGTCGATTCGATGCCGTTTGCTGTCAGATTCGTAACGCTAACGGTGTGTATCGACTTAGCTACCATTTCGACTCATAGTAGATATCGGAATGTCTGTTTCTAAATGATATCGGAATTTACACTACGAGTAGAAACACGAAAATCGATACATGGTTTTAACAGCATCATCTTGACGTTGGCATGTCTGTTTCCAAACGATATCTGAATATATACTTCGACCAGAAGTGCTAAAACAGATACGTAGTCTTAAAAAAATCGTTTCAAATTTGGAAATTCATTTTCTTATCTTCCTGTTTTATAATACGTATAGAAATGTAGGAATTATTTCTACTCAATTGGATTGTATCTTTCTATATAACATACGTAGTGCTCCTTTTAAACTATTCCCAATAATTAATACACTTATAGGGGACTACGGCAGTTGTAAAGGTACGATCGGGCATTGGCACGCTAGTGCGATTGTGAACTGGATCAACGAAAAGTAAGCGATACTGGAACATCGGTTGTTGAACAGTGTTCCTCCAGTATCGTGAAAACGAAATGGATAGCCAATCAAGTGATTTTTCGATTGCCAGTGCATTTATTATTATGAATCAATTCTAAACTGCTTATTGTAAATAAGCCCCGAGGGGTTCCTGAAGCTGTCTTTGGTGAATAGAAGAGTAACTGTTTTAATTTGGATTATGTATTGTCTATTTTATGTTTACCATGTTTATAGTGTTTTTAACTCTTCATGCTGTTTTAGAGGATAGCGCTAGGGTTATGCTCTACAATTACGAGGTCTTAGATTTTGTGTTAGATAGGCTCGTAGATTTCATTTACTATCACCTCTTCATTTCCCTCTACCATCCTTGAGTGCAGCCACCGGTGCTTGTGACCATTTTTGCCACATTCCTATGTAAGTGACAGCATTCACGGAGTAGCTTTTCAGCATCCATGAGCGTCGTGACTTTGTCCATGGAGCCACTAATTCTTTTCTGACTGCTTCTTCCAGTCCCTTGTATTTCCTTTCCTTTTGACGTCAGCGACATGGTCATTGGTTCCGAAGCAGACTTCTACTAAACTTAAATAATTAAAAGTTGATGGGCTATTTATCGAACGGTTCTACATTTTCGAATATGTAAGAAATAAATATAACAATTATCATTACTAAATTCTTACTTAAATTGGTATCCATGATACCAGTACGTAAAATACAAGTTTAGAAATAAAAATCAATACCTAAATAATTTTTCTACGTAAAATGCGGAACCCCATATCCGATAACTTAAAGGTCCTCTCCAGGCTCCGGGAAAAAAATGAGTTTATAACATAATATAATTGAACTAAGGTCTACGATCATTATTCTGCAAACCGCATACAATTCGGTTCAGTATATATTTTATAATTTATTTTTAAAGTTTTTTAGTACTCTGTGAGCAACAATTGAGCGAATCACTAATCTGATGCTCAAGAAGAAGATTGTACACTCTTTGTTTTGATTACAAATTTGAATTTTATAAACAAACCATGCGTTATCGGTCATTATTTTAGATATTAATTGTTTCCTAAAGTATATAAACATTTCTATTATAAGTTCATTCAATTTCCCAACAAACATATGAATGTCGATTCGATGCCGTTTGCTGTCGAACTCGTAGCGCTAACGGTGGGTATCGACTTAGCAACCATTTCGACTCATAGTAGATATCGGAATGTATGTTTCTGAATGATATCTGAATTTACACTTCGAGCAGAAACGCGAAAACCGATACATAGTTTTAACAGCATCATCTTAACGTCGGCATGTCTGTTTCCAAACGATATCTGAATTTATACTTCGACCAGAAATGCGAAAACCGATACGTAGTTTTAAAAAAATGTTTCAAATTTGGAAATTCATTCTCTTGTCTTCCTGTTATATAATACGTATACACTGCGACCAGAATTATTAGTCCAAAGAGTTTTTTGCCCATAACTCTAAAACCGTTTGCGGAAGATTTCCGAAATTTCATTCATAAGTGTAGAAGAGTATGAGACACGTTCTAACTAATTTTCAAAGTTGTACTCTTCTTTGTTTTGAATTTATTTAATATTTCCTTTTTTCAGGTGACCATAATTATTAGTCCAGTACATAATTTTTATTTAATTAGTTGAAAATGGGGCGTGAAAAGGACCTTTCAGAGCAAGAAAAAAACCTTATCATCAAGTTAACAGCTAAGAAGAAGCCTCAAGCTGAAATAGCTGCACAAATTGGACGCCATGTAAAAACCATCAAGCGTTTTTTGGAAAATCCGAAAATTCGTAAAGAACGCAAGGATAAAGGCAAATTGAGGAAACTATCAGAAAGGGATGTGCGCCGCCTGAAGGCTACATTGAAGAAGAACCCTGGTTCAACAAGCAAGGACATTTTTTCCGCTTCCGGGGTTGCAGATGTGTCTAAATCGACCCGCAATTCAGTTCTTGGAAAATTTGCTAAACAAAAAAAAGCCACTATAACTCCTCCTCTCACCCCAAAACACAAAGAGAGGCGTCTAGATTGGACCAAGAGATATATGAGAACCTCTCCAAAGCTTATATTATTCACTGACGAATGTAGAGCAACTTTGGATGGTCCAAAGGAAGGGTGTTTGGGGATGACCCTTCCCAAATGCGTTTGCGACGTCAGCAAGGTGGTGGAGGGGTGATGTTTTGGGCGGGAATTATAGGGGATGTACTCATTGGTCCTGTGAAGGTGCAATCAGGTGTTAAACTCGATTCTAAGCGCTACTGTGAGTTCATTGATTCTGCACTTTCAGACTGGTTAGATGACCTGCCTTTGGAACAACGCCGTAAAATCATATTTATGCAAGATAATGCTCCGTCGCATGCAGCAAAGAAAACCAAAGAGTTCTTGCACTCACTGGGCTTCAAGAATAACACCCTGATGGACTGGCCTGCCTGCTCACCCGATTTAAATCCCATTGAAAATTTATGGGCCATCATCAAAAGAAGTGTTTACAGCAATGGGAAGCAGTATTCATCAAAAAATGATCTCTGGGCTGTCATACAGAATGCTGCGAAGGCTGTGGATCCTTCTACTATCAAAAAACTAACAGATTCTGTCACTGAACGAATGTTTCAAGTCATAAAATCCCAAGGATCTCACATTGGGAAATAATCATGATTTCTGCCATATTAAATTCACTATTGACTACTTTCTTGTGTTTACAAAGTGTATTTGTATTTGGTATTTGATGTTAAAAGTTTTGTTATTTAAAAAATTCGTTTATTTATCCTTGTAACAAATTTATAAAGAAACGAAAAAATCGGGACTAATAATTCTGGTCACCTGAAAAAAGGAAATATTAAATAAATTAAAAATTAAAAAGAGTTAACCTTCGTATAATGACACGAATGTGTCTCATATTCTTCTACACTTATGGTGAAAATTTCGTAAATTTACCGCTGCCCGTTTTTGAGATATAGTCAATAAACACTTAGGACTAATAATTCTGGTCGCAGTGTAGAAATGTAGGAATTATTTCTATTCAATTGAATTGTACCTTTCTATATAACGTACGTTGTGCTCCCTTTAAACTATACCCAATAATTAATACATTTATAGGGGATTATGGCAGTTGTAAAGGTACGATCCCGAGGGGTTCCTGAAGCTGTCTTTGGTGAATAGAAGAGAAGTGGTGTGGCGTCCGTTGGGATTCAAACTGTTGTAATTGGGATTAAGTATTGTCTATTTTATGCTTATCATGTTTATAGTGTTTTTCACACTCCATGCAGTTTTAGAGGATAGCGCTAGGGTTATGCTCTACAATTACGTACGAGGTCTTAGATTTTGTGTTAGGTAGGCTCGTATAGACTTCATTTACTATCACCTCTTCATTTCCCTCTTCCATCCTTGAGTGCAGCCAGCGGTGCTTGTGACCATTTTTGTCACATTCCTCGGTAAGTGACAGCATTCACGGAGTAGCTTTTCAGCATCCATGAGCGTCGTGACTTTGTCCATGGAGCCACTTTCCTTTCTGACTGCTTCTTCCAGTCCCTTCTATTTAATTTCCTTTTGACGTCAGCGACATGTCCTTTGGTTACGAAGCAGACGTTAAACCTATTAAACGTAAATAATTAAAAATTGATGGGCTATTTTAACGTTCCATTAGAGAATAAATTCTGTACGTGTTATCGGACGGTTCCACATTTTCAAATATGTGAGAAATAAATATACTAAATATCATTATTCTATTCTTACTTAAATTGGCATCCATAACACTAGTACGTAAAATACAAGTTTAGAAATAAAAATCATTGCATAAATAATTTTTCTACGTAAAATGCGGAACCCCATATCCGATAACTTGAGCTTTCACCTAGTGCCAAAAGCTGCTAATTAGACGATTGAAATTCAGTGATTCACATTATAGATAATTAAACTTAAAGTGGTAATCGGACTCAATAAATCTATATATAATAATCATTATTTAACTTTTATTTTAATTGGTATCATACCCTCAGCTATTTTGCTACTAATTAAATAGTAGTTAAATACTAATTATTATATTTTACTTTATCACGTGTTCGAAAATATAGACACTATTAATAACTTTGAACATATATACCCTACTGCTAAAAATATTTCACAGAGCAAAATTTTTTTGTTTGTTCAATGAAACACAATTATATAAGTCAAAATATCAAACTAATTACTCAACTATTATGACCTCTATTTACTGAGTGAGAGTTAATCTATGGTCAAATTTTAATTAATGCATTCATTACTTTGAACTTTTATCACAGAGCTTTCATCTTTATTCTAAGTCGTGGCCTCAAAACATTTTCTTTAAATTGAACTCATAGAGAACGAAATATTTAAGGAGTTACAATTATATAAAAATTTGACCAACTCTTTACTATTTGTAATAACAATAAGTTGTGATTTTGGTTATAAAAGCGGTGCTTGCCTGTATTGTTCTATTAACTTTAAAATATCTTTAAGTATCTCCAGGTCGTTTAATATCAATTTTTTTTTGTAGTCTAATACTTCCACGGTGGCAACATGACAGAGGTACAGGCACGAGGATGAATGGACCCACGAACGATACCTGGACACATCACATAATTTCTTCCCATTTAATTTACACATAACATTATGTAACATTAATCAAATTGATATGCATCTAAACGTACAGTATTGTTATATCATTGAAGTAAGAGTTTTTAATTTATTTATTTACTGGGTGCAAGTGGATATCGTTTCGAAGCATATTAGATATATAATTAAGCGTCTGTTCGATGCAGAATTCCTATGTATGTTAGATGTCGTAATTTATCTTTCTATTCAACGCTGTTATAACGGTATCGCTTCGATGCCAAATATACTTGATATGATGCGGTTTAGCGGTGCAAACGGATATCGGATTGATGTCTACTTGATGTCACCATGTCTAATTTGTTACTGGTATTCGATGTCGGAAGAGAGGTAATACAGAGTCGTTTAGACATCGAATAGATACATTCATGTTTGCTGGGTTTACACGAATATTAAATGGATTTATTAAACCTAATACCTAGTTGAAAATCAAAACAAATGGTGTACATTCTTTTTCTTCAGGCTGAAAATTTCTTAAATTAGCAAGTCGGAAGTAGTATAGCTTTTGTAGAGTTTTGATTATAAAAATCTTTAAAAGCATATAAAATTAAAAATATGCTACCAAATTCAATGCGGTTTGCAGCAAATGGATAAGAAACATTAGCCTCATTGAATAAGGCAATAAAAATATTTGCTTGGAGGGGACCTTTAAGCTTTCACCATAGTGCCAAAAGCTTCAAATGAGACGATTAAAATTCAGTGATTCACATTATAGATAATTAAACTTGAAGTGGTAATCGGACTCAATAAATCTATATAATAACCATTATTTTACTTTTATTTCAATTGGTATCATACCTTCAGCTATTTTGTTACTAATTAAATAGTAGTTAAATAATAATAATTATATTTTCCTTTATCACGTGTTCGAAAATACAGACCCTATTAATAACTTGGAATATATACGCTATTGCTAAAAATATTTCACAGAGCACAAAATTTCTGATTATTCAATGAAACACAATAATTATAAAAATCTAATTATCTATTAATTTTAATTAATGCATCACAGAGCTTTCATCTGTATTCTATTTTCTTTAATTTGAACTCATAGGGAACGAAATTTTTAAGGTGTTACAATTATATAAAAATTTGACCAACTCATTACTATTTGTGGTAAGAATAAGTTGTGATTTAGGTTATTGAAGCGGGGCTTACCTGTATGTTCTATTCACTTTAAAATATCTTTAAGTATCTCTGGGTCGTTTAATATCAAATTTTTTTTTTGTCAAATGTATCCACGGTGGCATTGTGACAGAGGTACAGGCACGAGGACGGATGGGCCCACGAACGATACCCGGACACATCACTTCATTTCTTCCCATTTGATTTACACATAACATTATGTATCAATAATCAAATTTATATGCATCTAAACGTACAGTACGTTATATCAATGAAGTAAGAGTTTTCAATTTTTATTTTTTTATTTTTTTGGATGCAAGTGGATATCGTTCCGAAGCATATTAGATATATAATTAGGCGTCTGTTCGATGGAGAATCCCTATGTATGTTGGATGTCGTAATTTATCTTTCTATTCAACACTGTTATAACGGTATTGCTTCGATGCCAAATATACTTGATGTGATGCGGTTTAGCGGTGCAAACGGATATCGGATTGATGTCTACTTGATGTCACCATGTCTAATTTGTCACTGGAATTCGATGTCGGAAGAGAGGTTACACAGAGTCGTTTAGACATCGAATAGATACATTCATGTTTGCTGGGAATACAAACAATATAAATAATAAAATGATACCTAAATAAATAACATTATATGTCGATTATTTGTAACACCCTACCTTAATCGACAGTCATTCAAAATATACATAGCATACATATGATAAATCTAAGAGGCATTATATTTCCTAATACATCAACACAAGTTATATGAAATGCTTAACCTCTAATGTTTCTGAAAACATTTAATTTAAGTTTAGATACAGGCTTAGTGAACATGTCTGCATAATTATGCTCTGAAGGAACATGATGCAGGTTAATCACTTTACTCTCAATTTCGGACCTAATAAAGTGATATTTAATGTCAATATGTTTGCTACGTTGATGAAAGACAGAATTTTTAGAGAGATCAATTGCTCCTCTGTTATCAGCATAAACATCAACAAACTGCTTCTTAGTCATAGTTATATCTGATAATAATTGCCTCAAAAATTTAGCTTCTTGGATTGTGTGAGTGAGAGCCATGTACTCAGCCTCACAGGATGAGAGAGCAACAGTTGTTTGTTTCTTTGTTTTCCAAGAAATGATAGGCCCTTCAGGATTCAAGAAAAAACAAAATCCTGAAATACTCCTCCTATCATCTGATGACCCCCAATCTGAATCACTGAATCCTACCAACTTAATATTAAAAGATTTCTTAAATACTAACTTGAAATCGATTGTGCCCTTGATATATTTAATCACATTTTTAACAAGATTCAAGTGGGCATTTGTTGGCTTGGATAAGTACTGTGACAATTTCATGACAGTATAACAAAGATCTGGACGGGTATTACTCATCAAATATATCAATGTTCCGACCATTTCTCTGTACAGTTTCGGCTCTACTAGCTCATTAGATTCACATTTATTAACATTGTTAATATTTATATCACATGGAACAGCCTTTGGAGTACAATCTTTCATGTTAAATTTATCTAGTATATTTTCCATGCATGTTCTCTGATCCATAGTAATTGAATTATCATTGAATTCAAAGTGAATTCCTAAGAAGTTACTTAATTGTCCAAGATCTTTCATTTGAAATTTACTAGTGAAAACACCCTTACACTCATTAAGAAGAGTTTTGTTATCTGAAGCTATTAACAAGTCATCTACCCAAACAATAATTATTACCCTACCTAACTGATTAGATCTAGTATATAAACAGTTATCCGAATTAGATTGGGTGAAACCCGCCTGAATTAGTACAGAATTTAACAAATAGTTCCAATTTCAGCCGCTCTGTTTTAGTCCATAGAGAGATTTGTTAAGATGAAGAACAAGTTTTCTTCCATCGTGACTTTCTTCTTCATAACCTTCTGGTAGGTCCACATAAATTTCCTGCTCTATCTCAGCATTAAAATAGGCACTCTTGAAATCCATTTGATGCACGATCAGGTTATTTTGAATTAAATAAATAAATAAGTTTATTAGAAAAGGATACAATTATTAAAAGAAAAGAAAACTAAGCCAACTGGTAGTCTAATAGACTAATGTGGCAAGTTTCGATATAGAATAACTATATACAATACAATAATCAGTTTAATACAGAAATGAATATATCATGATGAATAATTCAATATACAATTGTAAAAAAAAGAACAATATTCAATGCATTACAATAATTATTGCAATATAAAAACAATACAATGCAGCAGCTAATACAATAACTAATACAATACAGCATTTAATAAAACACTTTTAAACAGCTATTGACTCCGCTCAGACAACAATAGGATCTTCAATCTCTTTTTAAATACTTGGTACCATCTGTCAATCTTATTTCTAGTGGCATCTGATTCCAAAATTTAATAGAGTGATGTAAGAAGTTCTGTTGACTACACGCAGTTCTACAATATATATTATTCAGGAGTTGATTTCTCGAACTACGGGTGTGGTGCGCATGTCTCACTTGTTCGGCAGCCGTCCTCGAAAGGAAATGATTGTGCAGCCCATGAATCACATTGAACATCTTGACAATATGAAAATACTTCACAACCTGTGGGAATTTTAACAATTTATATTTAGAGAAACAGTCAACTTCAAGATTATCATCCTGTAACCTAACAACTTTCCGCTGCAAGGAAATAATTCTAAATGTAGTACCTTTACTAGCATTAGCCCACACAATAACACAATAAACAAGATGGCTGTAAAAAATTGAGTAGTAAAGTTTCAAAATAGTTGAGTGTGGTATATAACTGGAAATACGGCGAATAATCCCAAGGGATCTTGACAATTTACTTATGACAGCCGCACCATGTATACGAAAAGATAGATCTCTGTCGATTTGAACACCCAAAAAGTTTATACAGTTTGTAGACTCAACCACACTATTGCGTACTTTAACATCAACTACATTGTTCAAACCTCTTTTAGTTATGATCATCGTTTTAGTTTTATCTACATTTAATAACAGTCTGTTAGCTATAAGCCATATATCAATTCCAACCAATTCTCTGTTAATAGATTATATGACATCACTAATTACAGGACCAGAGGCAAATATGGTGGTGTCATCGGCATAATGAATCATTTTTATCTGATTAGAACATTTATGCATATCATTGATATAGATTAAGAACAGAATGGGTCCCAGAATTGATCCTTGAGGTACTCCTCTGTTCACTTCGCGAATACCCGAATTAGCCCCCTCTACACACACATACTGTTTTCTATTAGACAAATAGGACACAAACCAGTCATTAGCTGAACCTCTGATGCCATATCGATCAAGTTTTTTAGTCAATATCGAATGATCAACAGTGTCAAATGCTTTAGTTAAATCCAAAAATACACAATTAACATAGTCTTTCTTATCAATAGCAGTATACACATGATCTAAAAATTCAACAACAGCATCAGAGGTAGATGACTTTGATCTGAATCCAAACTGACAAGCTGCCAAAATAGAAAATCTATCTAAATATTTCACCAATCTAACACACATCAACTTTTCGAATATCTTGCTCAATACTGATAGAGTGGAAATGGGTCTATAGTTGCAAGTTTCGTAAGGTATACCTTTCTTAAATATGGGGACAACTCTGGCAACTTTTAGACAGTCCGAAAACAAACCACTCATCAATGACCAATTGAAAAATTTAGAGATAACAGGAGAGAGTGAATCAGCGAGAGTTTTGTAGATGAAAGTAGGAATCTCGTTTATTCGACAACTTTTAAGTTTTAAAGACATTATGGTTTTCTCAACTTCGTTAGTGGTAGTAGGGTATAGATACATTGACTGATTGGCAATTTGTGACTGCAGATATGATAATGGATCAATATGTGTTCTAGGGATATTATTTTCAATAGTATTAGCAATGTTAGAAAAATATGTATTAAATTCATTAGCAACTCTCACTGGCTCCTCAACAAGTTCTCCATCAATATGAAGAGACATTTTGGAATTTTTTTTTTCTTATTATTCAGAAGTTTCCCTACAGTATTCCACACAATCTTAGGATTAGTATCACTGTTAAATTTACGAAAATAGAAAGACCTTTTCTTACTTCTTAATAGTCTAGTAACATAATTTTTTTGACTGTTATATGCATCAAAATTTATATTGCCGTCCTTGTAGAGTCTGAAATAGGCATGTTTGAGTTTAATTTGCTCACGTAATTGGGTGTCTATCCATGGTTTCATCAATGATTTAATAGAAATGTACTTAGATCTAATAGGACAACACGTATTATAAGCTCCCAGTAGAGCTGACACAAGATCATTAAAAATTTCACCAAAGTCACCTGATTGATCCACATCAAAAACATTAACAAGTTCACTGACAAGCGCAGACAAATTATTTAGAGAAGTTACAGAATGATCTGTGAACTGCTTATGTATACGACTGTTATTATTGCCAATGGGTACTGCGAATCGTTGGTAACTCTAGTGGGTATGCTGATTAAGGGAAACAAAAAGAGTGATTGCATACAATCTTTGAATCTCTGTCCAGCAGCATTAGTACCTACAACATCTACATTGAAATCACCTAAAATTTACAGCTCCTTATTCTGAATACCAAAATTATATAGCAAGTCGTGGTAACAATCAGCCACACCAGGTGGACGGTAAGTACCAAGAAAATACAATGATCTGTCACCCAAACAAACTTTCATGCCGCAAGATTCATATATTTCGTTATTTTGGTTCAATGCATATAATGGAGTGGACTTCAGACAACTTCTAACATAAATTGAAATACCTCCACCCGGTCTATCTAGCCTACATGAATGGCATGAATTATATCCATCAATTTCCAATAAATGATCAGGACTAAACCAATTTTCTGATAGTACAACGACCCCAAAATGATTATTAAGTTGGCTCAGGAAAACAGAGAGCTCATCAAAATTTTTATTAAATGATCTTACGTTATGGTGCATGATAAATAATTCCTTCTCAGACCGACGATTGAAACAGAGATTGAAGGAATCAACTGTTTGATAATCACACTCATTTACAGGGAAATAATCATTATCACTCTCCACGATAAAATTCGATACCGCTCACACTTGAAAGAATATGAAGTCTCAATACACAAGTTAAATACACAAAATATGGCAAGTGAAGGGTGCACCACTCAACTGCCGAACACAGATGCCACATATCAAATTTCACAAAATAAAATAAATAGTCAAATAGGGTGAACCACTCAATTGCCGGACACAAATGGCAGCCATTAAATTTCACGAAATAAATCAAATAGTCAATTAGGGCGCACCACTCAATTGCCGGACACAAATAACATATTAAATTTCACGTAATAAATTAAGCAACTAATTAACAATGGCTGAGAAGTGAGTACGGTTATTTTCACATCACACGAATTTGTCAATAAACCTGAGCTCAGAAAGAGGCAGAAACTACAGAGGATAAATACTATAGAACAATAGTCCGTAATTACAGTAAGAATATTTGTAGAGGAAACAAAATTGGAAAATGAGTAGACAGGTATAATTCTATCCGATTCTTCCACCACACTTCACATAGTGTTTTTAGGGGCAAAACACAAGATATTATTGAATGCCATTTTTTGTCACGTTCTGTCTCAATAAATTCCTTTTTCAGTCACTGTCTTGCTTCACCTCCAGACAGCTCAGATGAAGTAGTTCCCAATTCACGAACACAGAATTCCTCAAATCTTTGCATGTCGTTTAGGAAAAATTTTCTATCTCTTGCTGCCCCGCAAGCAGGTTTAACAAACGCATAGACTTGGCCACCTCTAGAACCGCAATAAATAATTTTTCCATTTAGTTTCTTTTTAGCTTGTCGTAATTGATTGATTGCAATTTGCATCAACATTTTGACAGATACCATTTTAGCAATAGGGCTAAATGTTTCTTGATAGTCAATATCCTGTATCTGAGAGTAGCCTTTCGCGACAAATCTTGCTTTCAGTTTCTCTTCTCCGTTAGATCCGATCTTCAAAGCATAGACCCATCTTGATCCTATGCTTTTACGATCAGGAGGCAATGGAACAACTTCATAAGTATTATTCCGTTTGAGAGATTCAATTTCTTCGTTCATTGCTGATTTCCATTCATTTTCTTCTTTGGTCCTAATAGCTTCTTGATAGCTCTTTGGAATGATAGATTCCTTGTAGCAATAGTCAATTGTACACTTTGTAGAATCATTATCTTCATCAGAATGAGTCACATCATAATCTGTAAGATATTTCGGGGCTTTCCTATTACGCCTAGGATATCTTCCTATTTGCTCATTTAACTCTTTTTCAGCTTCTTCTTGGTTCTGAATTTCTTGCGAAGTTCTCGTTTTCTCTTCTGTAACTGATGGATTTTCTGGGATCCTCCGATTTGTCAAAATTCTAGGATAAACTTCTTCATCGTAACCACTCTCTTCAATTGTTCTTATGCATCTTACCTTTTGAACATCATTTCTTTGTTCGAAGTAGACTAGGTACGCTGGACTTCTGGTGTCGTATCCTATGAATATCCCTTCTTCGCTTCGATCGTCCATCTTCTTCTTGTTTTGAACAAAGGCAAAACATGTCGCTCCAAATTTATACATGTTACTCAAATTTGGCTTCTTTCCTGTAAGCAATTCAAATGGAGTCTTCTTGGTCCTTTGATTGTAACATCTATTCCTGATATATGATGCATTCTTTACAGCATAAGGCCATAGAGATTTAGGCAGTTCCGCTTCTATTAGCACGCATCTCGCCATCTCGAAAAAAGACCTCCAAACCCTTTCCGCAGTTCCGTTTTGATGTGGCGAATATGGTGCTGAAAATACATGACTTATTTTATTCTTCACTATTATCTCTTGAAAACTTTGAGAGGTGAACTCCGTACCGTTATCACTACACAATCTCTTGACTGATCCGTATGGTGATAAATCTGCAAGAAATCTTTCAAATGCTTTACTTGTATCAGACTTTTTCTTAATACAGTATACTATATTAGCAGATGAGTAGTCGTCGATGAAACACACTGCATATTTGAATCCTTCATTTGATTCGTTGGCTATTGGTCCAGCCAAATCGCAATGCACCAACTCAAGAGGTCTTCTAGCTCTCCCTACTGATAGTTTGAACCATCTTTCCTTGAATGCATACCTTGCATTGAAAATTCTTCTTTCCAGTAATATTCATGCCATTGATTTCTTTCTCCAAATTGAGAATATCTTGAATGTTGCAATGACCTAAAATGCAATGCCACTCTTTCAAAGAACGTGTAGCGCTCTTGACACTTTTGACATTATTCAAGAAATATAGCTTACCATCTTTTTCTATGTCAAAAATTGTCCCATCTTTAGCTTTCAGTTCAGCGTGGTTTGGTCCAAATGTTACATTTGCACCCTTTTCTGTAGCAGCCTGAACTGAGAAAATGTCCTGCTGGTAAGAAGGAATACACAAAGCTTGTGTCAAAGTCAACTTATGAGGCTCACCATTAGAGTCGTGTATAATGATATTTGCATCTCCTTTACCAGTGACAATATTATTAGATCGGCTTCCATCCGCTAGCTCAATAACATGACGTGATGCATCAAAACTTGCATCGAAATTTAACGAACTTGTTTGAATCGTTCACAATATGCGCCGTTGCGCCTCAATCAACTAACAAGTTATTACAATGATTAATTCCATTATTGATGTCAACACCTACCTTAAAAACAAATGACCTATCACTTACATCATTCGTATTATCACTCACAGTGTTTGTGTTATTCTTACGCCGACAGTAATTTGTATCATGAGTTTTCGATTTGCAATAGTTACACCACCTACTTTCAGTTTTCTTACCTCTCTGACTGTTTTCATTGGATTTATTTACATTATTACACTGATTTTTCTTATGTCCTAATTTTCCACATGAGTAATACTTAACACTTTTGTTATCACTATTTTGAAAATGCATAACACTGTTATCACCACTAGCATTTTCATTACGACAATATTGAGTTTCTTCAAAACTTTTCAATGACACTTTGAATTCAGAAAATGTTTTCACTTTATCACTCTGCGTGATGACTGTACTAAATGCTTGAAATTCCTCGGGCAAACCTTTCAAAACCATTGCTATTAGTAAACAATCACTGAAAATTTCTCCAGCGTTCTTCAACGATGTAACAGCGCATTCTGCCCGTAAGACATAGTCAGTCACTGTCTCAGTACTTTTCTTTCGAACAGATGTTAATCCGGTATAAAGCGAAATTATTCTAGGCTTTCTTGTACCCATATAATGCTCCCTGAGAATCTTCATTGCTGCTTTTCCGTCATCCTTCGCATCCCGCATAACCAAGGATAAACTTTTATCATCCAAAAGTTGAACAAGTTCAGCATACACAAGTGCGTTATTCTCAGCGTATCCTTCTTCGTCGCCATTTTGAGTAATGCCAGCACTCAACTTCTGAAAACGAAGATGACCCAATAATTTCGTTTCCCACAGCTCATATCTGTCTTCACAACCATCAAATACTAATCTACCCAATCTTGGCCCATAACCTGTTGATCCAGAGTTCATCTTATTTAAATAAGGAGACAGAAAAGTATTGATAGTTGGGGAGCGGAAACTAACAAAGTAGAAATTTTATTCAAGCACTGGTTATAATTTTTCATCTTCTGAATACTTTTGCTAATACTAATACAAACAATATAAATAATAAAATGATACCTAAATAAATAACATTATATGTCGATTATTTGTAACAATTGGGAAACAATTTGATGAAAGTTTTAATTTGACTGTACGTACTTGCCTCTTTTTTGAAGGTACATGCCCTTTTTTGACTGTACTGGCCCTTTATTACCTATGCAGGTCCCTAATCGAACATACTGAGCAGGATATAACAACAATATAAGGTTTGGTAAGCAGCTGATCGAAACTACTTTGACGTGACCACGTCGTGACCGGAAAATCTTAAATTGATCGCTACGTGAATAATATGCTTTGTGGTTAATAACTAGTTCATTTTTAATCGTTAAGGTTCAATTTTTTACCTATAATTGTATTAATAGTAGAAGAATATTCAGATATAAAACTTGTATCATTTACATATATTACTTACATTTATTCTTGGAAAGTCTTCTGTGGACTGGCAACTCTTACCACATTTTGAAACATGGGACTACCTACTTAAACTTAGTTACTATTAAATTAATTTTTTTTTTCGTATCAATGAAATTGAGTTTAGCAGGCCCTTAAAAATCATTGAAGTTACTGGTCACTTTTTAACTTCACTAGCAACCTTATTGACTGCAGTACTGGCTTTTTATTCACTATACTGGACCTTTAATGCTTGTTATGATCAATTATGAAAATAATCATATATTTCTTTAAAACAAACCTCTGATCCAAGGTATTAGTTCACAAGTGTCGAATGATATTAATTACTTACATCCTTTCATTAACCCTCACTCTAAAAGTCCGTTAAGATAATATGTCCATAAGTTTATTATCCAATATGTACTCACAGCTGTTTAATTTGCTGATTGTACATTCTAGGTTTAAGTTTGATTTTCCCTCGTCTCGGGACTTGGGTCTCAGGCAGATTGGCTCTAGAATATGTATCGCTAGCAAACCACATAGCACTCTACATTTACCCTCTTTTTGAGGTTAATCTTCCAAATCTATACAGTTGATCTAAATAAATCAAACTTTCTAAGCAATTCTAAGAGAAAAGATGGTAGCTTCAGGAAATGATATTCGGAAATGAAGTTTACGAGTTAAACCTATTAAAAACACAAGACCTAGTCGTGAAAAAGCTCTAGGACAACTTATAAAGTAATAATAAACACGTTAGAAAAGAAATCAGTCAATCTATATTTATAATTAAAACATTTCGGAGGTAAGAAACTTCTGCAATTTTCATTCCTAGTCGCTTTTATTCTGAATAAATAAATAAATTCTTTAAGGCTTTAACGAATATATTTATTGATAAAAAGGCACATTAGAGCATACATATATTAAATAGCTATAAAATTCATTAGGGTAATCTCTCTAATTCAATGCATTCCTATATTTAAAATTCCTAGTATAGATTAACAAATAAAAAGAAAATGAGTTTTCTAATTTATATACTATTATTTTAATAGGTTAAATGTGTAATAAAATTCTGTAATAAATAGCTAATCATCCTCAGAAGATTAACGTCTGCTTTAACCAATCATAGTACTATAGGTGAAAATAAATAAAAGATAACTGCCTCGAAGAAGCAATCAGAGAGAAAAGTAGCTAAATGAAAGAAAGCGGTTACAATGATCATAGATGGAAGAATAAAATGAAGAACTGATAGTAAATGAAGCTACATTGACAAAATATATGACCTCATAGTTGAAGAGAGCATAACCCTAGCGCTATGCTCTAAAACTGTAAATATTGGAAAAATGAATAATTCATAAGTCTTCCTTCAACCATTAACAGCTTCGGGATAGAGCACATATGTCTTGAATATTCGAAATACTTTTACCATGAAATTAATTAACATTGCAAACTTTCAATATGTTTAAACATTAGCTAACTCATAATAGGCAGTTAGCTACAAATTAACAACAAAAATATGGTATAACTGTATAAGTAACACAGCTAGACATTTTTGCTAATTTGTACAACCTGATAAATAAAACATAATAGGATGGTAAAAACACTAAATAAAAATTAATTGAATAAAAAATTTATGTCCCAACAAATTCATATAAAATTGAATGATAAACTATTTGACTCATGAAAGTGAATCAAAATTCAATTCTCTAGGTGTCATGATAGCTACTACTTCTTTAGATTATATCTCATAAAATTCTATAGTCTCAAGTAGCTATTGAAGTTTCGAATAGCAGAATAAAGTAATAGAAACACATCAAGACCAAATATCTTGCAAATACCTTCCTTCTTTTTTCATTTGGAGGATGTATTCCACAGCCATATTTTGATCCCCTAGTTTCTCTGTCAACATTCTGACAAAAGTATCGTGTACATCTTTAGCCATTCTCTTGGCATCACCACAAACATACACACGAGCGCTCTCTTCAAGTATTTCATTAAGAACATTAATTGCATGTCCCTCTACTAAATCTTGTACATATTTCATTGCACTTCCCTCTCTCGAATGACATGTGTGAAGCTGTGTAAGAACTGCCTGCTCAACAAACTCTTCTAGTTCCCTGTGATAAATATCATCCAATATTCTATACCTACATCCAAAATAGAGTCTCGTAGCACACCCAATATTCCCCTTCTTCTGAAGGTGTCTTAGGAAACCAATGAAAGGAGCCACCCCTGTACCAGGACCGATAAAAATGAGAGGTGCAGAAATTGTGTCGGGTAGACGGAAGGAATTACCACTTCTGAGGTACAATTTAACAGAATCAGAACTACTAAGAGAACTTAACATTCCCGTGCATATTCCAAAACGTACTTGATAAATTAGTTCAGACTTTGGTATCTCTGTGACACTAAAGGTGAAAGATATAACTTTATCCTTACTCAAAGGAGTAGATGTCAGTGAATATGGCCTAGGCAAGAGTCGGGGTAAAAATTCTAAAACTGAAGACAGTTCAACTCGACATGATCTAAAAACCGATATTATATCCAAGAAAGTCAATCTGTTTTCTAACACTTTGTCTTTATACAAATCAGAGCCTTCTTTACAGGCAAGTTCATCAAGGCATCGTTTTTCCTCTTCACAAGAAGCAACTCGGGAAAGATACAAGAGAACACCCTTCTTAGGAACACATCTATAATCTACAAACTTAGAGAAAATTTCCCTAGGTGAACTGACAGATTTCAAATGTTTTGGTAAAGCTTTCTTGGAGTCCTGAGGAACTGAGAGAATGATCTCTTCATCTGGATTTTCTATTCCTAAAAGTTTCATGAAGTACTCTACTTCACGTGGGTCATTCCTAGCAAGAACACCAATACTGTCTCCTGGTTGGTAATCAAATTCTGCTTCATTAGGTAACTTCATTGATATTTCGTAAACTCTTTTCACTGTTCTATTTTTTTCCGCATCCCTTTTAGTCAGCAGTTTGACTTCATTCACTTGACAATCATAAACAGGTGTTTCAGAGAATGGAAGTACAAGGGACTTTGCAAAAGAATCATCCATTTCAGGTTGGTAAGTTTTCCCACTACTTGTAATTGTAATCTGGTTGTATGATGGGGCTTTAGGCAGAGTTAGATTTGTTTCTGATGAAAAGTGTTTCTTCAGTAGTACATGATTTTCCCTCCAATTAGTGTCAATAATATCATCTTCTTTAGTTGCCTCTATCTTCATATTATTTAAGCTTGAAAACAAATTATCAACATCTTCCTTTTCAGTTCCTTCATTATTTGAATCTAGATCATTCTTTAGATAATTATCTTCCTTAGTTTCTGTTTCTTTATTTATCAAATCAATCTCATCAGAATTACTTTTCTCAGAGCCATTACATTTAACAACATCTGTAGGCATATTTTGTTCATTCAATTTTTTCTCCTTATAGTCAGCAATCCACTTGTTCAGGGTTCCCCACAGTTCTTCTCTCCAAGGTTCAATAACAAGTTCTAGACCTGTTCCATCATCAGCCCAGCCACAAGGATAAAACCTGTGATACAGAAAAATATAAATAGCATAATTATCTTCAGGGTTATATAGCATGGTATAATTTGTAGGATTTAGTTAATTAATTTAAATAAAATCTAATTTAATTTCAAATTTGCTTTGCAACTCGACTTATTCACAATTTGTTAGAGCTCCAAAATATAATCAATCTCACACTCACCATGAGAATCCTGAAATTATATTTAATTTTGCAGATATAAAACTCTCACAATGAATTGAATTAAAAGTAAGTAAGCGTTTAACACCTTCAGGTAACTATTCTCAATTATTTTGTATTCCAATGAGAATGTGGTTACCTTTTGCCACCCAAATTATGAATCTGTTTATCCAAGTTTTTGCCAAAGTTACAGAAGTCAGTATAGTTTGTGTCTCCCATGCCAAGTACAGTGTAGGAGAGGTGGGAGAGAGGCAAATCTGAGGGGCTTCTCTCCGATGATAACAACTCTTTCTTCTTATTGAGAACTTTCCAGAATTTTCTCGCTGTATCAGGTGGTTCACCATCTCCTGTGAATTAAATTTTTGATGAAATTTTGAACACATTTAAATTTACTTTAGATATGTAAATAAGTAATAACCAGCTAATATAAAATGAATGTCAGTGACTTTCTAGCTTTTGGTAATATGCTTCTAACTAATACACAATATCTTCAAGCTTGTAGCTATGAATGAAATTATAATCGGTTTCAACAAATCAAAGCTAGAATGTAATTAAATAATTTATCACAGATCATTATTAGTTAATTACCTGTTGTTGCAGCAAAAATGATGGCACAGTCAGATTGTTTGATGATGTTCAGGTCTTTTTCGACCTCACTGATGCAGTGCAGAGACGCATTGTCAATAGTGTCCATACATTCACTGTAGAAATCCTCTGCTATGCCTTCAGAGTTTCCCTTCTGACTGGCATAGATGAATGTGATGACTGGCCTGGCCATGTCTATGATAATATCATTAAACTAACTGAATAATTGTCCAACCTGTTGGGTTATTATTATCATCATTAACAAGAAACTTCAATTACAGTTTCAGTTTTTGTAATTGTGTTGTTAATTTTATCTTGAACCAAATTGAATTTTTGGTCAACTTGACTGATTTTCTACTCTATGAAATAAATATTACTGCAATGTCTGAGAACTTTTTTGCTATTTATTGATTTTATTCCACATTTATGGAAAAGACAGCAAATTTCATAGCACCAAATAGACTAAATCTAATATTATTGTTATAATAATATATAATTCAAATTAATTAAATAAATTAAGAATATTCAATAGACAATAATCATAAATCATAAAGTTATTTTCCTTTGATTTAGCTAGCTATTTCGATGATTCACATCATCGGTCATATAAGAAAAAACTGTATAGGCCTACTAATAATTATATTCTTCTTGTAATATAACAATTTAACCAGAATCGAAATTATTACCACCTATTTAACAATTATTATCATAGACATTATAGTTGTTATCAATATTGCATCATAATTCAGTACGAAGGAGGGGGGGGGGGGGGGGGGGCAGTAAACAGAACATGTTCAGTTCAATCGAACATGTTTAGATCATTCAATTCACTAAGTAAGAACTTGTTCCTAATGGTACCTTGATAATATAGCTAGCTATATGATGATTATACGTCTGAATAATATTAAATAAATTGAAGTAGGCAGGTAGGTATATAGGATAAGTTATGTACAAATTAGAGAGTAGTTGGCATCCAGGTATCACAAATACCTATTAAAAGCACCAGTTTAAATGGAAAATAATAATTTTTCTTTGTATGGTGTATCATACAAATACGATATTTTAAACTAGGTAGGCACCAATTCATGGTTATTTAAGGTACCTAAGAAAGAATTGGTATCCATGATAGTATCATGTATAGCTACCAATTAAAATAAAAATTAAATAATTATCAAAATATCGTTTTTTCTTACATGACCGAAGATATGGACCTGACCGGTAATTCGGAACTTACCCTAAGGCTATATCAACATAGTATATTGTTTTGATAATTCTCTAGTGCAATGGGTAAGTTCTGAATTATAGAACAGTTCCACATTTTCGGTCATGTAAGAAAAGAGTATATAGGTAATAATTATTGAATGATATAGGTATACAAGATACCTGAAGCCTGGTTACTGTATATAAAATGGTACCTAAGTGGTATCTGGTAGATATAAGGTTACACTGGTTGTATTTACTTTTATTTTTATCAATCAAAAATGTGGAATATGCCCAAATAACCAAATTGTTAGGTAGCCTATCATCATTATCAGTAAACTTAACTGTACATTAGATATCTGAAACTTTTATTTAAGAGAGGTTTACCATATATATTACATTCTTAATAATATAATAACACAGATACTGATTTCACATTATATACCGATGTAATTTGTAAATAGCCTCACAATAGGCTGGCGAATTGGCGGGAAAACATGAGAACAAGTCCTGATATTTAGCCAGTCTGTATTTGGTGCACAAAATTCCACTGACTTTTTAAAATAGCTGAAAAAATCTACCATGAATTTCCAGTAATTTGGCTGATCCACCAACATTTTACCCATTTTTCTACAGAAAATTTATGGTAACATAGGAATAAATAACTAAAAATCCACTGACTTTGCCAGAATATTATTTCAATGGAGAAAAATAGAACTTGTTCAGTAACTTCAGTGATGGTATTGTGATGTATCGGTATATATTATGATGAATGCGATTTGATGACGTCACAGTGAAGCTATGTAATGAGGTTTGCTTTCAGATACGTATATACTGTTTTGACCGTTCAGTGTGTTGTGTTTCAGAAGTAATTTAATAACAATTAAGTGAGAGTATCTATAAGTATAAGCGCATGCTGCACACATCTGAAGACTGAAGTTATTGAAAATTTGCACGTCTGTGATGAATATATCATTTCAGGGAACTTCTAGCGCACGCCATCAAATAGTTAATGTGATTTTGAGCATTCATGGCGCATGGCAGATATTACATCTTTTGCCAAAGATTCCAGTGTGGGTCTGCAGAATGTGTCTCTTCTTCCGCAGAGACTTTAATTTGAGTTGGGAGAGAGCCACTCACTGACTCTCGTCTCTCCAGACTGCAGGAACTGGTAAAGTGTTCTCCAAGAAATCCTTCATTTTGGCTTCTGTTCTCAGTAAAATACACGTAAATATAGGAGGAAATTAAGGATTGTTCGCATAGAAAATGTTAAAAAATGTCCCATATTCTGCAGTCTGCAGACTGGTCGTCTCTCAGCCAGCAGCAGATTCATAATCTCCACATCTAAATTAATGGTAACATAGGCCGAATTAATTCTAAATCTCCCGAAGCTAAATAAATGGAAACATAGGGTCACGGATAGAAATTAATTCAAGATCTCCCAGAGATCTCCAATTTCTAAAATTCAATCCAAAACTCCCACATGGCATGAGTCTGACCAGTCTGCAGAATGTGTCTCTTCTCCCACAGAGACTTTAATTTGAGAGAGAGCTACTCTCTGACTCTCAGCAGCCCAGTTGGTATAATTGTATTTGGTGCACTGAACTCCTCTGACTTTTTCAAAAATCTGAGAAATAGCTGCCAACATTTTTCATCAATTTGTCTAGTCCTCCAACATTTTTCCAGTTTCTCCTCCAAAAATTAATGGTAATATAGGAATTAATAGCTAAATATCCTCCGACATTGCAGCGAGATATCCAGTCTGCAGAATGTGTCTCTTCTCCCGCAGAGACTTTTAATTTGAGAGACAGTTACTCTCTGACCAAATTGCATTCTTTGTGATTTTTTTTCGAAACTCGCGGTCTTCTAAAAGACATTTATATAGAGTTTCAAAACTTTGCGGCTCATCAAATGTGAATTTTCACTTGATCAAATATTCCCGGTCTGTTAATAAGTAACTAAATCTAGGTAGTAATTGCTCTTTCCACCACGGCTTGCTGTATATCCCATTGCTTGTAGTTTTTATCCCACAGCTCACATTTTTTATCCCACGACTTGCATTTTTTATCCCACGACTTGCATTTTTTATCCCACGACTTGCATTTTTTATCCCACGGCTCATATTTTTTATCCCACGGCTCATATTTTTTATCCCACGGCTCGCGATTTTTATCCCACGGCTCAGATATGATATCCCCACGGCTCAGATATGATATCCCCACGGCTCTTCAAATAACCTGTTGGTGAAATGGCAGCTCTTAGACAATAACTAATGCAATCTGGCTCTCTGACTCTCAGAAGCAGATTCAGAATCTCCCGCAGCCCGGCCCGGCCAAGTAATAAAGCATGTCCAAACTCGCCATTTTAATGGCGAGTTTGTGACAGATATTTTGAGCCTTTCAAATGCAAATGGCGAGTTTTATCTATTTTTCTCCTATGCTACAATGTTATTTTGGAGAGAATTAATGAAAATTTGATCATTTTGGAGAGAATTTGTTGAATTTTGGAGAGAGCTGGAGAGACAAATGGCGAGTTTATGAGACATACTATTTTACTTAGCCCGCAGCTAAATTAATGGTAACATAGGAATTAATTCAAAATCTCCCGCAGAAATCTCCAATTTCTAAAATTTCATTCAAAAACTCCCGCAGAGAGTCTTGGAAAAATGTTCCATATTCTGCAGACTGGCGAGATATCATTGGAATTTACCAGCAAATACAATCTGGTCAGCAGCAGTCTAGCAGATTCAGAATCTCCCGCAGCTAAATTAATGGTAACATAGGAATTAATTCAAGATCTCCCGCAGGGATCTCAAATTTCTAAAATTAAATTAAAAACTACCGCAGAGCCAGTCTGCAGAATATGGAACATTTTTCCAAGACTCTCTGTGGCCAAAGTGGAATAATAACTCATTTCAGATTGACTAGTAACTCTGTTAGGAATTTAGAATGAACAAAAATTACTCAATTTAACCCTAAAAAAATGCAGAAATCAGTAAATTATTTTATAAATTTCAACTTCGCAGTGAAAACTAATGTAAAATAAGTCATTTATGATTCACAATTGGGCTTGTTGTGATGATAAACCTCACTAATGGCCAGTCTGCAGAATGTGTCTTCTCCCGCAGAGACTTTAATTTGAGAGAGTTACTCTCTGACTCTCAGCAGCAGATTCAGAATCTCCCGCAGCTAAATTAATGGTAACATAGGAATTAATTCAAAATCTCCCGCAGCTAAATTAATGGTAACATAGGAATTAATTCAAAATCTCCCGCAGAGATCTCCAATTTCTAAAAATTCAATCAAAAACTCCCGCAGAGAGTCTTGGAAAAATGTTCCATATTCTGCAGACTGGACTAATGGGAATGCATGAAGTTAGGAGTAACTCTGTTAGAATTTATGTTTTCCAGTCTGGCTCTGCAGGAGTTTTTGATTGAATTTTTAGAAATTTGAGATCTCTGCGGGAGATCTTTAATTAATTCCTATGTTACCATTAATTTAGCTGCGGGAAATTTGAATTAATTCCTATGTTACCATTAATTTAGCTGCGGGAGATTCTGAATCTGCTACTGTGAGTCAGAGAGCCAGTCTGCAGAATATGTCTCTTCTCCCGCAGAGATTTTAATTTGTGAGACAGTTACTCTCTGACTCTCAGTAGCAGATTCAGAATCTCCCGCAGCTAAATTAATGGTAACATAGGAATTAATTCAAGATCTCCCGCAGAGATCTCAAATTTCTAAAATTCAATCAAAAACTCCCGCAGAGAGTCTTGGAAAAATGTTCCATATTCTGCAGACTGGCGAGATATCATTGGAATTTACCAGCAAATACAATCTGGTCAGCAGCAGTCTAGCAGATTCAGAATCTCCCGCAGCTAAATTAATGGTAACATAGGAATTAATTCAAGATCTCCCGCAGAGATCTCAAATTTCTAAAATTAAATTAAAAACTACCGCAGAGCCAGTCTGCAGAATATGGAACATTTTTCCAAGAGAGTAACTGTCTCTCAAATTAAAATCTCTGCAGGAGAAGAGACACATTCTGCAGACTGGCCGCAGACCATGTTTCAAAGTGTGGTAGGAAAGTCGCCAGTTTAGTGAGAAAATGGATACAGGTCGCCACATTTAAGACGCTTTAAAGAAGAAATTTGACTTCCTGGTGACCAGTCTGCAGAATATGGAACATTTTTCCAAGACTCTCTGCGGGAGTTTTTGATTGAATTTTTAGAAATTGGAGATCTCTGCGGTTACCATTAATTTAGCTGCGGGAGATTTTGAATTAATTCCTATGTTACCATTAATTTAGCTGCGGGCCAAGTAATAAAGCATGTCCAAAACTCCAAACTAGCCATTTTAATGGCGAGTTTGTGACAGTTATTTTGAGCCCTTCAATTGCAAATGGCGAGTTTAATCTATTTTTCTCCTATGCTACAATGTTATTTTGGAGAGAATTAATGATAATTTGATCATTTTGGAGAGAATTTGTTGAAATTTGGAGAGAGCTGGAGAGACAAATGGTGAGTTTATGAGACATATTATTTTACTTGGGCTGCGGGAGATTTTGAATCTGCTGCTGAGAGTCAGAGAATAACTCTCTCTCAAAATAAAATCTCTGCGGCAGAAGAGACACATTCTGCAGACTGGCCTGGTGAAGATTTTACACTTGGTAACATCCTTTTGCTTCATATCTGATGCATGTGTATCTCTTCAGACTATTTTCTGAGTGGTTTACTTGTTATATGCATGTTTTTCAACTTATTTCACCCCTCTAAAGCCAGACTGTATTTCATGGTAAATTCCACCAACATGTCGGTGGAATTTTTCTCCATTGGAAATAATATTCAGGCAAAGTCGGTGGATTTTTAGCTATTTATTCCTATGTTGCCATTAATTTTCGGTGGAAAAATGGGTAAAATGTTGGTGGATCAGCAAAATTACTGGAAATTTATGGTGGATTTTTTCAGCTTTTTCAAAAAGTCAGTGGAATTTTGTGCACCAAATACAGACTGGCTCTAAAGTCGCCAATATACTGGCGACTTTGGCCATACTTTGAAACATGGGCCGCAGAGAGTCTTGGAAAAATGTTCCATATTCTGCAGACTGGGAGTCTGAGGAGTTGGGACTCGTCACTCAGTCATTTTGATTGTCAACAATAAACCCAGTCTGCAGAATATGGGACATTTTTAACATATTCTGTGCGAACAATCCTTAATTTTCTCCTATACTTACAATAATTTTACTGAGAACAGAAGTCAAAATAGAAGATTTCTTGGAGAACAATTTACCAGTTCCTGCAGTTTGGCAATAAACTAAAGAAATTTTGATAAAATCATAACAGAAAATAACAAATTCAGATTAGGTACATAATTTTAGCAATATAAAATGATAAGAAATCTGAATGAAATTATGAAAATATAATATTAAATTCTACCTACCTATACGGCTATATCTTTTCTTTATAGCTAATTAGCTATTAGGTACCTGGGGATCGAAATTATAATAATTTTTGATATCTCGGAATTAGACTTATTTAAAACTCTGCTGTCTGCAATCTTATATCAAGTTACATGTAGCAGAGCAATTTGAATTTCGGGTATTTGAGATTCTCGGTTTCTAACATGTGTCTGTCATGTGGCATTCTCTTGTTGTTGTTGTTGTTGTTGAATTCTTTTAGAAAATGAGTCCTCGCCTCTTTTGAAGCATCTGGCTCAGGTCTGAAAAGTAAGGAGAAAAATTAGAAAACAGTATTTCATAAAAAAAAGCAAATATATATATATATATATATATATAAAAGAACTTAATATGTTCTGTTCATCATATTTCACCCATGTTGCAATTAGCTATTCAAGCTACCATGGGTTAGGAATGTTCAACCTATTTTTCATACCATTGTGGTATCGCACATATGCAAACAAAGTTAAATTGATGACTTCAACTGTCACACCAGTTGCATTCACTCACGGTGGTATGAGTGAGGCACAAAGGGGTGAGGCTGTACATCAGGGGAAAGTAGTTACTTTACTTTAATTTAAAAGGTGGGAAACAAAGATGTAGCTCCATCAAATTACTCTACCTTTATCATGCACAGGAGCAGCATTTACAAAGGAATTTTAATTGGATCCATATGTGGTTTTGTTCTGACTGTGACATAAATTTTCATCCTCCAGATATTCCCCTTTACAAAAACCTATAGGATTCAACCTGGAGGATGAGTAGGAAGATTCATCTTATATTATTTGCAAAACTTAAGTTAGTGGTTAATTATTGTTAGTCTATAGTTGAGATAATTTGTTAGTTTTCTTAATATATGTGATTGTCCCATTTAATATAATATCCTGTTTATTTACAGGCAAACTACTTCCTCCCAAGATATTCCTGAGAGAGAGAGATACACCCAGACTACTGCATAGGGAGTAAAGGTCATTTCTAAAGGTTGAATAAAGGGGGCATTGTAAAAAGAAATGTTCAATGGATTCTATTTCTCCACATTCACACTCATCAGATTCACTCAAGTGAAATCTGTTGAGGTGTTTTCTCAATCCAACATGACCAATTCTCATTCTAGCCAAGACTGTTTCAACAGTTCTTTCTTTATGGTTGGACCATGGCCAGTCTTCAATGGTTTTCTTTATTTTGAACAAATGCTGTCCCTTACCTTTCTCTTCCATTTCTCTTATCCAATAATGTTGCCAATACATACTTTGTTTTTCTCTGAGTAACCGTACTTTATCTTCTTTAGATATTGGTGCATCAGTGATCTCCTCCATGTCATGTCCAGCCTTTGCTGCAGAGTCTGCCAGTTCATTGCCCTGGATGCCCTTATGACCCGGCACAAACTGGATTATGACAGGGAACCTGGAGTTTAAGTCAATTAAGAGGGCACGTATGTTATATACAATAGATATGTTAGCTTTTGACTTTATATTTTGAAGAAGATTAATACTTGATTGTGAATCAGAGAAAATAGTAACACCATTTGCGATATTTATTTCATATTTAATATATTTCAAAGACTGTAATATAGCAAATAGTTCAGCATTCATTATAGAGAGAATTGATGGTAGTTTGTAAGATTCTGTGTATCTGACTCCAGATTCAGATACAACTATAGCTGCAGAAACAGAGGAATTGTCTGGTTGATATGATCCATCAGTAAATATTTTGACATATTGTTTGTATTTTGTATTTATCATATCATTAAAGATCTCTTTACATTGTTGATCATTTAAGTTTGCTTTAGTGGTGCTGAAAAATTCTGGATAAAGGTAAGAGCTGAAGTCTATCCAAGGAGGGACAGGTGAGAGCAACTCAGTATTGAGATCATTACAGAATGGAAACTGACAGCTCATCAGATGTTGCCAGCATCTGACCATCAGTGGAGGTGTCCTTACAGTGGTAGTCCAACCTTTGTAATAAGATTCATGATTAGTACTCTTTAATTCAAACACTACTGGTAAATTTTGAGGTAATTCATTAAGGTGGAAATAAAATTTTGAAAGCAATAAGTTTCTGTGGATGTGAAGAGGGGGAAAATTGCTCTCCACCTCCAAAGACAGAATAGGAGAAGTTTTGCGAGCACCCAATATTACTCTCAAACAATTATTCTGAATTTTATTTAATTTCTCTAGATTTGTTTTAGATGAAGACATATAGAAAATACTACCATAATCCATAACACTCCTGACAATTGCTTTATACATAAGTGATAGAATTTTCCTGTCTGCACCCCAGTGGTGGTGTGAAACAGATTTTAATATATTAACTTTGCACACTAGTCTCTCAGTCAATTTTTTTATATGTGGGGCCCAGCTTAACCTTGGAGCATCAAAAATCAATCCTAAGTACTTATACTGGTTTACAAAAGATACGACATTCTGGTCTATGGTTATTATTGGGGTGTTGAATTTTCTTAAGGTAAATATCATGCCATTAGTTTTGTTACAGTTCAGTTTGAAACCCCATTCCTTGAACCAGTTGCTTAATAGATCAACCTGCTGCTGGATTAGGTTAACTGCTCTATCGAAATTTTCATGGGAAGTGAAAATGACTATATCGTCTGCATACTCTGCCATCTGAACATGTTGCAGATGAGGTATTTCAGCTAACATTAAGTTAAACAGAGTTGGAGATAAGGTGGACCCCTGAGGTACACCAGAAGTCATAGGAAATTGGTCAGAATATTCTCCTTCATACATTACATTATATTTCCTATCAGTGAGGTATTCCCTGATCCATCTTAACATCCTACCTTTGATATTATTTTTGGCCAGTTTGTATAGCAAGCCTAGGTGCCAAATTCTATCATAGGCCTGGCTCAAGTCAAAAAATATTACTACACAGTATTTTCTATCATATAAAGAATGCCTTATTGTATTTTCTATTCTAGCTATTTGGTCATGAGTTGACATCCTTTTTCTGAAACCTCCCTGGGTTAAACTAAGAGAACATTGTTCTTCTAAAATAAAGTTTAATCTACAATGAATCATCTTCTCCATTAATTTGCAAAAACATGAAAGTAATGATATAGGTCTATAGGATGATGGTTCTCTAGCACGTTTTCCTGGTTTTAAAATAGGCAGTATGAGAGCATTTTTCCAGTCTCTTGGAATATCTGAGTCATAGAAACTCTTGTTGATGATATCAAGTAGCCACTGAAGGTGATCACTTGGGAGATTTTTTAACATAAGGTTATGAATTTCATCCTGTCCTGGAGTGTTATTTTTTAAGGTTTCGATGGCGTTATTCATTTCATGTAATTGAAACTCTGAATTATAATCAAAATAGGAATCATCAAGAAGAGATTCATGTACAGTTAGTTTTATATTGTTTTCATCATCTGATTGATGAGTGAAGTTAAATATATTTGAATAATAGGATGCAATAGAGTTAGCTTTTTCTTTAGAACTGGTTAAGTACCTATTTTGATAAAAAATAGGTTGAGAATTAGAAGGAGCTTTACTTTTATTTGACAGCCTACCTATATAATTCCATATTGTTGTTACAGGAGTATCTTTTGTGAGGGTACCAGCAAATTCCTGAAATGATTGTTTCTTAGTCAGTTTACACACTCTTTTAACATTGGCTTCTGCTTTCCTAAGTTCAATTAAGTTTTCTAGTGTGGGGTGCCTATGGAATAAATTTTTCTGATGGTGCCTGATTTTTACTACTTTTGCACAGTCTTCGTTCCACCAAGGCTTTGTATACTTAGGAGTTGAAATGTTTTTAGTTTTTTTAAAAGCAATATTACTAGCATGGATGACATTATTTTTAAAATTGTGGAAAGAATCATTAAGAGTTTGATTGTTATTTTGCCTTTCTTCTAAATTTGAAACCCATTCTCCCCAAGATTTAGGATTAAAGATCCACTTAGGTCTTTTTTTCATAGCACTTATAATAGGTTTAAAATTTATATCAATAGTAATTGGACAGTGGTCACTACCCAAATCCTCAGCTAGTCTGAGTGAACTCTGGGAGAATAACTCTACACTAACTAGGCACAAATCAAGTGTGGAGAATTTTCTAGAAGGCACATTATAATAGGTTGGAAGATCACAAGGAGTTAAGACACAGATATCAGGGTTATTCAGCAGACATTCTACCAAGTTATCTCCGGAAACATTACAGTGGCTTATAGAGTCCCACATGGAGTGATGAGCATTAAAGTCACCAACAATTATTTTTTTGTTACTCATATGTCCAACATAATATTCCAATTCTGCTGTTGTTACATTTTGGTTTGGATTATATAAGTTTAGTAAATCTAATTGCTGATTATTACCAAAAACTCTAATAGACTGAGTTTCCAGGATACCCTGCTGATAATGTCCAAGATCTAATTCAGAGACACACACATCATTTCTTACTAAGATTGCTAGACCTCCTCCAGCTCGTGCATCACGACATTTAAAGAATGATTTATAATTTTTAAAACTGGGAAGTCTATTCTGCTTTAACCAAGTCTCACAGAGACATACTATATGTGGTGTCTCTGAATATAATCTGGTTTTAAATTCACTCAACTTGGTATATAGGCTACGGCAATTCCAACTTATTATCCTAAGATTTTCAATCATTTTCCTCTATTTGATTTTTTTCTTACATTGTCTTGGGAACCAAATTCTTTTCTTTTTTCTCTAGGATTGTATGCATATGCAGATGTATATACATTATCATTTTTATCCTGACCAGTGTTTTTAGGTTTGTCTTTGCATTGGTTTTGATTTATTTTTGCAGATGTATCTACAATTTCATTTTTATCCTGAGCAATGTGTTTTGATTTTTCATTACTTTTCCTTCCTATTACTTGAAAGGGAATATCCTGTTGACTGTCATGAGAATCTGAATTACTTTCTGTAATTTGCTGGATATCCAGGTTCACTCCCATAACTTCTTTCACAGTTTTGATTAATGCTGTGGGGCTAGATGATTTTTGTTGCACTAGTTTGACTATTAGGATACTCAACTGTCCAAGTAGAGTTTTTGAAACATTGTCATTGTTCTCATTACTAGCTGTAGTTTGAGTGGCAGCATCAACTTTCTTTGTTTGGTTATTTTTTGTTGCAGAGAAATGAGTACTTGTTTGCCTGGGAGTGGAAGGTATTTCCATTGATGAGGTTTGTATCTCTGTGTTCTGTGAATTGTTAACATGTATGGGAGAATTTCTTGGTGTTTTTAATCTGAGAAGTGCTTGTTTGTATGATAAGCCATCATATGCTCTTTTCTTTTCAATTTCTTTTGCCATTTTAATTTTTGTACATCCTCCATAGCTTGCGCTGTGATTTTCATTGCAGTTTATACACTTTCTGTTCTTTTGTTCCTGTGGGAGGCTGATTTGGGGGCAATCTGAAGTTTTATGACTTCCAGCACATGTTGCACACACGGTTTTGCTTCGGCAAATATTGGCATTGTGGCCAAATTTTTGGCAATTATAGCATTGCCATGGGCGGCCCACAAATGTACTCACTTTGAACTTTTGATAATAGATGATTATCTCATTTGGCAAGGTTCTGCCCCTAAATGTGAGCTTGATAGATAGAGTGGGGACTTTATCTTTTCCTTTGAAAATACGCTGGATATTATCAAGGTTGGGGTGTGACCGAGATATCTCTTCTTTGATTTCTTCTAATGGAGTATCGACACCTATGGGTCCTATAACTCCTCTAATGGTTTGCTCTTCTGTAGGGATTCTGCATGAAACTTGAAATTCGTTCAATTGATTTATCTTCAGTATTTTGTTTAATTCTTCCTCATTTAATTTATTTAGTAGTACAACAAGGATATTTTTTCTAAGGTTTTTAGTAACATTTATTATTTTATTCTTGCCCAACTGTGAATCATATAAACTCTTGTTCAGTTTTATGTCATTTGAGAAGAATTTTTTTAGAGCTTCAACAGTTTCTTCACCATTGCTATTAAATTTTGGCTCTATAATGATGGTTTGAGTTTCTTCTGCCGTTTGTCTAATTTCTGACATGTTTAGGTTTCGAGTATCCGGGGTGTTGGGAACCAGAGGGTTTGAGGGTAAGTGAAGAGTTGGACTCAGATTCATAGCAACCTGGGATTGTTGTTGCAACTGGCTTGTTTGAACCATGAAAGGTTGACCACTGTTTTCCCCTGTGCCAGGGCCTATGGATGTCTTTACATTTACTTTCCTCTTTTTGGAAGTTTTCCACATGGTGTTGACTTCATCAGTAGAAGGAAAATTCTTCTCATAATCAAAGCTATCATTAGCAAAACCAATAAAATGAATATCTTCCCCCAATTGGATTTGAGGTACCTCAGACATTTGAGTTTCAGACATTTGAGTTTCTGGGATGCTCATATTACCCATTGTATTATGCTCTCCACTATCTGGTGCAAAAATGTCAATAAGGTCTTCTTCATTTTCTGCATCTCCAGAAAAAACTTGTTCCATATAGTCAGAGAATTCTGCCATAGTTTTTATACCTCACAAATAAGTTATAATGAACTGCTTACTTAATTTAATGGGTATATAAGGTTTCAAAATGAAGACCAGATAAAATACCAGAAGGGTATTTTATCTAGGAAGGACAAGGATACTGGATACCTAGATAAACTAGGTAAAATTGAAATAAGTTACTTATTATACAGTTATACCTTTAAAGGTAATTTAGTAACTAAATATGCTCCTAATGTTATCACAAATTACAATATACAGGTTACTGGTATCTAATTTAAATAAATTAGATACCAGATAATTTGGGTACCAGAAATGTCCAGCCAAACTGTATTAACAGCTGACTGGGTTAAAGGTACCCTGAAATTCCTAGTTTAATATATACACCTACCTAATTATGTGCTATGGTATTTAACATTCGTGATATAATTACCAATATTAAGAGAAATAATTGAAAACTGTTACCACGAAATGAAATTACTGGAGCTCATATACTCACAACCTCACTCGATCACTTGCCGTCTCCGATCTGGCATTCTCTTACATCATACAGAGTCACTGTAAATATTTTCTAAACTCTGGAAAAATTTCGTCAAGAATCCGTAAAAATGTTTCAACTTCAACATTCTCCAAAATATTCTCATTTATCTTCTTCTTCCACAGTGATTTATAGTAATTTAAACTATCAACCTACAAATTTATTTTGAAATAACATTAACCATATCTTCAAATTCATATGGAATGGAATAATGAGAATATAAAGGAATATAATCATTTCTGAAATAGTTAGTTCATTATTTATAAAACTCCAAATTACTACATAATTAATAGATATATCATCTTCAAATTGGAATGATTTGTGGTATAACCAACTTGTTAGAGGATTAGATACTGAATGAATCTTCTAATACCTAATAGATAAGCAAAAATGAATTTCTAGAGAAAAAATATCACGTGTAAAAAGCGTGCATCTAGATAGTTAAGATAAGTTTAATAACAAAATAAGAACTCTAGAATACAGTAGGTGGTAGTTTTATAAAGCAGAGGTAAGTAACTTACCATTCATTTTTCTCAAATTAAACATACCCAGAGTCTCGGTGTTTAGTATGGAAATTTCCACTTGATATAAAACACTCAAATTATACATGATAAAAATATGGCTTCTCTACTATTGACTGCCCGGTACTATGTAGGTATATATGGGAGTATGTCTATGACACTATTGCATTTATAGTTGACTAGAGAATTTACATACATACAGTTTGCGGAAGGTTATATTCTACCCGGCATTTATTTATCATCTTGATATTCGCATAACTGAAAAAGTGTTCAACCAAATTGCCTGAAATTTCGAGAAACGATTGGTCAATGTCCAGTGACCTTTTGGTAGAATTTTGGGAGTGACCCGGTCAAAGGTCAAGGACATGGTCATTTATAATTCAAAAAGTAATGAACCATATTGCATGAAACTTGGTATGACGATTGGTCAATATACAGGAACAATTTGGTCAATATACAGGAACAATTTGGTTAAATTTTGGGACTGATCGGGTCAAAGGTTAAGAACAAGGTCATTTATAACTCAAAAAGTACTGTACCATATTGCATGAAACTTGGTGGGACGATTGGTCACAATCTACTTACAAGTTTAATAGATTTTGGGAGAGAACGGCTCAAAGTGGCGGCGAAGGTATGCGCTCTATCTAGTTTTATTTGTAATTGACTTCTTATGAAATGTTAATATTATTATTAACAACAGCAACTATGTGCATGTCAATTGATAAAGTTATCCTGTACCTACGGTGTATCTATATATATATATATATATATATATATGCCCATCAAACATGTTTTAATGAATTAAATATCATGAAGAAATAAATGAAGAATTATTAGGAAAACAATTGGATAAATATTAATATTTGTTCTAAAAGAAAAGTTTCATAATATATATGTTATATATGGAAAAATCATTCGGTAGTGAAATGTTTACGAGAACCACGGTACAATATAATCGGAAATGAAAAAAATTACACACGATTATTTAAAAAAAATTAGAAACACTCCTTCTTACATATGTTTTAAGTTGACAACTAGAATTCTCAAATTGACAAGATTTAACTTTAGGTCTTCGATTTTGATGAAACATCTATTGAGTTATATTTGAGAGGTCAAAAGCATAGAAAAATAGTTCGTATATTCATTCACAGCTTAGTTGTTGTTCACTAAACGTTTGTTATTCATATGATCTTGCAAATTGCAATAATATATATATTTCTAATTGTAAAGACTAATCCTTCATTTCCTACATTCTTTAAATCTTATTGAATAATCGACATAAATTTCCGGTTGATGAATTAATAATTACCTGTTTAAATGGTTTTACTTTATCATAGAAAAAGTTTAGCAAGGATACCAAAATTTTAGGTCATCAAATTAATTCAGACAAATCTTAAAACCTGAAGAAAATTACTGACTGATTGCATAAACATATAGTGGGGGTTATACTTAACATGTCCATGACAAGTTTGGTACAGAAAGATTGTCCAATAGAAAATGCAAGAGTTTTATAATATGAATAATTTTGCGTGATCATATGATCAAGCACGGCATAAGAGGGGTAATTCCTAATAATTGATTAATAATTTGAATCAATTTAAGTCCTTTTGTTGTAAATATATTAAACTGCATTAGTACTAAAAGCTGAACATTTAAATGAATGAAACAACAAGCCACTAATGATTTACTGAGGAGCAACCCCAAAGCCAGCTATAGGTACTATTTGTAGGGGATGGACCAATTCATTTTCCACTTAACGGTGTGGAAAAAGTTCTTTCGACTATTGCCCATACATATATGAGTTAAGTCTTGAAGATAATTTTAGGTCTCATATTAGTCTTATGAGAAATATGGAAAATTAGCTAAAGATTAAGCAGGTTCAAATAACTTAGTACTGATATATATAAAGTAATCAAAGACACGTTGGAAATAAATAACTATTTGGCATAAACAGAATCCATACTCCGAATTACAACAGTTTGGGGTCAATCTAAATAAGAGGGAAATGAATAACATTTTAGAGATCAAAATATTTACTATGTTATGTTACATATATAGAGAATATTATAGTAAGCCTAATATACTAAATTTCTTCAAAGTTAAATAAAACTTAACTTCAGAAAATTGAAGTAATTTTGAAATTCACATTAAATTCAGGAAACATCTACCGTAAATTATAGAACAATTAAAAACGTACTTCAAATTAAAACTTTAACAAACTTTAAAAAAAGACAAAAATAGAATATAGTTTAATAAGCAATTTGTTTGGTGAATACCTAACTAGTAAATAAAATAAAGCTATTGTGCTTTGCATCTACAAAAAGTATGGCTGGATATTTTGTTAGCAGATCGTCTATTTATTGCCTTTCAATGAAATTAACGTTAAATATAGTGAATAATAACTACTCTAACAAAGGTAATTGTACACTACAGAACTAAAGTTATATTCACATAATGCCGTATTTTGTTTTCATTTACACGTTGTACAAAAGCTAATAAAAGTTTATACTCGAACATTTAAAGTAGCTACATAAAAGAAGAATATTTACACAAGTAAATTGGACGAAAGTTTGACACTATCTTTCCTATTGTCAAATTTGTTACTCATAATTATAATGGATTGTCAAATCCAAACAATTTCCTTTAAATATAATAACCATTGATAAAATATATCGGGAACAGTTAAATTCACCTAGAGAAAAAAAAAACATGTAAATTTGAAGCATAAGCAACTTATCGAAAAGATTACAAACTGGTGAAGTATGTTAACCATTACTAACCAATGTGTGAAAATGGATAACCAATGTGTGAAAATGGATAACCAATGTGTGAAAATGGATAACCAATGTGTGAAAATGGATAACCAATGTGTGGAAAAGGATAACCAATGTGTGGAAAAGGATAACCAATGTGTGGAAAAGAATAACCAATGTGTGGAAAAGGATAACCAATGTGTGGAAAAGGATAACCAATGTGTGGAAAAGGATAACCAATGGTAATGGTAAAGGATCGCTAACCTGTATTAAAAATGATAAGCATTCTGAGTGGAAAAGAAGAATCAATATAAAATGTAAATATTGCCTGTATTATAATAAACAATAACTCTTCAATATGGAAAATGGTTAACCGATAAAGCTAAGTGATAAATATAACCACTACCTGAGAGAACAATGAGAACCAAGTGAACAATGATGGTTTCTTTTCAGTCAAATTGATAACCAAAGTTACTTTTCTCCAAACCAAAAAATGTCGCTTTGAGTATGAACCAGAAAATTATTCATGTCATCAAAAAATAAAATGATTTGATAAAACTTCCAAAGGTTGTTTCATATATCAGAGTTACATAGGATTATTATAACCACATACTATTTTATTAATAAAAATATTATGGTTAGGTATTAATGTATCTCTCTTTTCATTAGAATTACTACATATACTCTGAATATAGACTCTGGAAATGTAGCTACTCTAGGTACAGAGTAGTTACTTAACAGTTACACACTAGCAGTTAGCAAAGCAACTGTGACAATGGAAAACAATTGAAAAGCTCTTGCAAGATAGAAATTTCTGTGAGAATTGTAACATGAAGTTTCTTTTTATAAATACAATTTAAGAGAAATTAAAAGAGTAAAATATTGCCTTAGGTATTATTTGTTTATGGGTTATAATGGTAGTTGTTCACCGCATTATCAGTTATAGACTGGCGTGAGGTTTAGATGGAGGTTGTGCCTGATGGTTCTGGGTGGTTGTTTGTGATGGAGAGGGGGAGGGGATGGGGTGTTGATGGATCTTTGGGCCTGGTCACGCCGTAATTTGATGGAGAGAAGAACGTTAAGGACCATTGCCTTGCAGTCGCCGCACACAGACATCAGTTCACCCCGTAAATTATCTTTTCCGGCGCTGGATAGGTTGGCACCCGATGAAGATAACTTCGTACACTCTTGATTGCGCAATTCTTGTTTTCTGTTGAATGAAAGAATAATGATTATTAAAAGAGCAGTTAGAAATAATAACAGAGCGAGGGAACGAGTAAAATAAATAGAAAAGGACATTTACACAATAAATAGGAGACAATCAAATGTTTTATGTACCTGACGCCATCATAACAACACACTGAATCACACTAAAGGATGTGCAGGGTGACACAAAAAGATTTACCAATAATTTTATAATTATTATCAGCCTAGTGCTATGCTGAGAGTAAAGCACAGCCTCCAGTAAATTAATTAGAGGAAGAAAGAGGTCAATTCGCACCCAAAGTGTGATTATTGCATTAAAGAAGCTAATTGACTTAAATTCGCAAAGAAGTGCAAGAAAATTACGAATCAGATGAGTTTAAATTCTGTGAATGTGACTCAAAGGAATGTGACTCAAAGGAATGTGACTCAAAGGAATGAGACTCAAAGGAATGAGACTCAAAGGAATGAGACTCAAAGGAATGAGACTCAAAGGTGGTGCAAAGACAACTTCGAGGCTCTTTGGGACAATACGATGTGGCCACACTCAAGTCCTGACATTAATTCTGTGGACTTCGCAATAAGTACCATCCTGGAAAGTGAAGTTTCAACTCATTCTTTCCTGAATATACTTATAAACACTTTCTTATTATAATCTATTTTTATTTAAAAGAACTTAAAGTTAAATAAATAAATATTTTTGAGTCACCCTGTAAAAGTGTCAAAATTGGAAGAAAATGTATTACTCTATTCACACGCTTACTCTCATCTTCAATGATGCCGTACATACACAAAATCAATCTAAACAACTGTGCCTACACTGGCCCATTCTAACAATGCGAAGTTAGCCTTCCTTACGTTACTTCAGGAGTGACACAAGGAGTTTCTTCACCCATAGATTCCCTTCTTTTGGTGAATAGTCTCTTGAGGGAGAGCCTTAGTCCTGCACTACAGCTAACTGGTAACCTTAGATTAATTAGGGGGTTAGCAAGCACACCAAACACATAAACCAACACAGAAAAAGAGGTAACTAGAAGAGATTAAAAGCAAGCCATTATCATGCTAGAAAATAGGGAGAAGATCTGTGGAAAAGTGCAATTTTGAGATATTCTCAATGAAAATAAGCAAGAAATAGAAACCAGGCAATATTGAAGAGATGGAATAGGTAATCGAGTGGAAATTCATTGGGATAATATGAATAGAGTTGAGAGGGGAGTGAAGAGAGGAATAGAGAAGAATAACGATAGGAGAGAAAATAATGAAGAGAAGATAATGCTAGTGCAAAAAGATGAACTCTTAATTGCAAGCTGTACTTGCAACTAACAATGGTTGTTTTACAACAAACAATGAAAATACATTAAATATATTGACAACAAAAAATTAGCTGTACATTTCCTTTTAATACTAATGAGGAGATGAAAATAAATTATGTGCGAACGTACAGGAAAATAATTTTCCATTCAATTATGGAGAAATGAAGTGCATTTAAGAAAAATTTACCTTGAATGTTTTCTAACAAGTTTGAAACACGTTCGCGGACCCAAGAGGAAATCTTAGTTCATTTCTTGTATTACAAATTGGCCCATGACGGAATAACGCGTCATGTTTTATTTCTTTTTCACGGTGGTTAGTTAGGCAAAAGCCTGCCAGAAGACACCATACCTATATCATACATCTGGCAGTGTGTTGTTTTTGGAAGCATGGAACATGACGGAAATTTTCGCACTGGGCCACGAACGTGTTAAACATGATCTAACAAGTTAAAACATGTTTCAACTTCTTTGTTTTAATTGAATATAAACACCATGCATTGACAGGACAAACAAAGCACTAGGTAACTAGGTGCTAACCTTTTAATATCGTGGTGCACATAGGGTGGAGAGTCTGGAGTGAACTGAAGAGACTGGGGGGCTGCACCCCGGGTGCTGAGGTTTGGAGACGATGGTGCTGAGCCAACACTGTTAGCGGCACGATCGCAAGATTTCGGTTGTTCCTGGGGGAAGAAAAAAATTGTTAGAAGGGAATAGTGAAACAAAATTGAGAGAAAAATAACTAAATTATTATTTAAAATTAACTTTATATTTAAAGCAGTTTTGATATTATTTTGAATAATAAATATTCTAGAACTTAATGATTAAATTACACAGAGACTGCTGAAAAAATATCTAAAATATTGAAGTATTTACAATATATTTTATATTAACTATTTCCTCACACACAGACAAACAAAACAGAAAATTGCACAACTAAAAACTCAAAAGATATGGTAAACAAAATAAAAAGCCGTACATTGGAGTGAAGGAGAAAACCATGCAATAAATATAAACTCTCTGATGCTGAACACACGAAATAAATACCAATATCATTTATACTTTTTGTATGGACAGTATTGGATAGTATTTGCTACATAGTTGTTTAACCTCCTCAATGACTTCGCCTTGGACGAAGGGGCACCACGGTAGTGTAAAAATGTGTTCCTCTCATGTTCATGTGGGAGGACTACACAGAAACACTATGGTCTTTCTGTGTGCGGTTGTTGTTTGTGTGCAACAGGCGTCAATGCGGTTTCCTGTGCTAGTTGGAGTGTCTGTAGGTGGGTGTTGGAGATGTAAGGTTCCTTGGTTGTGTAGGTGTGGATGGGTCTAATGAACTGTTTTTTACAGTGTTGTTTGTCTCCCTTGGAGTGTTCGTATGTTGTGTAATTGATGGCGTGCAGGATGTTCTGTGTCGTTAATGTCAGTAATTTGGTGTTTGAATGTGATGACGCGATCGTATGCGACTCCTAGTATTTTCTGTGTGCTGTTAAGGGATTGTTGTTGAGTGAAGATTTATTTTCGGAGACCTTCATTCTGTTAGCATTAAGCCAGTCTTGTAGTGAGTAGATGTACGTTTGTGAATTGTTTGCAGCGATATTGTGTTTTGGATGCATAGATGTTATCTGCATATGTAAGAGTGAGTACAGAGTTGTGTGTGGGGATGACGTGGAGGTATAGATTGAATAGTGTGGGTGATAGTACGGAGTCCTGTGGTACCCCGTCTGTATAGTGACGTGCTCTGGGAGACTTTTCGTTGTAAACTGTTTTTCCCGAGTGGTCTGAAAAGTTATTGGCCAGCCATTTCTTAAAATGAGTCGTTGATGTGTGTGTTGAGTAGCTATATTGATAGGTAAGTGCCTTGGTACTGTGTTGAAGGTTTGGTTTATGTGCATAATAAAAATTATCCTATCCGCAGGTTTACTAGAGTTTAAGCCTTCGAGTGTTGTTTATCAAATGTTTTCTATATAGTATCAATGCGTTATAAATGATAGAGCACACATCAATATTCATTTTCAAGTCTCAACACATGCCACACTCTACAGAATAGCAGGTGCTACTTCTACCTCCTCCAGTAGGACTAAGTTGGGACAGGACGTTGACATGCTAAGGGGTAAGTAGCCCCCTTTCGAGTTCTAACAAATGAAGGGGGGGGGGTTAAATTAATTGGGAAGGAAACTTTTGAAAAAATGAAGTAGCTACATTATCTGAACAGAAAATTAAAGAGATAGTAAAAAAAAACAGAAGTATATAGTGTCACAACTCAATTACCGGACACTTTAAGTACTCTGGAAGTGGGAGTTAATACAAATCTTGAGGTCAATGACAATCTGAACTATAGAAATATCTGATCAAACTTTCATAACCTATGTTAGCATCCACTTACACCGAATACTGTGCCTAAATAAGTGACTACGATAAAGTAGTAGCTAAAGTAGAACAATTTGTTACTTAGAAAATTAGTTAACTCAGAAGTTTAGAAGATAAGTTAATTAGAACATTAGTTACAACTAATTACATTTTAGTCTCGATTAGACCACAATCACTTTACTGCTATAATTATAATTAGCTACAACATTATCCCCATTATGTTTGATTTACCTCCATATTTATTATTATCATCTAATAGTAATCATCAGTAGCTACTAGCTACTATTCGAATTACTACTACCATTATCCACTATGAATATTTCTTTTACACACACTTCTTCCACATTAATACCATACCCTCCAAGGCGTACCTCCCAACTCACCTGCAATCTGCCAAAGAGCTGTCTGGGCAAGAGACTGGGCAGGTAACTGTTGTTACTTTCCTCTTCATCTTCTCGAGTAGCGAATACTTGAGGTGTTAACATCAGCACGGGAATGTTACCGAAATGTTCAGTGGGAATTCGCATCTGTAATGCAGTTTATGATTTAGGTGATGTTCTTAATAAAAAAAAGGGAAATTACAAATAAAATTCAATCAATTATGAATGTTGTCGTTTAGACCATTTAAAATACAATCAGTTGCCATCAAGCGTGTGTATTTTGTTCACCTTAGAGACGCATTTCTTGCAGACATTTCGCTTGCAGAGTTTACACGGCACAGCCCAAGAACCGAAGAAGCTGAAGCGCACCTTCATGCAGAGGAAGCAAACCTTGCCCTTCGCCACGTCCTCCTTGATGGTGAGGTCAAGGGGCAGGGCCTCGAGGTCAGCCTTCGTCAGCACATTGCGAATATGAACCACCTCTTCTAAGGTCAGGGACAGACAGTCCAACTGTGACGCGAAATGGGCCTGCATGGGGGAAAGAAATTAGTAAACGATAGAAATGATTTGAAAGAGCTATTGCAATAGGAAGTAGAAAATAACCATTCATGTAAATTTGCATAGATTTCAAATGTTGTAGCTTATTTGAATATTAGTATTGCAATAGCTATTAAACGTGGCAAATAGAATATGAAGTTGTCGTTCCATAATAGTGAAACAGGTGGCTAATAAGGGAGAATTCACAACAGAATAAAATCTACTCCACTCACGGATCTAAGGAAGTCTCTTTGGCTCTGTGAATGGGAGGTCAGAATGCTGGCAGCGGGTGAATTACTTGCAGCAGGTGAATCGCTGGCAGAATAATTGCTGGCAGAGCTGCTGGCATTGGACAATGGCCTATGAAAATAAAGAGGCAGTGTATAAAATAGAGCTCTATAAATGATAATTGATTGTTGTTATTAATCTATTTGGTATATATTTTTTATTTAATTCAAAATTGGCATGTTTACTTTTTCTCTAATTTCACAGAGCTATGGCCTCGAGATAAAAATTAATTGATAAAAATTTCTACTGAACTAAACTTAAGATTCAAATTTTCATTCAAAAGCTAAACTTGAAAAAAATTAAACATTTCTGAATAAAAATTGTAACGAATGATAAATTTTAGATATAATAATAGCTATAATGAAGATAAAGTATTTATCTTACCTATGGAGGGAGAGTCTGTTGCTGTCCTCTGTGGTGTCCGTGTTCTTGTCTGAGTTGGAGCAGACGGAGGGGGTTCTCAGGGCAGGGTTCTCACACACACAAATGGAGTGCCGTCGCGGGTCCACGGAGGAGCCGTTAGGGGTGCTGTACGTCACTAGGTCATACGCTGAAAAAAACAGTAGATTTAGTAAGATGTGGGGGAGGAGGTAGTGAAAACTTCCATAATTTAAAAACAAATTACGGGTTAAATTTTTTTTTCATAATGAAGCCATTTATCATGCGTAGAATTTTTTAGAGATTAAGAAGAGGGTAAAAATATTGAAGAAAAATTTACCCTAGTGAATTGAGAAGTTAAAACTACTTTTTCTGAATTATTTTATATAATTTGAATTAACTTTAATAAATTCAATGTTTTTTCTATTAGATAAGTTTTAAACCAAATATTCGAACAAGATAATTTAATAGCATTCATGTTTTGAAAGTACTCACCCATTCTAGATATGACCATACTCTTCCTGTTGCTTCCACCACTCTCTCCCCCACTAGTCTCTTTACTCCTCCTCATGGTGGGGGGCGCTGACCCCCCATTGACCAAAGAACGCGTGCCCCCCAATTGAGGACTGGATGGGGGGATGTCACTCAGATCATCGTCTGTGTCGGAGTCCTGAGAGAGAAAAGGCGGTTAGGAGTTGATCTGCATTAACACTATTAACTACAACAAACTACTTAACTAACATCTAATTAACTATTGTTCTGTAGGTTAAATTATATCTGAAGAAAGATACAATTACTGCCGATAAAACATTACAGATTTAGAAACAGTTACAACCATTCCATCTGAAGGTGTCCTTGTACTACTCAGTATATTTAGTTATTCACTGCAGTAAAGTTCTATAATTTCTACTTTATTAGTTAGGATAATTCATAACAACAGCAGGAGCATTTCATTCCACTGACACATCAACAAAAACTTCGCTAGAGGAGGAAGCTGCAGGAGGTTTTTGCCATAAGACACTAGAAGAAAATATGAAGGAGTTTGTTGTTATTCTTCTTCAGGGTCACACAGTTACGAAACAACTGAACAAAGAGGGAGATTGAAACATAGTTTGCTATGTCCTGATGAAAATATTTATAGTTATATTTCTACACCGAAATAAATTTTAACGAACTACATTTGAGGAATATTCTCAGATTAACGTCATACACACATGTACAATAGGATTTGTACATGCCCTCGAATTTTAAAATGTCCTCAGAAGATATTTTATATTTGTTAGAAGTTTCATAGTAGGCAATAGAGCCAATAGACGAAATTGGAAAATGTGAGATTGCGAGACTTGAACGACAGTTCAATTGCATCTGCATTTTAACACTTTGATGTTCTAACTGATTGCAAGAGTTCTATCGAAAATCGGACACGATTTAGGAATAGATAGACTAGTGAAATACTAGTCTAATAATATTCGGAAAAAAAATCGAAAAGATAATCACTAGTCGAGAGTTACTCACCTCCATATAGAGAGTTACTCACCTCCATATCTAGAGTTACTCACCTCCATATCTAGAGTTACTCACCTCCATATCTAGAGTTACTCACCTCCATACCTAGAGTTACTCACCTCCATACCTAGAGTTACTCACCTCCATACCTAGAGTTACTCACCTCCATATCTAGAGTTACTCACCTCCATATCGAGAGTTACTCACCTCCATATCTAGAGTTACTCACCTCCATATAGAGAGTTACTCACCTCCATATCTAGAGTTACTCACCTCCATATCTAGAGTTACTCACCTCCATATAGAGAGTTACTCACCTCCATATCTAGAGTTACTCACCTCCATATCGAGAGTTGCTCACCTCCATATCTAGAGTTACTCACCTCCATATAGAGAGTTACTCACCTCCATATCTAGAGTTACTCACCTCCATATCTAGAGTTACTCACCTCCATATCTAGAGTTACTCACCTCCATATCTAGAGTTACTCACCTCCATATAGAGAGTTACTCACCTCCATATCTAGAGTTACTCACCTCCATATCTAGAGTTACTCACCTCCATATCTAGAGTTACTCACCTCCATACCTAGAGTTACTCACCTCCATACCTAGAGTTACTCACCTCCATATCTAGAGTTACTCACCTCCATATCGAGAGTTACTCACCTCCATATCTAGAGTTACTCACCTCCATATCGAGAGTTACTCACCTCCATATCTAGAGTTACTCACCTCCATATAGAGAGTTACTCACCTCCATATCTAGAGTTACTCACCTCCATATAGAGAGTTACTCACCTCCATATCTAGAGTAATCCTAGGTGCGGGTATTAGTTTTTTCTTTGGTTTCTCATTGGTTGGATTTTCAGTAACTTTTCCCAGTTGTATTGCTGCAAAGAAATAAAATAAAGAATTAATTGACATTATTCGAAAAAAAACTTTTACTCTCCATAAAATAGCATCAATTTATGTAATATTGAAACAATGATAGCAATAAAAGAATTTATTACACTATAGGCTAAATAGTAAATACCTTAAAAAGGCACTTATATAGATTATATTCTAACTTCGATATACTTTCATATTCTTTATAATGTATAACTTATAAATATTGTCACTGTTTGATTATCTTCAATTAGTTTTCATTCCAATAAATACTCAATTTACTAAATGTATTCAAGCAGTAATAAAGAGTTCTGCTGACAAAGCACTTTAGGTTTCTTCTCATTTAAATCTTTTCATTGCCTAATAAATTAAAGTAATTACATTAAATTGCATCAAAGGACACAACTGAATATTTTAGAGTACTTTAAAAGCTGACTCAGATATTCTATCTATCACCACATCACACTCTAAAGGCAACAAAGTAGCTACAATGTGAAGAACAAATGGCCTTTTAAAGCCAAATTTGAAACAGCGCAATAAAGTCACTTCAACTTGACGCTACCAAGAAATGGCGTCAATTTCACTAACTGATTTGTTGCTCATTTCACCTCGCTATTTATTGCTATCTTCAATGCAGTTATTTTACAATGCAAACAATGGAACTAGAACATATAAATCACTAGGACTAACAATGTAACTCTATTAGAATGTTAGGCAGATTCTAGAGCTATTTTATAGGTTAACATTATGGCACTGAATGAATATAAATGGTGTACTTAAATAAAGAAATTACCATATAAAAGCATATCACAACTTTTTTTCCGGAGAAAAGTACAGACATATCAAATTTACTTAGAAAATAGTATGGACAGTTAATACTGTATAGAAAAAGAAATAATTAGACATTTTTCAAATTATCAATTTTCATGTTTGAAATTTTTGAATATATATTTGAAAAAAGTGTATCGTAATAAATAATCAAAGAAAGTTAAAATAGTACAGAAAAACAATGGAATAATATTTAAATAACATTAATTTACCTAATTTCTATATCTATTCAATAATTTCAGTTCTCCACTAAAACCATTAGAAGTAATTTGGAAAATAAGTACTCCATTTAGCTTAGAGAAACCTACATTATTAATAACAATGGATCTGATGAGGTTAACATTAAGGTGAAGGTTGATCCAATTCAAATTCTATCGAGTCAAGGTGATTTCACACCATTAGTAAAAGGTGAAGAAGAACCAATTTATCATTAGGGGCAAATGGTTACAACCACAAACATTAGCAATGCATTAGAAACAAAAAAGTAGCAAAATTTAGCAGCAGCTTTACACTTCATTGGCTGAGTATTGATTGGTGTACTGAATTACAGGCTCATGTCTGCAAAGAAGCTACTACGTGCTCTGAAGCTACAACACTTATAATAACAAATCATGCACAAATTGAGAAAAAAAATATTTGGAGATACTAAATGAATTATAAGAGCCTATGTATTATCAAAGAAAAAAAATCTGCAAGATGTTAATTCTCAAATCAATTTTAGAATTTCTTATTATTTTCAAATCTTACAAAACTGTTGACGTGTACCCAGACCAATTTTAAAATATATACAAGCATTACAATTGGTAAAGTTTCTTTTGGAAATTTTAAATTAGTAAACTATGAAAAAATCCTTACGGATCTACTTTTCTTTGACGTTACCTAACTAATTATTATAAGGCTTTGCAATTAAAATAATAAAGAAGCACTATCCTTTGAAACTAGACTGGGAATAATAATGTAAAGATAAAGCACTAATGGGACTAAAGTTCTCTGTAATTATAGAGATAAATAATGATAAATATTATATTTAGATAACGCTTAACAAAAAACAATTATGAGTGACGGTAGAGTAAAGGGACCAATCGTAATGAACAACTCAATTATAAAGCATTGTGATGTTTGTAATTAAATACATATATTTCTAATTATTGCCCGAAAAGTATACTCTTTACTAATATAAGGGCTTGAACGATTACTTTCTAAAGTTCTTCGTTCATTTTTACTATTATTGTAATATTCTAATGTATGTTTTTGAACTATTAGTTCAATAAAGATCTTTCATAGATATGAATGACTCACAAAGGTATGACTCATTAACAGCACCTGTACAAATGACTCACTATAACCAATGACACAAAATAAACATAAATAACTGCATGTGAACATACATAGAACTCTCAACTTTATTGCTATTTTGTACTTGTTTTGTTTTTACTCCACAGCATTTCTTACTCCACAGCATTTCTTACTCCACAGCATTTCTTACTCCACAGCATTTCTTACTCCACAGCATTTCTTACTCCACAGCATTTCTTACTCCACGGCATTTCTTACTCCACAGCATTTCTTACTCCACAGCATTTCTTACTCCACAGCATTTCTTACTCCACAGCATTTCTTACTCCACAGCATTTCTTACTCCACAGCATCTTTTACTCCACAACATTTCTTACTCCACAACATTTCTTACTCCACAGCATTTCTTACTCCACAGCATTTCTTACTCCACAGCATTTCTTACTCCACAGCATTTCTTACTCCACAGCATTTCTTACTCCACAGCATTTCTTACTCCACAGCATTTCTTACTCCACAGCATTTCTTACTCCACAGCATTTCTTACTCCACAGCATTTCTTACTCCACAGCATTTCTTACTCCACAGCATTTCTTACTCCACAGCATTTCTTACTCCACAGCATTTCTTACTCCACAGCATCTTTTACTCCACAGCATCTTTTACTCCACAGCATCTCTTACTCCACAGCATTTCTTACTCCACAGCATTTCTTACTCCACAGCATTTCTTACTCCACAGCATTTCTTACTCCACAGCATTTCTTACTCCACAGCATTTCTTACTCCACAGCATTTCTTACTCCACAGCATTTCTTACTCCACAGCATTTTTTACCCCACAGCATTTTTTACCCCACAGCATTTTTTACCCCACAGCATTTTTTACCCCACAGCATCTTTTACTCCACAGCATCTTTTACCCCACAGCATCTTTTACTCCACAGCATTTTTTACCCCACAGCATCTTTTACTCCACAGCATTTCTTACCCCACAGCATTTCTTACCCCACAGCATTTTTTACTCCACAGCATTTCTTACTCCACAGCATTTCTTACTCCACAGCATTTCTTACTCCACAGCATTTCTTACTCCACAGCATTTCTTACTCCACAGCATTTCTTACTCCACAGCATTTCTTACTCCACAGCATTTCTTACTCCACAGCATTTCTTACTCCACAGCATTTCTTACTCCACAGCATCTTTTACTCCACAGCATTTCTTACTCCACAGCATTTCTTACTCCACAGCATTTCTTACTCCACAGCATTTCTTACTCCACAGCATTTCTTACTCCACAGCATTTCTTACTCCACAGCATTTCTTACTCCACAGCATTTCTTACTCCACAGCATTTCTTACTCCACAGCATTTCTTACTCCACAGCATCTCTTACTCCACAGCATCTCTTACTCCACAGCATTTCTTACTCCACAGCATTTCTTACTCCACAGCATTTCTTACTCCACAGCATTTCTTACTCCACAGCATTTCTTACTCCACAGCACTTCTTACTCCACAGCACTTCTTACTCCACAGCATTTCTTACTCCACAGCATTTCTTACTCCACAGCATTTTTTACTCCACAGCATTTTTTACCCCACAGCATTTTTTACCCCACAGCATCTTTTACTCCACAGCATCTTTTACTCCACAGCATCTTTTACTCCACAGCATCTTTTACTCCACAGCATCTTTTACTCCACAGCATTTTTTACCCCACAGCATCTCTACTCCACAGCATCTTTACTCCACAGCATCTTTTACTCCACAGCATCTTTTACTCCACAGCATCTTTAACTCCACAGCATCTTTTACTCCACAGCATCTTTTACTCCACAGCATCTTTACTCCACAGCATCTTTTACTCCACAGCATCTTTACCTTCTCACCAGGAGTACATTTTCCTCACTAAATCAAAATCACTAAAACTAAAAGACTGAATTGCAACTAGCAAAAAAGTGTCCATATTTTGTTTTATCAGATAAATGCCAGACGATAAAATGGAGGGGTTGAACTTTCACCCCAAAAATAACTTTCACCGCAGAAAATATATAGAAAGCTTTTGCCAGCGACTGCCTCCATTATATTAAATAGCTATTCATTTTAGGGTAAGATACGAGATATTGGACGGCTGCATATTTTCGGACAAATAAGAAAAACTATAAAATTGAATATTTTGACAGGTTATTTTAATTACTATCCATGATACCTGCAGGAATCATAGATACTAATTAAAAAAACCAGTTTCAACTATTAAATTTTGTAGTTTTTCTAATTTGTTCGAAAATATGAAACCGCCCGATAACTCAGTTCTTACCTACATACATTATTGTGAATGTCAGTACGGTAGATATAAATAAAAACAAAAATTAAATCACTAATGAAATCAATATTAGTACAATTCAATAAATAAGTAGACATTATATATAATAAAACAAGAGAAATCTTTCTAACTGTTCGTACTATATAAATGACAAGGATAAATATGTCCCATTTATGCCATTTTAGAGCAAGTATATTCTACAGTAGAGTTCATACACTAGTGTTTCCTAGCCATAAAAGTTAATGGTCAATGAAATTGTACGGATAGAGGCTGAGGTATTCCTTACCTGCATTACCTTGCCGTAATAAAATAGAAAAAACTGCTGCAATTATCTGTACGGTAATGTGGAAAATAGTAATACAAAATGAACATATTAATACATGAATAGCATTTAAATATCATCTTATGCGGACAAATAAACATTAAACTATTTTATTTATGCATTTAGCTATTTACCTTATTTTTGAAACACAAACATAAATGATTTACAAATTTAAAAAATAAAGAATTAGGACTTGATAATACACCTCACTATGTTAACATTTTTGCGAGGAATGTTAACAGTCACGGTAAAAGGTGACTGGTTCACACTAGCCAAACATGATAACCAGTAATCCTATTCAGTACGACCACATGCCATTATATACCTCACAAGCGACTGCTAGAACAGCAAGTGAAAAGGCACTTTATTAGAGTCACTGAGGCTATTAGTTAGTAATTGGAGTGAAATTAGAGAGCGAGTGCAAGAAGAGTATAAAGTAGCTAGGAAATGCAATCAATATGCCACTCAAACTACCTTGACCTTTGGTAGTACTACCCACTGCCTCAAATATTAACCAGATCTGATAAATGCACCAATAATACGCAGAATAAATGATTTATCTACACTGAAATTAGTAGAACGTGAAAGATTTTATAATTCTTAAAAGATCTACAGGAGCATAAGCATTTCTAGAAATATTCAAAACAAAGTAAGCATAGCAAGAAAATCGTGCGTTTTCAAGAATAGCAATCCGAGGCATTTCAAATATGAACTCCACCATTTCCAGTGTATCAAAGTCCCATTAGTTTCAATGTGAATCAAGACACGCTGTAGCGAAATGAAGGCAACAGTTAGGTAGTTTAGCGCCTTAGGAGTGCAGTTCAGAAGCTACACCACCCATCCATCAAATATTGCTATTAATAACAACACACAGAGTTCAGGTAACGGTGAGGACTGTTATTGAATGACCAGCCAATTACACTTACATTATCAGTCACAAATGGCAGGTGAAAGAAAATGGTAAGAAAAAAATGTGGTGACTCCACTTCAGGGTGCGATGATGTACACTAATTCAGGGTGCGATGGTACACCCTACTTAAGGGTGCGATGGTACACCCTACTTCAAGATACGATGGTATACACTAATTCAGAGTGCGATGGGTCACCCTACTTCAGGGTTCGATGGGTCACCCTACTTCAGGGTTCGACGGCACACCCTACTTCAGGGTGCGATTGTGCACCATACTTCAGGGTGCAATGGTGCACCATACTTCAGGGTGCAATGGTACACCCTACTTCAGGGTGCAATGGTACACCCTACTTCAGGGTGCGATGGTACACCCTACTTCAGGGTGCGATTGTGCACCATACTTCAGGGTGCAATGGTACACCCTACTTCAGGGTGCGATGGTACACCCTACTTCAGGGTGCGATGGTACACCCTACTTCAGGGTGCGATGGTACACCCTACTTCAGGGTGTGATTGTACACCCTACTTCAGGGTGCGATGGCACACCCTACTTCAGGGTGTGATTGTACACCCTACTTCAGGGTGCGATGTCTTTAACCAATTGCCATTAGTTTTAATAAGTGGTTATAACAGTTCATTTAGTAATATCGAAAGAGGAAACACAGGAGGTGCTTATTAGTTATCTATGTGTATATTGATAATGAAAAGGATAAAAAAGCGTTAATTACAATAACATTGAAATATATCACAATTACAGGAAACAAGTAATTAACTAACGAGGTTTAATATAGTCAGTATATCATATTATATTAATATGAAATAAGGAAATAATAGTGATACTAACTATCATTATAATGTCCCGTGAAAATAATTTCTAAAACATGTTCGCACTAATAAAGTATGCGCTTGCTTCTCAGCGATAGAAAATAACAGAATAATTTAATATTTACGATACATTAATTATCATTATTATTGCATAATTTAATTAGCATGGAAATACCTAGCAATTTTCAAATATGAATATTTGCGAAAAAATTTAATAGTTTACACGAGATAAAAACAACAGAGTAATATTAACGCAATAATATCATTAGAACTGTTGTAAAGTAAGAAGGATATAGGTATATTCTTCATGCAAAAAAGAGGAACGATTCAACTTTTTAATTCTTATGAAAAATTACGGGGCTAGTTACTGAACAGATTTAACTTGTTGTTGTAGCTTAAGAAAAATAAATAGTTTACCAAGTAAGAGATTAAGCAATAAAAGTATTTAAGTAGCAAAACTTTAGGTTAGTCTTAGAATTGGCTGGGAGAATTACCGACCAATTTACCGCATTAAATGAAGATAAAAAGCAAAGAGCAGCAACTTAGGAAATTCTATCGGCAGAAGCATACCGCACGAATAATGTATTCCAATTCACGAACAAACATGGCAATGGAATACTAAGTACTTTCTGTCCAACTCCTGCCTACTTGGGGCATCTTATTAGCATATCTGCAATGGACGACCAACCAAATAGATACATTAGCATTAAATAGACAGGTAATCGATAATATCAACCGAATAATTAGGGTAAGTCATGAATTGTCGTTCGGTTTCACATCTTCAGTCATAAAAGAAAAAACGATATAATGATTAATATTCAATTTTTATTATCGTGTTTTCTTATATGACCGAAGATCCGAAAGCAACCGACAATACATAATTAACCCTATATTATAAATACGTTGATGGCAAACTATGCTGTAAAGTAATTAATTTAATAACAAACTATGAAGGAAGGGTTCAGTAGAGTGTTAGTCTGTAGCAGGACACACGGAAAAGAGGCACTGCACAGAATAACTTAGGCAGCCACAAGATATGACCTAACAACATAACTCACTTGACTAACTTTTACGGCTCAGGAAGGCATCTTAGAACTAGATCACGAGCATACCTTCGCCACCGCATATAAATGACCTTGACCTTTAACCCGATCGCTCCATAAATATAGCCAAATGGTTTCTGAACATTGAACAATCGTCACACCAATTGTCAAGCAATTTGGTCGAAGACTTTTTGATTCATGCGTGTAACAAGATGATAAATGCCGCCTGAAATAGAACCTTCCGAAATCTGCGAAGGTAATGACCTCACAAACACCAACCTTCACAATATAATTAGTATACCTGTTCATTCAATATAACATCGTGAGATTTTCATTGCAGCACTCTGAGAGAGTTCCTCTAGAGTAGGATAGTGCACACAGCTTAGGATAGATCTGAGAATAACTGTAAGGAAAGTCTCGGCAGCAACCTATAGAGATAACACACTGGGGATAGAAAAAGAGAGATATTCGCAGAGATAGTGCCAGCAGAGATAGACAAGAGACTCTAAAGAGATGCAAGAAAATTCACACAAACCGTTCGGTTTATAAGCAACCAGGTCAAGATTCCAGATCAGTACATTATTAGCCGAGAGATAGAATTAGGTTTTTATTATGATGATCACGAGTGCAGAAAAGCTACTCCGTGTCTGGACTAAGTAATAAACTTATCAGTCAAAACTTTCTGGTACATTTATAAAGTAACATTTTGTATTTTTTCAAGTCAAATTAAATCAAAATCTACTAAATCAAATATAAAGTACCATTGTTATAAGATAGCAAATTGATAATATAACAATGCATGGTAGCTATCATAATATTATGGTGCAGAATTTCTATTTCTATTAGCATATAGAGAATAGTAATAGTTATTTTAATGGAGTTAGTAGTTTCTAAGGGAATTAAGAGAGGAAAGTGAAGGTAATTAAAATGCATTGCATGCAATTTAAACACTCACGCTTGGAGTAACATCAACAACATGAATGTTATGGCGTGAAAAAATGTTACTGAGGTGAAAATTGTTTTGGGTAAAAATTGTCTGGTTATAAATTATTAATACTTTGAACTGTTGAGTTCACTATAAATGTTGAAAACTGTTTTGGTTACAAAGTGTAAGGTTTTAATTATTAACACTAAGTGTTTAAAAATGAAATGTAAATCAAAAATGCAAAGATTCACACTAATATAAGATGCAGGCTAACAGAATTCTAAATATGCTTCGCCTTTGAAATAGGCTTAGGCTTTAGTGAAATTTTAGTCCCTGCTAACGGACTGAATATATTACATACGTTACTGAAAAAGTAATTTAGAGGAAAAGCTACGAGTTATGTTAATGGAAGCTTAATAGACTAATAAATAATCCTGCAGTAATGTGTTTAGTGAGTAAAAATATCAGACGTTTGCGATTGCAATTATGGGATATAATTTGATAGTAACTACAACAAGTAATATTAATGTGCATCTAATTGCTTCATCTTCTGAAATGGATAAAGTTAGTAAATATGCAGTCATTGTACTATGTATTTATATCTCCATGGTAAAAGCACGTGATATTTATTCGTTTAAAATACTATAGAGAACAGAAAAGAAACGTGACAGAAAATATGAATGCGAATGACACTTATTAAGTTAGGATGTAAAGGGATACATAAGACACTTATTGAGTTAGGATGTAAATTGTAAAGGGATACATAAGACACTTATTGAGTTAGGATGTAAATTGTAAAGGGATACATAAGACACTTATAGAGTTGGGATGTAAAGGGATACATGAAAGACACTTATTGAGTTGGGATGTAAAGGGATACATGAAAGACACTTATTGAGTTGGGATGTAAAGGGATACATGAAAGACACTTATTAAGTTAGGATGTAAAGGGATACATAAGACACTTATTGAGTTAGGATGTAAAGGGATACATAAAAGACTTGAGTTAGGATGTAAAGGGATACATGAAAGACACTTATTAAGTTAGGATGTAAAGAGAAACATGAAAGACACTTATTGAGTTAGGATGTAAAGGGATACATAAAAGACTTGAGTTAGGATGTAAAGGGATACATGAAAGACACTTATTAAGTTAGGATGTAAAGGGATACATAAGACACTTATTAAGTTAGGATGTAAAGAGAAACATGAAAGACACTTATTGAGTTAGGATGTAAAGGGATACATAAAAGACTTGAGTTAGGATGTAAAGGGATACATGAAAGACACTTATTAAGTTAGGATGTAAAGGGATACATAAGACACTTATTGAGTTAGGATGTAAAGAGAAACATGAAAGACACTTATTGAGTTAGGATGTAAACTTATGAAGGGATACTTATCAGTAACAAAATCTATTCTTTTCAGAATGGGCCCAAACATTGTGTAGGGTCATAACATCACAAAAAGTGCCTCCATTACACGAGGTTCACTTTCTCAGGGTTCACAGTGGAAATGGTCCTAGGTACTCACAGTGAAAGTGATTTGTAATAACCAGTAGAAACAGCTTAACACTTTGTAATGATGGCTACAAAGAGAATGGTGACATGGAAAGACTAACCTCTACTATTTAGAGCCTTAGAGTTGACTAACAGCTAATAGTAGCACTATTGCTCGCGAAGCAGACTATTGGAGCAGCAAAAACTAGGCAGTAATTACATGACTGCAATGACGGTGTCTAGGTAATATGGCCGATGCAGTGAAAGTAAATTACGTAACAGGGTATCAGGCTCATATGAATGGCAACAAAAAACATATTCAATTTTTAAAATGATAACACAACTGCATGCAAGCTTTTAGGCACTGAAATATCAATGAATGCGATAAAAATTGTAACAAATGCAACTTATACGGTCAATTTCTTCGTGAAATATAGCAGTTTGATTTCTCAAATCAAAATAAAGCTTGCTAAGCTGTCCCAATAAATGCAAACGATACATCACACTACATCAGGGGTATTTGGCAATGGTGGACAGCGGAGGGGTTCACTGTGACAAATACACATAGAGGGGAGTAATTAAAGAACTTGGGGATGTTAAAGGACATATGGGGAAAAGTGATTGGGAATTGGTGAGAGGGGAAAAGTGATTGGGAATTGGTGAGAGGGGAAAAGTGATTGGGAATTGGTGAGAGGGGAAAAGTGATTGGGAATTGGTGAGAGGGGAAAAGTGACTGGGAATTGGTGACAGGGGAAAAGTGATTGGGAATTGGTGAGAGGGGAAAAGAGATTGGGAATTGGTGAGAGGGGAAAAGTGATTGGGAATTGGTGAGAGGGGAAAAGTGACTGGGAATTGGTGACAGGGGAAAAGTGATTGGGAATTGGTGAGAGGGGAAAAGTGATTGGGAATTGGTGAGAGGGGAAAAGTGATTGAGAATTAGTGACAGGGGAAAAGTGACTGGGAATTGGTGACAGAGGAAAAGTGATTGGGAATTGGTGACAGGGGAAAAGTGATTGGGAATTGGTGAGAGGGGAAAAGTGATTGGGAATTGGTGAGAGGGGAAAAGTGATTGAGAATTAGTGACAGGGGAAAAGTGACTGGGAATTGGTGACAGGGGAAAAGTGATTGGGAATTGGTGACAGGGGAAAAGTGATTGGGAATTGGTGAGAGGGGAAAAGTGATTGAGAATTGGTGACAGGGGAAAAGTGATTGGGAATTGGTGAGAGGGGAAAAGTGATTGGGAATTGGTGAGAGGGGAAAAGTGATTGAGAATTGGTGACAGGGGAAAAGTGACTGGGAATTGGTGAGAGGGGAAAAGTGACTGGGAATTGGTGAGAGGGGAAAGGTGATTGGGAATTGGTGAGAGGGGAAAAGTGATTGGGAATTGTTTTGACAATAAAATAGCTTCATTATTACTTACACTCACTCTATAATGATAATATTCAAACAATCGAATTATAATATCAGAAGTAATTATTGAATTAGTACAGAGGTCGGTACAAAGGACTTTAGAAACAAAGACGGTTTAATAACCCTTTGTACCACACAATGATGTAATGAGGTTGTGATAGTCTGAATACCATTTAGAACTACCATTATATTCTATGAGTTTTTGTGCTTTATTTTTTAATGGAACCATTGTAAAGAAAAAAGCAGAAAAACTTATAATTCTAATTTGGAGTAAATTTAACAGTTCTGACGGCAAGAATTTTCAGTTTTCGGGGAGTGAAGCCTCACCAGCGAACAGAGGTGGGCACGCGAATCTTCTCTGGGTTCCTAATCCGAATCCTCACCGGTTTGGGTTCCCAACTTCCGAATAGCGAACCCGATTTTCAAAATTTCGGTGAAACATTCATTTCGAATATTTGTCAGCGAATCTCCGATTTCGATAGCTGCCTTCCGAACATTTCCAATCTTAAATTATGCACATTCCGAATCTAAATATAAAGTTTTCCAATTCCGTAAATTGACAAGTTCAGTTTCAGTTCGAAACGTGCAACATCATGTTAATTTAGCATATCTTAATTTCCTCAAGTTGAATAAAAAGAAGCTAAATATTGTATGAAAAAGCTATAGTAAAAGCTAAGAGCTATATTGATTATATTTGAAGCTAACTGTATGAGAAAGAGCAAGATCTAGTTCAAAAAAGCTAAATTGACCCTGGATACTCGAAAAATGTCTACAGAGAGAAATATCACAAAAGCTGCGTGCGTGCATTAACGAACATTTGGTAGTCTTCGTTTTTCTCGAAATTCAAGATTCGGATTGAGAAAAAAAGTTCGCTCTCTTTTGACGGAATAAAAACCTCCGAAATCATTTGTCGGTCCGAAGAGGATCAGTGGACCATTTATACGGAACGTCTACCTCTGCTAGCGAAAATATTTTATTTCACAAATAGCTATTCATTTACCAAATAACAATACTATTAAATAAATAGAAATTCTGCTTAATAAATAGCTATTCTATTCAACAAATAGCAATTCTATTCAACAAATAGCAAATCAATTTAACAACATAATTATTATTACAGTATCAAACAAGGCAATTATTTTTTATTACAGTAGGATTATGTAAGAAGGCAAAAGCAATATCGCGAGTAAATCTATCCCATGTCACTCCACTCTCTAACTTTCTACCTATGTGAAGTTAGAGAACTGCATTCCCAGGACACGGGCCACTTTCCTCAACTTCATCTTCAATGTCATCATAGAGTAACAAACTCTGCATTGCTTCTTTATTATGAAGTACTTAGATTTATTTCTTTAATAATTGATATTCCACTCGTTTGCGATAACTCTGTCATACCTCTGGAATAGCTATTTTACAGGAGTGGCATTTTGGTACTTGCAATGGTATAATTGTTAGGACATTTAGCCTCTATATAGCGGGCAATGTTTAAGCAACAATTATGAAATTTCTATCAAATTAATCTGTCTTTTACGATTTATATATCTGTATGGATAACTGGAATTTTTTTTGTCTTTATGACCTTTTTAAAATACATTGCCGAATTTGGACTAAGCTCTACAGTACAGTTAATATCGGTCTTATAGGTCTATCAGACTATCACCGAAATTTCTTGGTTCATGACCTAAGTTAACACCCAGTGTATGAATACAGAGATGTTCGTCCAAAGAATGAATTCAACAAACAGATAATTTTCTATTACTAATTTATCTCGATAATAGGAACGAGTGAGAGGCATGTTAATAAGAACTATATTTCTTTGTGTTATACAAGGAGCTACTATGTCTAATACTAAATAAATAGCAATATGTCCTCAATAACTTGATACCCTATACAATTTTCCATTGATTTCTAAGTTCCTGTCCATATTCACCAAGTAAACAGTGTCCAGTCTTCACGCCATCTCACTCCTTTTAGGGCGCTTTGTCCGGTAGTAGTGGGCGTGAGTGCGTCAAGGATCACATGTTACGGATAAAGGCGCTCTGATTCACACGGAAAAGGAGCTTCTTCGTTAAATCACTACCAAAATAACACAAAGCATCACTTTTTACCATTCGTTTGTTTGTTACTTTTTTCGAAAATACTTGTTACGCTTATTTTAGAAACAGAGTGAGCATTTAAATTGTGTTTCCGTAGATTCAAAGCAACAGCAAAATGCACTCAATTGACACATACAAATTAAACTCAGTAAATAGGCACCAAATTACAACAGTTCACACAATGGAAGAAGCCATATTGACGTAAACAGAACTCTTAGAAAAAGCTGTAAACATTCACACACACTGATATTTACTCCAGTATGTTGTTAGTAGTTAGTATAGCAGACATAGAGTTAACCCATCATGTTCTGAGAGGATGGATCAGTCCCTTTCAAGAGATGAATTTTACAAGATAATTTAGAGATATTTTCCGGTTAAACGACCGGTTGAAAATGTGTCTGCTTTCTTTTATTTGAAAGAATGTCAGTGCTTACATTAAGGTAAGAACAATTGTCATTTTGACATCATTATCGTTTAATGGGCATAGTTTGCCAATACTTATAGGATAGTATAGAAGTATCTATCTCTTCTCTCGTTCAAATTAGTTCAGGGCATGAAGGATTAATTACCAATAATTTAATAAACTATAGTATTTATAATTACCGGTATCATGGGTGTTAATTTGCATGTCTGGATCAGCATTGGCAACCATAATTATCAAATGAAATTCTATTATTCATAAGGTCAACTGTGAGCCGCCTCAAATTAAAAAAAAACGTTATCACTAAATTCAGTTTAAGTTATAGAAATAATTCCACAGAAGCAGAGCTAAGTAACAATCAAAGGGAGTTTGAATCAAGTACGGCTGGTTGCACAGGCGGCAGTAGAGAGAAGACACACTCACTCCACGACTTCACAACACACACTAAAGGCTAAAGCTCATTATTTGTCAGTCATGCGATATTCGCTATTTTCTCATCTTTAACTTTCGCTTCCGAGTGATTCGAACATGAAGACAGCTGTGAGGTACATAGGGTCAGTATACTGCAACTGAGAGGTACATAGGGTCAGTATACTGCAACTGAGAGGTACATAGGGTCAGTATACTGCAACTGAGAGGTACATAGGGTCAGTATACTGCAACTGTGAGGTACATAGGGTCAGTATACTGCAACTGTGAGGTACATAAGGTCAGTATACTGCAACTGAGAGGTACATAGGGTCAGTATACTGCAACTGAGAGGTACATAGGGTCAGTATACTGCAACTGAGAGGTACATGAGGTCAGTATACTGCAACTGAGAGGTACATAAGGTCAGTATACTGCAACTGAGAGGTACATAGGGTCAGTATACTGCAACTGTGAGGTACATAGGGTCAGTATACTGCAACTGTGAGGTACATAAGGTCAGTATACTGCAACTGAGAGGTACATAGGGTCAGTATACTGCAACTGAGAGGTACATAGGGTCAGTATACTGCAACTGTGAGGTACATAGGGTCAGTATACTGCAACTGAGAGGTACATAGGGTCAGTATACTGCAACTGAGAGGTACATAGGGTCAGTATACTGCACCTGTGAGGTACATAGGGTCAGTATACTGCAACTGAGAGGTACATAGGGTCAGTATACTGCAACTGAGAGGTACATAGGGTCAGTATACTGCAACTGAGAGGTACATAGGGTCAGTATACTGCAACTGAGAGGTACATAAGGTCAGTATACTGCAACTGAGAGGTACATAGGGTCAGTATACTGCAACTGTGAGGTACATAGGGTCAGTATACTGCAACTGAGAGGTACATAGGGAGGGTCAGTATACTGCAACTGAGAGGTACATAGGGAGGGTCAGTATACGTCATTATGTGACACAGATATAATTTCATACCAATTTATATTTAGTTCATACTTATAATCGCATCCAACATAAAATCTTTAACAACGACCAACGATTTCATTTTATTCAATAATTTAATTTCTTTGTAGTTGTCCATGGACTATTTTTCTTGTTTATTTCAGACAGAGCAAATAAGTGGAGTTAATTTTGGCTGAAGCTTTAGATAAAAACATTCATTTTGCACGGGTCAGTGGTTTTTAATTACACATCTGAGGTGTGACAAATAGAGTCACCTTCACACATTGTGTAACTATTGTTATAACAACTACTACGGCACGTATTGTAAAAACAACATTAAATTTTATTTCGAATAACATATGAATGGTGAAAAATAAGGTTTGATATTGTATAGAAATCTCATAGAAATGGTGGTAAGATAGTAATTCTTTGATAATTATATGTAGAGATAAGTGAAATAATGACAGCTTCATAACACAAACCTTGACTGTGACTCAAAAAAGTTCTCCAGAGATAATCTACTTAGATGACTCTGTCTCTAATTTAGAATAATAATGAAGCAGTTCAAGGAAAAGAGACACACGATCTCAAAACACATTGCAATAGGCACGGCGAAATAGAATTGGATATTAAATGTTCTTTTGTTATCAAAATTAAAATTGTAGTGAATTATAGTTTAACTGATGGAATAAATTATCTTCAGTAAAAGTGGAAAATTATTATTATTATATTCAAGGTTTAAAAGTTGTCCCTATCCACTACGAGGTGATCCAAAGAGACATGAAGAGAAAAAGGCCTCGTAGAAGAGGGGACTGTGAAAGTACGCTCCATGCACTAGGTCGACTACTCGGCTACCACAGGAACCGTGTCGACCCAGCGCATGGATGGCAAGAATAGACACCCATGGATAAGAGACCTACACAGTCAGTCTGCTTATCCATGGATATAGCATGGCAAAAGGAAGAGGAAATAAGAAGAAGAATTTAAGGAGAGATACAAAGGGAAGCTGAAGAAAAAGAGCGCCAAACTAAACAAAACCTAAGACCTACAATATAACAAAAAGAAGGCCTACCTAAAGGTAGCCTCGGGACAATGAGGGGGGATCGGCAATAATGTTTCAAACCCCTAGTCTGATAATCAGACCCCCTGCCCCCTAAAAGTGGAAAAATTCCACCAATTTTTTACATTTGAAAATGTAGTAAATTCAATCTCTTCGCCAAGAATTGAATGCCGAATTTTTAGCAAATATAAAGGATAATAGGGAGGGCAAGTTACGAATTATCGGACAGTTCCATATTAACATTTTCTCAACTCGAAATATTTATTGGTATCCATGATACCTGTAGGTATATCATTGACACCAATAAATATATATATTAGAGTTGAAAATATCAACTTACATGCTTTCTTACATGATAGAAAATATGGAATAATATACTTTTTTGGACAGGCTGCAATTTGGGCAGGAAGCGAGTTTAACAACAAGACTTTTTTTCTCATCACAGCTGTGTGCGTCTGGCAGCTACAAGAAAGTAATTGTCAAGGATGTCTGATTGTAGCAATTATTTGGAAGAGATGTTTGGACAGGTAGAGATATGAAGTAAATTTACATATTTAACGAAACATGATAGAAGATATTGAAATGCTTTACATATTTAACGAAACATGATAGAAGATATGGAAATGCTTTACATATTTAACGAAACATGATAGAAGATATGGAAATGCTTTACATATTTAATGAAATATGATAGAAGATATTGAAATGCTTTACATATTTAACGAAACATGATAGAAGATATGGAAATGCTTTACATATTTAACGAAACATGATAGAAGATATGGAAATGCTTTACATATTTAACGAAACATGATAGAAGATATTGAAATGCTTTACATATTTAACGAAACATGATAGAAGATATGGAAATGCTTTACATATTTAACGAAACATGATAGAAGATATGGAAATGCTTTACATATTTAACGAAACATGATAGAAGATATGGAAATGCTTTACATATTTAACGAAACATGATAGAAGATATGGAAATGCTTTACATATTTAACGAAACATGATAGAAGATATTGAAATGCTTTACATATTTAACGAAACATGATAGAAGATATGGAAATGCTTTACATATTTAACGAAACATGATAGAAGATATGGAAATGCTTTACATATTTAACGAAACATGATAGAAGATATGGAAATGCTTTACATATTTAATGAAATATGAAAAAAAAAACAATATTGGACTAATTAAATTATTTAATATAAACACGGTGGTTCATTTGAGAATTGATTTAAATTAAGAAAACGATTAAAAAAGATTATAAATGGATTTAAATAAACAGCAATAGGATTAATAGTGTCCTGAAACATCTCCAAAATAGATAAATCGTTAATTTTTTAGGTAAAGAAATTGCAATAAAAATTTCAGACGGAATTTAAAATTTCTAACAATCAACAAATGAAATAAGCCAATATAAACAACAAGAATTTTCAAAGGTCGGGAATGTGACGAATTATCGGTCGGTTTCACATCTTCGGCCACATAAGAAAAAACAGTATAAATAATAATTATTTTTTTATATATCAATTATTATACCGTTTTTTCATATATGATCGAAGATGTGAAACTGACCGATAATTCTTCAATCAAGAAAGATAACTTGCACTGTAGGTGAAGCTATACAGTCAAACTATTGCTAATTAAGAAGCACGTTAATAATAACTAGTCACATTAATACTATGTAGGGCAGGGGTGGGCAAATGCAGCACTCAGTGCTATTTTGGCACTCAGAGCGGCACTCGTGTCCACCAGGGAAAAAGTGCTTTATTTTCTTCCAAAGAAAATTTAGAATTCTTAGCCCTGACTGCTTTATAAATTACAAGGATAATATAGAAGAGGATGGTCAACTAATTGAAGAACAGTATATTTGTAATGACCTTGATACTTTGATAGCAAATTTTATCCGTTAATAAGGTATTTTTTGTTCATTGTTACAATAGTGACGGTGTTTAATTTATTTACTTCTGTATCTTTTTATCTAGATCAGTTAATTTTATATCTTTCATACGCTTGTCTTGGGACATTCAAACACTGTGGTAAATATTTATGCAATCATATTTTTAATTCCCTTTTTTAATAAGTTAGGCAGCCATAGTAATTTATCCTGTGAATTTCTGAGTTACTTATTATTACTTGTGCAAGATAGCTTATTTTAGTTTTTATTGTGAATATTTTTCACATGAAAAAAAAAAAAATTTATATCATTCATCAATTCTTTTTAATGCAAATGATAAATCTACTACCAATATTTATGTGCAAAATATGTATCGTTGTACATGTACGTACCTCAATTAAATATACCACCTCATTATATAATTACTCAGTAACCCCAGCAATTTAGAAAGCGAAAAGAAAATTGGCACTGAGATTCCATCTTTCGGCACTGAAAAACACAATGTGTGCCCACCCCTGGTATAGGGAGAGTAAGAATATAATGGGAGACTGAAGATAAAAACCCTGATACAGTCATAAGCATACATAGGAGATTGATATTCCAATTAAACATTAGTAATTACTACATCAAGAGATAGAACATGACTAGATATGATAACAAATATTCAAACAATTACTCACCTCATCATATAATATCTCAATATTTAATGGAAAACTCATAGGAATAATGATATAGCTATACACTAATAATATATGAGAAATAATGCAGATAGAGCACTTATATTCTGTCAATATACAATTATACATCTCATTTATTATCTGAAACGCACCATAGTTTCTGAATAATAACGCGTTATTCCTTCCTTTAATAATCTCGTAATTCGTAACCTACCTCAATTTATTAACAATTTTACAATATTTTTTACATGTTCCTCCCACATTCTCTACATATTGCCCCTACATGACCGCTCAATATTCCACCACATTCCCTACATGTTCCTCCCCCCACATTCTCTACATGTTGCCTCCACATTCCCTACATGTTTCCATATTCCCTACATGTTCCATCTACATTCCCTACATGTTCCATCTACATTCGGTACATGTTCCTCCCACATTCCCTACATGTCCCCCCCCCCCCATATTCCCTCACAATATCACTATTTTCTCACCAGCTTTTGGTCTTGCCGGCGTGCTGACGTGCTTCAAGTTCTGGTCCTTCCTGATACTCTCCAGCAGCAGCTCCATGGGACTGGACACCCTTTGGATGGGGGCCAGGCGACGCTCTGAGGCCTGTTAGTGAGGGGAGAAAAATAAAGATGAGAGGGACATAGTAACCATACTCTTACCTAAGAGTCAATATTTAGAGATTAGCATTACTTTCTTTCACTCATTAATATCAAAACTTGATGAAACAGTATTGTTCATAAACCAAAATATAGTATAATCTCTACCTAGTGAGCAAAAAAATATACAATTCTCTATTTAATTGAGAATTAGCAACTAAAGTGTATCTATTATCTTCAATGTTATGGAAAAAAGTTCATATTTATTTCTTGAACGCGTTTAAACTTATTTGAACATCTTTGACCTGTTTGAACGGGTTCTAGGTAAATTGCTCGAAAACAATTGCTCGAAAACAATTGCTCGAAAAACAATTGCTCGAATGAACAATTGCTCGAAAGAACAATTGCTCGAAAGACAATTGCTCGAAAGACAATTGCTCGAAAAACAATTGCTCGAACGAGCAATTGCTCGAATGAACAATTGCTCGAATTATCAAATTGCTCGAATGAACAATATTGCTCAAATTATAGAATTACACAGTTTTCGATTTTATAAAAGTCAGTTATTCATGAAGTGGAGCTGCACCTAACAATTCTTGTTTCTTTTTAGTAATTGATCATTGATTATTCTATAAATGATTTTAATTATTACTCATTCTGCATATGATCTATTTTTAAACCGTTTGTGTCATCTCGTATGTAACATGTGAATTGGAATCATGTGGTGAATCACTACTATTCACGTTTTTTTATCATAAAACCTGAAAATTTATTTAATACTAGCCTATTTGTATGTGGCACCTCAATCGGTGAAATAACTCAAAGTTATGGCAGAGTTTTAATTAATCTACAATTTTTTCGGGTTTTATAATAAAAAAATGAATAGTAGTGATTCACCACATGATTCCAATTCACATGTTACATACGAGATGACACAAGCGGTCTAAAAAAAATAGATTATGCAGAATGAGTAATAATTAAAATCATTTATAGAATGATTACTTCACAGAGAAAACAGTATACTCATATCTAATGGGTCATCAATTTATGCTTTGAATCAATTTATTACGTGATTTGGTTGGACTTTATTCATGTTTTCACGTGTGTTAAAACAACTATGATGTGGTGTGTCATCAAACATTAGTTAATTCAATTTAATTTATAGATTGAATCAACTTACTATGAGAGTTAAAAGTTACTTTTTGGAAAATTTTACTATGACAGAGTGTATTGTAGTAACTCACAACGACAATGTATCTGGTGTATAAATTAACTTACTATGCGAGTTGGCGCTACTTTTTTTAAGTTTAGGAGTGAGTCAAAACGACTTATTTGTTTTATCCCACATCAATTTTATCCCACTTTTAAGTAGTACCTGCATCTCACCACGTAGGTAGGCGCAAAAAATAACCCATTCATATGAGTCAAAACAAATCAAAATTGATTTGATTCAGCTAATCCTTTTTCTGTGTGTGATCACTTACTAAAAAGAAACCAGGACTGTTAGGTACAGCTCCAACTTCATGAATAACTGACTTTTATAAAATCTAAAACTGTGCAATTTTATAATTCGAGCAATTTTGTTCATTCGAGCAATTTGATAATTCGAGCAATTGTTCATTCGAGCAATTGTTCGTTCGAGCAATTGTTTTTCGAGCAATTGTCTTTCAAGCAATTGTTCATTCGAGCAATTGTTTTTCGAGCAATTGTCTTTCAAGCAATTGTCTTTCAAGCAATTGTTCATTCGAGCAATTGTTTTTCGAGCAATTGTTTTCGAGCAATTGTTTTCGAGCAATTTACCGGCTACCGTTTGAACGCGTTTAAACTTATTTGAACATCTTTGACCTGTTTGAACGTGTTTAAACTTATTTGAACATCTTTGACCTCTTTGAACGCGTTTAAACTTAATTGAACATCTTTGACCTGTTTGAACGCGTTTAAACTTATTTGAACATCTTTGACGCGTTTAAACTTATTTGAACATCTTTGACCTGTTTGAACGTGTTTAAACTTATTTGAACATCTTTGACCTGTTTGAACGCGTTTAAACTTATTTGAACATCTTTGACCTGTTTGAAGGCGTTAAACTTATTTCAACGTCTCTGACTGGTTTGACGCATTTAAACTTAATTGAACGTCTTTAACCTATCAAACGCGTTTGAACATATTTGAACACGTTTAACTTGTTTGAATGCGTTTAAACTTATTTGAACGTCTTTGATTTGTTAGAAGTCGTGAATTATTAAGTCATACCTTCTTTAGAGGTGGTCTCGATCGAATAAAGTCCAGGATGATGGAGTGCGCATCCTTTTTAACCTTCTGGGGAATATCCCCATTCACCATGACCTTGTTCAGGGTGTACCTAAGGTGGGGGAAGTGGGCGAGGAGGGAAAATAAGAAAAACAACATCTAGGGATGGATACACAAAAATAAAATGGGAGAAAATAAATAAATTCTACAAATAGAAAATAAGTAAGCTCATCTAAAATTAAAATGCATGCTGAAATGATAGAGAAATAAAGTTGAAAGAAGTGCTAAAGTAGGAAAAATATCCAATCTATTATAGCTACATTGATAAAAATCTTTTCAAATAAGAACATTGAAAAAGAAAATTTAGGCAATAAAAGGTAAAATAAGCAATGGAGTTTGAGCAAGAGAGTACATTGGCAGTTAGATGTGATTTAGAAGCAGAATGGTGTTTAGAGGTGGATGATGACTTTAGAAGCATTTAGGCAGTGTTTAGAAGTAGTAGCTAGTAGTTTAGAGGCTAGGTTAGTGGTAAGTTTGAGGAGTCTTTGTAAGGCACTTGTTTAGTTTGTACCTGTTAAATAGAGAAAACAATGAGCAAAATGAAGAGAAAATGTTAACACAGCTGTTGATGGATATCACCGCAGTTTAAACAAGTTAATGTAAAGCAATTACAAAATTTAAAGATCATAAAAGATGTCATTTCTCTATTATTTAGATAATGAATCAAGTTATTAGAGAACCAATCTTGAGTCAGTTTTCTGTTAGGCCGATACGTTATTAGCAGTTTCAACGCCGCGTTTTCACTGCCCTGTTTCCGCTTCTTAAAATTCAAAGTATACTAGGCGGTGAAAACGCAGCAGATATGCTTTGCAGTCTATACACGGCTCTTTCTATCATACCTTGATCTCTTTAGAATATTTATTATCCAAAAATAATAATTCTAGATCAATATTAGCAAAATTTCCTTCCCGTACTCAGCAGAAGAATGTTTGGTTTTTGGCGTGAACTGTAATCAACAAATCGAACTCGTTCAAATTATAGAAAAATGAATTTTATATATGAATATATTGAAACAAAGAAGGAATGTGAATATTTACCATCACAAAAATATAATTTTTGCATAAGGAGATATCTTAAAATATAACAAATAGTAACATCAGAAATGATGCAATAGCGAGATGTTCAAGAATGATTGATACCACGTTAACGTACCAACAGTTGCTAGATATTTAAAATTACTGTATTGGGACATCTTCTACTTTACATGTCTGTCTGTGTTTGCGCTTACATTTTGACTGCCGCAGTGAAACTGCCCGGTATAATATGACAAGCAGTGAAAAGACGGCGGTGCTATTGTGTCCAGATGCGTTACAACAGCCTACCGCCGTAGCAACGCCGACTGCCAAGGCGGTAGGAACGCTGATATAGTATGCAAATTTGTTTTCTATTCATTTAACCGTGATTAGTGGAAGACGCGTAAACAGGGCAGTGAAAACGCGGCGGTGAAACTGCTACTATAGTAAGGGCCTAAGTCAATTTAAGGAAGAAAATTTATTTTACTAATAGAATTTTACTAATCAGTAATAGAAAGATATGTTAAAGTTTGAGAGCTGATGTTAAGAGAATCAATTTAGTGCGACTTAAAATATTAGACAAACTAACTAGATTACAATGAGAAATACAGTGAGAGCATTATAGAGTGTGCCAGTTAACAATACTAGTTCACTAAATAGAGGCATAAAGCTAATCTTACTCTAAAAACATGATTAGATATATTAATAGGCTTAATGCTTAATAGATATAATCAAGTGAATTAAAGCTAATTCCATGATTATCCAATTATAAACTATAGCTAAATCAATGATTATTTTAAATTTTCAACAGTGAAATATAGTTAAATCCAAAACTATTCCAATGTTTATAAACCCCTCTTTCACAGACAGGTCTAAGGCTACTGTAGCTACCTCCTCGAGCGAATGTCTTCCATGAGCATTTCATAGGGCGTGAGGGTGTACTCGAGGGGCGTTTTGCTGTAGTCTATCTTCTTCAGCTTCACGCCCTCTCGCAACTGAAGCATAACTTGCTTCCACAGAACAGCCTGGTGAGATGAGGGCAAATGTAAATAAAGAGTTGAATATAACAATGAATTAGTTGAAAGATGGATATGAGAGGGGTGTTGCAAATGAAGGGGTTACAGTAGTTTATGTTGTAACTATAGAATAATTGCCTAATTGGCATCAGATACTTTAGTAACAGTACCTATCTAACATGAAAAATAGTTTCAACTGTTACACGAAAATGTAAAATAAATAACTATTGAACATCACCTAAGCTATTGAATTAATGAAGGGAAAATATTAATAGTTAGGCTAATTGTCACAGGTCAACGAAACATCTGACTTTCGACCAAACGTCCCACTACCCTTGAACGATCTCAGAGTAGAAAAAATAACGCAATGTATAATTTTTTGTTTGTTTATATATTATTATTGTATTTAGATTTAGAAGTTCAATTAGTAGCGTATCTCTTGATACGCTTCGTTTGGCAGCTCTTTAATCAAACCCTCTAACTCAATGTCAGTATGTAAATTAGCTGAACATCAGTGTCTTTACCCAGTCGGTACACTGTAGCTGGTCCAGGTCATACTGAGAGCTGAGAAGGTGACTGTCGCTCTTGAGGTACTTCCTCCCCTCTGCCACAGTGGCTAGGAACTGCTGCAGGTCCTGTGCCTCCGTCACAAAGGCTCTGATAACTGCCTTGTAGTGCTCACACGGAGACATTTCTGAGGGGAAAGAAAATCTTAGTGGTCTGCTCAGAAATTGGGGAGAAGAAATGAAAGAGAATATGGCAACTTGTTAGAGAAACTTTCAACTAGGTAATTCATGAGAATGTTTAACTATGTATATTTGAAAACAATTTAGGATGCCAAGGTTACTAATATTTAATCGAAGTTTAAAAATTATAGTTGAAATTTAATAAAACTATTTGAGGTTTTATTATAAATAAATATTCTATAAAAATATTTGAGGAAGATTTCAGTTTTGTATAATTATATTTAATAAATAATAGTAATTAGCGGGATTAAATGAGTAGAATACTAATGACATCTCACCTGATTTTGATATTGACGAACTATTACTTTTAGAAGATTTATTACTACTTTTATTACAGGGGGAGGGGGGCGGGGAAATTGGCACAGACGATATTATTTGATTAGTACTATTTTCTCTCGATAATCTACTCTTTTTACTATTTAATATTTTAGAGGGGGACGAGGGGGAGGAGGAGGGGGACGGTGGGTCCGGGGGGTTATTTTCACTGTGTATACTGGAGGAAGGTGGTGGGGGAGGGGGTGAATGGGTAGGTGGAGTGGTGGAGGAATGGAGGTATATTTTATTGGCGGCTCCACCCCCCGTTATTGTGGTGGAACTTTGAGATGTCAGTCGCTTTTCACATTCCTGAAACAGAAGAAAAATATTAGAAATGAAAAAAAAGTGAGATTATAGAATTGGTATGGAATAAATGGCAATAATTCTAATAACAAAGTGACATTATTTAAAACTATTTCTATTTAAGATAGAATAAATAGATAGTTACAGAATATATGAATTTAATAGGCATTTAAAATATATAAATGTCACTAGTTGAAGGATGTTTTAAACATTTATACAAATTTATATTCGTATTTATATAGCCTAGAGGGTCAATTTATTTACATTATTAGTCAATAAAAAAGGTACTTCACTTGCGTGCTACCTTTACACTTCTATTATTAAAACATAAAACATAACCATTAAAATAATTGAATATAAATAAACATATTAAACATTAACCTAATTATAAACAATTTAAACTTAAAAAGTCGAAAATATATCGCTCTAAGTGATTATTTCTAATATTAAAGAGACTGCATTATTTTTGCACATTATTGTTACACAACATCATATTTTAACTGAACAAAATACTATGGAAATTAATACCTTAACCATACATCGTTATTGTGATCGTATTCAATCACTTGGAGGTCTCCCCCAAGCAATTTATTATTGTTCCCATCAATCTAGTTAATGTTTATATCATTTTACTGCAAACCCATTAAATTTGATGGCCTATATTTGTTTCTATATCATTTAAAATTTCTCAAATCAATACACAACAAATAGTACATTATTTCCGAATTGAATGGCTAATTTTAAGTTCAAAGAAAAAGAACGTAGTTTACTGTTTGTTCTGCATGTCAGCAAGGTAGGTATAATCTATTCAATAATAAATATTCGGGTGAAGGCAGAAAATAATAGAAATTTATTATAGAAACCTTTACTTAAATCAGGTTTCATTTACAGATTAAACGAAGGACGAGCATGCCAAGTAAAGTCTATAAACTTCTAATCGAAAATAAAAACAAACAGCGCACATTATTTCTTCAGCGTCAGATTAGTTTTTCATACTATAGGGACACACTTTCAAAAACTTAATAGAATATAAAAAACTATAAACTGAACTAAATTACATGAAGTTTTTAGTTTAACTATTCTACATATTAGTTCAACAATTTGAAGTAAGAAACTCCTTTTCCCCAGAACTAAGTATGAAAAATGGTTTATTTGAAGGGTAGCTAACGCGACACGAAGTAATATTTATTTTCCAAGTTTCGTGCTGTCCGTCTTCAGGGGTAAACTAGTGGTATATAAATTCTACTTTCTCGTAATTTCCTTATCCACTTTTATTAGTACATTTGAATTTTTTTGAACAATCTTATTAACTACAGGAATTATTTACCAATGTACCATTACAAGCGTTATCCTACCATTACATGCAATACGACTCTATAAATTTCATGAAATAACAAAAAAATCTTCTATTTTCTTCAACTGAAAAATGGTTTTCTGAACAATAAGTATATATATATCCTCATATATTATTATTACTATAGTTATAGCTTAATTATTGAAGAGTATTAATCATTTTGGCACCAACCTGCAAAGCGTCTTTCAAGGAGTACGTTCTACCCAGGTCTCTCTCTATACCCTCATCGTCAGCTTCTCCCCTCTCACAGTCTGAAAGAGAGACACAAACATTAGCATTCTGGAGAGGATGTGCAAAGATTGGTACACTGGGTAATGGAGTGAAGGAGCAGTAGTTACTGTAGGGAAAATTAAAGAAATATGAAGCCTGAATGTGATTTAAAAAGCAATACAAGATATAAATGTTCAATTTGAAACTCTATCATAAGAAGAGGGTAGAGAGGAGAAAATCGTAAGGGGAATTAGAGGAAAGAAAAAGCGATAAGAGGGTAAATACATTAAAGGGGAAAAGAACTAAAGGTACAAAATAACATCAGCTCAGAGTTCCTTAACGGTAATTAATTCAATGAGAGATTTCTCTGGAATGAGCATGATTGGCATGCTTGAAAGGACCTCTAGGTACAAATTAGAGTGTCACGCTTGTCTAGCTAAGCAAGAGAGTGAAACAACCTTGGGGTAACCATTTCAGGTCAGTAGTTACGACACAGACGTGAGTTACTAGCTCACTTACGTCACAGCGACCTTTCGAAAAGAACACCTGACTAACTTTAACCAAAACACCAAAGTATATTGTTATGTTTGACAGTGTTTATTGTCATTGTTTGACAGTGTTTATTGTCATTGTTTGACAGTGTTTATTGTCATTGTTTGGCAGTGTTTATTGTCAATGTTTGACAGTGTTTATTGTCATTGTTTGACAGTGTTTATTGTCATTGTTTGACAGTGTTTATTGTCATTGTTTGACAGTGTTTATTGTCATTGTTTGACAGTGTTTATTGTCAATGTTTGACAGTGTTTATTGTCATTGTTTGACAGTGTTTATTGTCAATGTTTGACAGTGTTTATTGTCATTGTTTGGCAGTGTTTATTGTCATTGTTTGGCAGTGTTTATTGTCAATGTTTGACAGTGTTTATTGTCAATGTTTGACAGTGTTTATTGTCAATGTTTGACAGTGTTTATTGTCAATGTTTGACAGTGTTTATTGTCAATGTTTGACAGTGTTTATTGTCAATGTTTGACAGTGTTTATTGTCATTGTTTGGCAGTGTTTATTGTCATTGTTTGGCAGTGTTTATTGTCAATGTTTGACAGTGTTTATTGTCAATGTTTGACAGTGTTTATTGTCAATGTTTGACAGTGTTTATTGTCATTGTTTGGCAGTGTTTATTGTCATTGTTTGGCAGTGTTTATTGTCAATGTTTGACAGTGTTTATTGTCAATGTTTGACAGTGTTTATTGTCATTTTAAGACTCTTCCATGTAAAAACCGACCCACCGATGACAGAGCCTGAAAGTAGGGCAAGTGCCAAAATTGTCCGCTAGTAAAGCAATAATTTTACAGATTCAATATCGGAAAACAGTTACGCTCTTTTCTCTAATTATTGGGGAAGGATATGAATTTCCAGGATATAATTTCTGTCAGATATATAAATTTTTGGGTCGGTTCTCCATGCAGTAATTTCTTAATAAATAAACAATATTCAGGGGTGAATAAAATATCTCCCAACTCAAAATTCAGATAAAATCACGTTGGAAAGTGAGCGCCAACAGAAGCAACAGCGGAGCTCCTAACCTGTTTCTCACGGATGTTACGATTGTGACGAACTCGTGAAGATGTAACAACAGTAACAAAGATAACAGAGAAACAAAGATTGGGATATTGCCCCAAATACGTCCATCAAAGTAGCCGTACTATCGGCAAGTGGCCGTACTATCGACAAATGGCCGTACTATCGACAAATGGCCGTACTATCGACAAGTTGGTGTACTATCGGCAAGTGGCTGTACTATCGGCAAGTGGCTGTACTATCGACAAGTGGCTGTACAATCGACAAGTGGCTGTACTATCGACAAGTGGCTGTACTATCGACAAGTGGCTGTACTATCGACAAGTGGTTGTACTATCGACAAGTGGCTGTACTATCGACAAGTGGCTGTACTATCGACAAGTGGCTGTACTATCGACAAGTGGCTGTACTATCGACAAGTGGCTGTACTATCGACAAGTGGCTGTACTACCGACAAGAGGCTGTACTACCGACAAGTGGCTGTACTATCGACAAGTGGCTGTACTATCGACAAGTGGCTGTACTATCGACAAGTGGCTGTACTACCGACAAGTGGCTGTACTATCGACAAGTGGCTGTACTATCGACAAGTGGCTGTACTATCGACAAGTGGCTGTACTATCGACAAGTGGCTGTACTATCGACAAGTGGCTGTACTATCGACAAGTGGCTGTACTATCGACAAGTGGCTGTACTACCGACAAGTGGCTGTACTACCGACAAGTGGCTGTACTATCGACAAGTGGCTGTACTATCGACAAGTGGCTGTACTACCGACTAGTGGCTGTACTATCGACAAGTGGCTGTACTATCGACAAGTGGCTGTACTACCGACAAGTGGCTGTACTATCGACAAGTGGCTGTACTATCGACAAGTGGCTGTACTATCGACAAGTGGCTGTACTATCGACAAGTGGCTGTACTATCGACAAGTGGCTGTACTATCGACAAGTGGCTGTACTATCGACAAGTGACTGTACTATCGACAAGTGGCTGTACTATCGACAAGTGACTGTACTATAGACAAGTGGCTGTACTATCGACAATTTAAGAGACAGTGTTCTAGATAATAAGGGGAATTTAAAACACTTTCCAGAATGATTTAGTTTGTCCACTAAGACATCTCTGCGTTAAGAAAGAGACACGCTTATTCAATAAAAAGAGAGAACATTCTCTCATGTGAGAACAATTCTCCATTGTGAGTTCAGTCTTCTCATCACACAAATTAACTACATTTATATCATCTCAGAAATGGACCATTATGACCACTGCACTCAAATTAATTAAGTTTAATACAATTTGTTAATGTTCTAGAATGGCATCTAGAATGGATGCAATTTTTGCCTCTCTATTTAATTGTTAAACATCTATATAACATTTTAAAACTTTTTATCATCAATTAATTTTTATTAAAAATACGAACTCTTAATTGAATTAAAATCTTCTTCATTCTTTTCATAAAATGTGTTGGTACGAAGCATAATAACAACAATCATAGCCAAGAAACAGAGCTGCCCCTCATCTTTGCCTCTGTCAGTTGTTTACTTACATTTGACCCATTAGTGACCTCACGAGCAAGAGGTCAGAGGTCACAGTGACCGGCAGTGACTCACTGCAAGGAGAATGTGCTGTGAACGCGTGAGTCATTGCGCAATGTCATGCGCAGTTAACGTCGCAAGCGGTGAAAAGAATGCGCTGCTGTCTTTTAATATACTTAATTTATTAACTACTGAATAATCTAGGGATTGCAGCATTAATTTTTTTTTAAATTGCTTGGTGATGCTAAATAATAATAAAAAATATCGAGTTAGGTTCAGATAAGAAAAAAAAAGTGATCTTTATACTAATCAGAACATTTCATTATTTAGATTGAGTTATTATTTAAAGTTCATATATATTATTTATAATATCAATATTCTAAAAATAGTACAATAGCAAATTCAACCCATTCACCACTTTCAAATTGAAATCTCGAAATGTATAAAAACGTCCCTTAAGGAGTGTCAAACGTTAATATATTGAGATGAACGACACGCTAAAGAACATACTAAAGTGAAGTAAAGTGTACTTTAGTAAAGTAACAACCCGTGACACAGTGAGTAGCTACAACCCTTGGGGCGACTGAGGTTACACCTTTGAACCCACACTGAAGTTAAACATTTCCCCACTTAGTGGCAATTACTGCATCCACAGGTTATACTTCTTACATTCATTTGAAGGAGATGTATGAACGTGAAGGAAGGGTAGTGAAGAGACGTGAAGGCAAGGTAGTGAAGAGACGTGAAGGAAGGGTAGTAAAGAGACGTGAAGGAAGGGTAGTAAAGAGACGTGAAGGCAAGGTAGTGAAGAGACGTGAAGGAAGGGCAGTAAAGAGACGTGAAGGAAGGGCAGTAAAGAGACGTGAAGGAAGGGCAGTAAAGAGACGTGAAGGAAGGGCAGTAAAGAGACGTGAAGGAAGGGCAGTAAAGAGAGGTGAAGGAAGGGCAGTGAAGAGACGTGAAGGCAAGGTAGTGAAGAGACGTGAAGGCAAGGTAGTGCAGAGACGTGAAGGCAAGGTAGTGCAGAGACGTGAAGGCAAGGTAGTGAAGAGACGTGAAGGCAAGGTAGTGCAGAGACGTGAAGGCAAGGTAGTAAAGAGACGTGAAGGCAAGGTAGTGCAGAGACGTGAAGGCAAGGTAGTGCAGAGACGTGAAAGAAGGGCAGTAAAGAGACGTGAAAGAAGGGCAGTGAAGAGACGTGAAGGCAAAGTAGTGAAGAGACGTGAAGGCAAGGTAGTGAAGAGACGTGAAGAAGGGCAGTAAAGTGTCCTAGAGAGGCTAATCAGTCTGTCATTCTACATCTATTTGAGATACTAGAACAAATTTTATAATTTACTAATAATACTATGAAGACTAATTTACAAAAGACAAACGTTTTGATATTATAAAGTCTCATTGCACATTGGAATTACTAAGTTCAAAAATATTATTGCATATCATGCATGAAGAGTTTGCTTTTTAGGAAAGGATTATATCGGTTTGAATGTGTATACTTAATTAAATTTATGTAACTTGTATATTTTTAGCTAGATTTATTTTGTAGATTTGAAAGAGTAAGAAGTTTCTCAATCGTTGTTAGGTTGCATTGAAGAGATTTCATTTCACATTTGTCAGTGACCTAACTAATTATACAATTAACTACAACTGAAAAAATAAACACATTCAACGAAATAACATTAGCAACCGAAAAGGTGAAGCTACAACCAGAGAAAGAATCGTTTGACCTACATTCCACACATTTCACCAATTTAAACTATTAATCGGTTTGAGTTTCTTCAAATGATTTAATGAGACACCTTTAGAAACACCGATCGACTCAACTCAACCTAGAAATAGCAAAAGTAGAGCTTTTTGGCACAAAGGCAGAGCTAAAAAGCTGCAGAGGAAACTAACTGCTTCTCACTAACTAGGTTTCCTCTCTTCCCTTCAAAAATGTACAGTTAGGTTCAGGGGACGGAAAGATCTTTTTGCGCGATGACTCGAGCTGCACATTATATTCTAGCGACAATGGCACAGATAAGGATCAGCTAACCCTTTGGTTCATCAAGCCAGAAAATGGGTCAGCTTTGGGGGTGACTTCAAACCCTACATTACAACCACGATCTCGCACTGCTATTTCAGTTCCTTATGACTCTTAATTCAACAATAACGGCAACTTAATTTCTAGGGTTTTAGCTGAGTAGTTCTTATGATCAGTGGAGACTAGAAAAAAAATGATAGAACATAAAATTTAGTCTATAGCCTTCACGTGAGCGAGTGGATATTTCTCTGCATTCCAGAATGTTACATTATAAGAATATATAGCCGATAGGAATCTCTAACGGTTTGGCAGATAGGACTTTTCTCTTGGAATTGACAGTCATCCTTACCTTTTTACTATTAAACATTTAGTAAATATAAGATACAGTTAAACGGAAAATGGATGCTTATCAAATTCAATTGGAAAATAGATTTAATTGCTATACACTAATTAATGTTTCACAATAAATGATATAAGAAATACGCACTAATACTTTTCAAAATACTGCCATTATACATACAATTACATTAATTTGCCAATTGCAACTTAAATTAACAGATTTTGTGTAAATGAAAGGAGAAAGTGAAGTGAATTAGGTAAATATATTTATATATTCACGCAATGTAATTTTGTATTAGAATTATATAAATTGAATGAGATTTAGTATGTAAACACAAGCATAGGAATTCTTTATCACTATATTAAGATAATGACTTAGATTTTGTATAGGATTCACATGACATACATCAGCTGAGTGGAAAGCAGTAACATATTTCGGTGAGTGTTTATAACAGAGTTTGAAGTAATATTAAATTCTGAAAAAAATTGAAAAAAAAATTCACGAAGAAAAATTTAGGCAAAAATCATAATTCTCATTAAGTTCAGATTTCTTAGAGATATTATGTGAGCGAAAAAGAAGTCTGGATTCTGTAGATGTTATACATCAGCATGTAGAACTATATGCCTGAAAATAAAACAATATGCCTAAATTTAAAAAACTCTGCGCTTGATAAGGTGGGTGGTACTTATTCTATTACCAAGAGAGCCACTTAACCACGCTATTATGAACACTAATAGTTATTTAAAAGAGGAGTACATTTAACTTTAAGATAGCCTATCTGTTCCAGAGACAGTTATTACTCTAGCTATTAAAATATAAGGATACTCTGTGAGATAACACTGAAGCTAATCTATTAACTACAGCTTGACTTTGAACTTGTCTATACTAATAATAATCTCTAGAAAAACTAGTAGAACTTAGTCTAGGAAAGGGATTTGATGATTGGATTTAAACTAGAACAGGTTTTTAATAACTACACTAGTTACGTTATCAAGTAAATTTTGGTGTTTAAAATTACCTAGTCGCAAATTATTGACTAAATTGATCAATTAAATAAATGTAGGGAGATATTATTATAATAATCAACAGTTTGAAGCACACAATTTTAAGTCTATTGTTGCAACAGTATTTAGAGTAACACTTATGAAAATAAGAATGGATTAGAATAAGTACCACTAGTTACTAAGAAAATACAGTTACATATCAAAGAGATGGATTAAGCACGAGAGAAAAATACACACGATGCAAGATAATATGTTTTCCTTAGAGCAACTGCATAACGCGAGGGAAAACTAGATAGGAGTAGGCCTTGACCATGAAGAACATCTGGAGGAGTGGCTAGTGAATAAGGTGGGCAATGGGCACAAGGTGGGCAATGGGCACAAGGTGGGCAATGGGCACAAGGTGGTCAATGGGCACAAGGTGGTCAATGGGCACAAGGTGGGCAATGGGCACAAGGTGGGCAATGGGCACAAGGTGGGCAATGGGCACAAGGTGGGCAATGGGCACAAGGTGGGCAATGGGCACAAGGTGGGCAATGGGCACAAGGTGGGCAATGGGCACAAGGTGGGCAATGGGCACAAGGTGGGCAATGGGCACAAGGTGGGCAATGGGCAGTCATTTCATATGAAACGTTTACTACAAATTTGAATGACTAATATAAATTTGAACAATTAACCTCCAGAAAACAATACAGTCGTAGAGGGAGATTCTTAATACCTTAAAAGTGTTGATGAAATCAATGTACTCCGCATAAAAAGCTATTACTCTACTGGCACCAATCGTAAGGAAATGTGTGTTAACATTATTCTTCACATGAATTACCAAAGAGTGTCTAATTTTCTGTTTCCTTTTCACAATATTACACTAATCTAATGTGAGTGCCATCACGAGCTATGGCATCTCTAGCGGAAGATAGTTGCCAATTATCACTTAGTTAATTGGTAAATGTAACAGCTGAAGAGGAACTAGCTACTTCCCTTGACCCATTTCAGTCCTACAGATGATTTAGCACAATGTACTCTAATGGTAATTAGCACTAGTTATTATACAAGAATAAAGAGCGGTAGTAGAATCTTTGTAGCCATAGTTTGGGAGATAATTGTAATATATTCGATTGGAAACATTTAATTAATATATCGATTGGAAACATTTAAATAATATATAGATTGGAAACATTTAAATAATATATAAATTGGAAAAATTAAGTAATGACTTCACATCAGTTTGAGAATCAACGGCCAAATCGCTAACATCAGAAATACAAGGGATTGGGAAAAAGCAGTCATACAGGTAAGTAGCTTCATGAACTATAAGCTACTCAGAGACAGTGCACATCAATGCATAAAGAAGAGTTTAAATCATTCAATGAAGAGAAAATTCATTTAAAGAACAATACTTCAGAAAGGTGATCATGTTTTTATTCAATTCTGGGGAATCTAAATTTCAGATTATTTAATTTCTTTTAGGTATATTGTTATAATAAATAATTTGAGAACATATTTCCATACTTTCAAACTTTTCAATATTTTTGTTTGAATAACCAATTAAAAACAGCAATTTACCCTATAAATATTGTTTAAATAACTTCACTTCATTGATACCATTTCTCAACTCCATTGCCTAAAGACTATAGACATCATCACTGCCAAGTGTGCTCTCTCTCCTTCATTTCATTCCCACGTTTTCAATATCAAGGCAATTAGAAACGCCCTAACGAATTGACCACCAAAAAGAAACACAATGGCCCATCATCTACGCAAAGAATTTACAACAGCAAAGCCTATTTGGGACAGAGCGGAAAGAGTACCTACCTCTAGGCGTGAACTATTACAAAGCTATTTGGGGGTCAATAGCATGGCAAAAGAAAAGCTTGTGATCGATATTACCCTAAGTTGTTATGCTACAGCACTAGTGAAGAGTTGAATATATGTAAGAAAAGCTATTAAGTTCGGCCTTATATAATAGTATATAGGTATATACCTATGTAAAAATGTATTAAATGCAATATGTCATTATATATAGAAATATAAACTATTTCACATTGGAATAAACATTTGAAAAGACTTATCAAGTTTCATTAGACTAATAATTTAAATCAAACTCAAGGACTTATTAGTAATTAATAGAAAATTTCCCAATAATTCAGGGAATTGTAAAAAGTTAATTACAAGCTACAAGTGACCAGATGTGCAGTCAATACGATCTGGACAGTTCTTATAGTTTCATTTAATTAAGGATAACCTTGACCCATTGTAACTAAGTAGAAATACAGGCACTCACTAATAGAGACACAGAAAACACCAAAGGTAATGGAAGTAACTGTAATGAGTGACTGTAAGTAAATAATTAGGGCTTATAATTGAGCTAGCAGAAAAGCATTGTACGGTATCGAGATCAGATGGCATTATACAGCTTTCAAATAGGAGATATTAATAAAGAAATACAATAGAATTAAAACTACCTTTATTAACTGATTCAAAACAAAAAAGTCTTATTTTCTTTTAATTGGAAACTAAAAAAAATCTAAACCAGTTCTTTAATTTAACTTGAAAATTATTATATATAATTATAGACAATTTTAAAGTTTTAGATATAAATATTGAGTATAATTGACAGAATCACGATAAGGTTGACTGTAGGTTAGTTGTTCCCCTCTACAAACACAATCAGAAGGCATTTTGAGGGCTCACTGACTGCATTGTTTGCATCGCTTTCTAAATATCACTCCACCCATTCAAAAGAACAATAATTAACCAAGCATACACAACAGAAGTGAAGGGAAAAAACACTAGAGACTTTCAAGTAAATTGCTACCATTTGTAGAGGAAACATTAGTCAATATCATTTATATAGTCAAGTCATTATTAATTCATATTTCATTAAATTCATTTTTGGAAATAACAAATCAAACTTGAGACTCAACATCTACATGTTTTAATGAAATTTCATTAAAAAAACAATTGTTTACCTTATTATATAGACAAATGATTCCTACAAAAATAGTAAATTGGTGGTATTAAATATTTACTAGGGAAAACTCTCATTTACCATATGCGAAAAAAACGCATCAAAATATTAGCATAAAAATGTATTCGCTGTGGAGAGAAAAATTAAATTGGGCCTATTGTTATGTATATTTTTTAAACATTGGAGTTAAATGAAATAGATATAAGCATTAAACAGTATGTTAATATAGTCAGTTAAAAGACTAAGACGTTCAAAATAACTAAACAAAATTCTCAAGCGAATTATTTTCAACGTGAATTAAGGAGTACTTCGAACTGAAATTAGCTACATGCATTAACACGTCGGTAAAGTACTAATATCATCCACATCTTCAAAAAAAGAGATTAATTAAAAACATTTTTTTAATTAATTGAAACTTTCAGCTGCTGAATTATAAGACTAAGTTTGAAATTTTTTTTCGTTAATAAACTTTAATAAACAAAATATGAAAATAGCTTTAAAAAAGAGGACGGCGAGGAGAATTTCTCGAAAAGTAGAATAGGGTCGTTAGAGAAGACTGTAGACGCACTGGAGTCGTGATGAAGCTAATGAGAACGCTGCTATAAACCTAAAACAAAAACAATCTTCTTCAGAGGAAATTAAATAAAAAAGTAGTTGTGAGAAGAAAAAAAATCCATAGTGTTAATTATTATATGAAACAAGATAATTATCTAAAGATACCTCGCACTACTAAGAACATCTTTTTCAAAACGTACTATTTTTATCCACAGCATATTTCTTTCTTTCTGTCAGAGTTATAGCGTCACATAAAAAGAATTTCATTTCAGAAACATTCCAAGTAATTTAATTAACTTTCTAGGAAGTTCGTGAACAGAGGTGACATGTCGCGGTTCCTCCTGTTCTAAAATTTTAATCAGTAATTTAACATCCGGGTGTTATACCTCCACAGATGAGTACATTGCGTAAGGTACGCTACAGGGAAGTGACGCATTATCGGTCAGATTCACATCTTCGGTCGTAGAAAAAAAACGATATAATAATTATTTTTCAATTTCACTTTATATATCATTTTTTGATATATGACCGAATATGTGAAACCGACTGATAATCCGTAACTCACCCTAGATCTTCTTCATCGGCAATGGACATTTGCTAATTATTTCCAATTGAGAAGTCGATAAATGGTAATTAAAAAAACTTTAAAATATAATTTAAAAATCGGGGAACAAATTCGCTTTAAGTAATATAAAAAAATATTTAAAAATTTGATCTTTAATATTTTTTCAAAATAAAATGGTATTAGCTTCTGTGCAGGAAAAGTGAAAGGTTTTCTCATTTAATATATACAGCCCCGGACACAACAAATTGCACAGTAATATAAAAAAAAAAGATTAAATAAGAAAAATAAATTCTTATTAAATCCAGCACAGAAAAGCAAAAGTGAATTTATTTTATTTTCGGTTTAGATAATTGAATTTACTGGGAATTATTTATGGGAAGAAAACTTTGATTTAACATCCCAGTTTAAAAATAGCAGAGCAGTAGACAATTAATAGGCCTGCTTATTTACTGCTCTGACTAAAGAATGTGATTATTCACCAGACTGCGATAGCTATGAGTGTAAAGTCTCACCTGCAGATGTCATCTGTTCAATAAGACTGTGCAGACTGGGGGACAGCTCCCTCTCCTCGGTGTTACCCAATCCATAGTCCAGGGCACTGTACAGAACCCAACCCAACTCAGACACCATCTGGGGAAGAAAAACAATCAGGGTTAAAAGTTAACCAACAGAACAAAAGAAACTAAAGTTTAACACTAACAAAAACTTCACAAGGATCACGATCGAAAAGTATACTGAGCCAACATCGTTAGTTCAAAATGGAATCAATGCATATAATATTATATAATAGAAATTTCAAACTTTGAACGAGAATAATATGTAACATCAATGTTTTTATATGCAGAACGAAAATGCTTTAGACTTTAGATGTTCACAGTCGTATCACAAAGTACTTTTACCGTAAAAAAAGATGACATTCTCTAATATGAAATTCTCACATACGCCAACGTGTACGCCTCTAAAATCTTCCATACGCCATCGATTGCTTCACGGTAGCTAATGAAATCAGTTATTGTTTTGAGAAAGTAAAATGTCATCACGGTCGCTAACACGTATAGCGTTAATTAAAATACCTTGTGCCAGCTAACTCTATATTACAGGTAGAACAAATGGAACTATTTGATGAGGAATTTAGATGATACACTGACGCTACGAGTATATCATCATTGCTGGTTATCGTGGAACAATAAAGTGAAAGTACGTCTCTTTGACGAGAAAATAATCGATTGTGGTTAATAATCTAAGAAAAAACATTAAGCCGTATCTAATTGTATGTCTACCAATTTGTAATTTGAGTAAGGTTGTTACACGCATAGGAAGTAGAACTAATAATTGCCCTAATTTCCCCAACAAATAGATCTATAAATCAAAGGGGGAAGATTTCTACAGAAAATGCATGATTATAAGCGAGAGGAACAATTTTCCTAATTTCTGAATGTGACAGGTAAGTAGATGTTCTGCATCCGATAGAAATTGTAACGCTAGTGACAAAATATATACTCATCAAGAACGGTGAGAGTGTTCAAAATATGTATTTATATAAAATATATATATATTTTATTACTAAATAGGTGCCATTATTTCTTGTTCCAGAAACCTTCAGTAGTATAACTATTTCAATACACATCATCATCACCATAATAAACTGCAACTAAATAACCACTGAAAGTTAAATTATGCCCCAAAACACAAAGGTTAAGGAGTAAGTCATTAAAGGACAAAGACACTACAAAGGAAAGGTTCATTATGCTACAAAGCACTTAAACCATTAGGTCATTTTTAACATCTCCTGCAATTGGGTCAAAAATATGATGGTACAAAATGAACACAAAGAAGTGTACCATCAACTCTAAAGGTTATTACCGTCCATCTTTGGGTGATAGTACACACATAATATTTGGCACAGCGTTCGAACTTTATGGAGATAGAGTAAATCGGTAATTATGTTCGAAATTACACACACCGAGGATGATTTTCTAGCCGCTAAGTTGTGAAACAAAGGAACTAGTCGCTAGATAACGGGACAGTAATTTCATGAACAGTAAATCATATTCTTGTACATCATTATGGACTTTGCACCAATCAGTATTTTGATATCACCATTCAGAGGGTGAACACTCATTTAGGGTAAGTAACGAATTATCGGTCTGTTCCACATCTTCGGTCATATAAGAAAAACTATTATAGTTATTATATAATTTTTATTTTTATTGGTATCTATGATAAATGCAGGTATCATAGATACCAATTGAATTAAAATAAATAATTATTAGGTATATCTTTTTTTCTTATATGACCGAATATGTATAACTGACCGATAATTCGTAACTTACCTTCAGTTACATTACATCATTCCAGTGTAACATTTATTGGGATAATTTAGTCACGGAGATTGGCTAAGTGTCGGTGATAGAGTAGTTACCCTACATTGGGAATTAGTGCAGGTATCTAACGCATGATCGGAAGGTGACAACAATACGTCATACCGTTAGGGGAAAGTCATTATGACATTAGCAAGCAAGGGGTCAAACAGCAGCTTTAGAAGAGACTTTCTTGGAAAAAAGATGAGAACTGAAAGCAGGACTATCGATGGAGAGGAGTTACCAAAGAATGAGGTGAGGGAATTCGTGACCGAGAGAAAAGCTGTGGAAAAGAAGTAAGAATAAGTAAATGAGAATGACATTTATTTCGCAAGGAGGAACAGGAAATAGGAGGAATAATCGACAGAGAAAGTGCAATGACTATTTCACTGATCTAAAGTTAAGCATATTAAATAGTATTATAACATTGAATAAACGTTAATATCCTATGAAATAAAAAAAATGAACAAAAACTTAATTCCTCTATCTTAAATTAAAACAAAAATTGCAACACAAGAGAAATGGATATACCTTTGGAAGTCTCTTTTTCATTTTTATGCCAAAAAACAGTCATGGTGATTTTGTTTACATAAAAGAGCCTAAAAGTGCATATCAAATCCATTTAGAATAGAAAGCAAATCTGGAGAAAAACACACAAATATTTACTGTTATGTGTCTTTGTTGTGAGTGCAAAAGAAATTGGAGAAAAGAATATAGAGGAGGAAAAGGAGAGCCACAAGGTGTTAAGTAGAGGTGCGCTTTAAGCAGCAAAATAATCCACATATGCATAACATCTCCTTTCAAACTGTTATTTTGAAGGAAAAGAGTAGAGTTTGTGGAAACTGTTTCTGTACTTCTACATTGCACTATAATTTAAGACCATAAATGATTAATAATTTATGTGAGAATTTTAGGTTGTAGCAGACCTAATTTTAGTTCAAGTTCAGTTGCATATAAATCATTCAGCATATTTCACAGTTTCAATGATATTAATTAACAGTTACTAATCATTGGTGATATAAATAAGCAAGTTTAACAAAGAAAAGAATACTGTTCAACCATATCATTTTTAATGCGGTTAGTAACTTTAAATTAATTCTATTTAAATAGCCATGAATACCATGACAGAAACAATCTGCAGTGAATAATTAGTATATACTACATATATCAGTATTTACTAAGTAATATATTTTGATTGTCTTATTATGAAGTATACTGTTAAATATATAAACCGATAGCTATCGTTATTGTAAATTTGTAACCCTAAGTCAAGATGCAGAGTATTTTATATTACTACACGGTAAATTAGTGCAATTAAAGGGGAAATAATTATTTTAGGGTCAATCAGTAAATTTGTGGTATCCACTATGCCTATTTATTACCCAAATATATGTCCCATTTGTTAATATATAAATTTTAACCACAGTAAAACGATGACAATTAATTAAACAGAGTGAAGAACATTTATTATTATATTAACATCATTATATTATATTGGAAATGTTAATGAGATAAACTGTAGTAAAGGAGATTCATTTGCTCCACTACCCAATTACAATATTTCACGATCTTCTAAATAATATAACTATAGCCAATATGTCAATTTAGCATGAGACATGCTGTAGCATGAGACATGCTGTAGCATGAGACATGCTGTAGCATGAGACATGCTGTAGCATGAGACATGCTGTAGCATGAGACATGCTGTAGCATGAGACATGCTGTAGCATGCTTCATGCCTTACAATTCAGACTGAGTCACGCTCCCATTGCTCTAAAAGGAGTCCCTGGCCATAAATCAGAGATAATAAAATGCATAGAGATGTCCGGGCCATAGAAAACTGTTCTCATTCTAGGAGGTACTGCGCTACAATAAATAGTAGGTAGGGGAAGTTCAGAGTTGCCGGACAGTTCCACATTTTCGAATATATAAAGAAAATTGGATTTCTTTCCTTTTTAATAACTAAATAAAAATGTGCAGATTGTATCACCAATCGTAAAAACTATAATAATAAATACTACAATAAAAAAGATAGTGATGAACGATTGAGATAATGAAGTCGTAATTAAAAGAAATGGTAGAAGGTGATAGTGTATCAGATGTGATAGATAACGATGCTTTTACAATATATGGAAGCTATATTTAATTCTACTTAATATATATGGAAGTAGATAAACCCCATAAAGATTCTACCATAGATAACTGAATAACTGAGTATAATAATTAAAATGTGACATTAGTCTAGGTTGTACCATAGCGTGTGCTGTACGGTGAATGATAATCCAAATACTTCATAGGCCTAATTGTGTATTTCAAATAGAGTGGTTACGAAGACACAGTTCAGTGGTGAACTGATTTACGCATTAGATACAAGTGCACGGGACAGCTCAAGAAAAACCTTAGACAAAATGAGTGAATTAGAGTGGTCAGGTGTAATGGTGGAAAGAGCGTTTAACAAGGAGTCAAAACTACGAAGTCTGATACAATGCAAGATGGATGTACCCAGAAAATCTCCACTTTATTTAAATTTTACATTTGGTGAACAGTTTGAGCTTCCAGAGAGTTTCGCCTCAGCCATTGCGATATCATCAGGATGTGACCGATACTCAAACCTACACATCGATAATTTGAAGAAGGCTATTTTTAACACTGACTTGGAGATGGAGGAGCAGACGAGAAGAAATATTATCGAAGAAACACACAGTTTAATGTCTGGTACACCGACAGAGAATATTATTTATATCAGCAACTACTTCACTCACTTATTTAACCACTGCAAGACTTTCATAACGTTCGATTTAAACATTATGGTTGAAAACCATGACAGCCTGAAACCACACTGCACTGCTAAACTCAAGATGCTGCAGTTAATGTGTTTGCGAAAAACAGCCGAATTCTTACACCAGATCAGCTGTGAGAACAAGGAGGACAGGACTACAGTCATCGATTTCTACCTCAAAATGCTATTCGAGAGCATAGGCTACCTTATATCAGAGTCCTTATCAGTGTTCATAATCAGAATGAATAGCGTCGTCGAAGGACGTTTTCTACTCCAGACTATTATTGAGAAGGTGGCTAACTTTGTGGACTCTTTCGGTGAAGATATGATATTCAAGAAACCTAACGTCTACATGAACTTGGTACCAGAGGTTACACCTGTCAACAATCATTTCTTTAGTGATTTCATGTGGAGGCTATCAGATGTTCAGAAGTTCGATGGCAAACAAAGTAGAACTCTGCTCGACAATGAGATCAATGATGAGTTTCAAAAGTTCTACGACAGTGACGACGATGGAGATTTATATAGTTAATAAAGTTAAAACATATATTTTCAGTTGTTTTTTTAACCTATATTTATTTACTAATAACAGAATTTAATCTTCTAGATATATTTCTATTGATCAGACCCCATAATTGTACAGTGAAGCAGAAATGCACTTAACAGAATAAGAGTAGAATTAAAATAAATTAACAACCTAAAGTCAATGTAAGCAGAATGAAGTCCAGTACTAAAGTTCCTAAAATTCTACCTGATGATCTTTCTTTCGAAACAATAATCTTCCAAACCAGATATGAATACCACATTACACTTACACTGCATTGTGTTATATAATGTGTATGTACACATGTGTACGTTAGCCACACATGTGAACATAATGTACACATGTGTATATTAACCACACATGTGTACTATCAAAGAAAGGAGTCTCCGTGTAGTATTCATCTTACATACTTGTCGCCGTGCACTCAGACCAATTTTAAAATATCTACAAGCGTTACAATTAATTTGAAGTTTCTTTTTGACGGTCAAAAATCTGTTACGGATACACATTCTTTGACTGTACAATGTGTACATGTAACCACACTGACAGGTAGTTACTTTACAATGAAGAGATAAACATCCCATTCTTTAGTTTTGGTGGAAAGTTGTAAAATGATATAATGGACTGCATTGTAATCAGACACAGCAGAGATAACAGTACGACATCTAAAATAAATAAATTAAACTTTTCATCGAATTGTAAATTAATATTTGTAAAAAAATTTAAACTGAAATTCTCTATATTTTAATATAATTTAATAAAATTCGTAAAGTCATATTGGACAAATACATAATAAAGTCATATTGGACAAATGTATAATAATTAATTATATTTCTTTTCAAATTAAAGTTTAAACATATTGTAATGGTGAAGTTCACTCTCGTTTTTAGATTGCAGTAATAAAAAGCTAATAGACTTAGGGAGTGAAATAATATTTGGCTGTTCAATTTCAAACGTGTTATGGATTTCTAAAAAAAGTTCTCGAAATTACAGTAATTAATTTATTGTTCATAAAAAGTTGCACTCAAAAACTAAAATGCCATCTTAACCGTGGTACGGATATCTTTTTCTACAGCAATGCCATGATATTATCATCTACACACTGTTAGTGTGTAAAGTTAACACACTGTACATAGTGAGTAGAGACAATGTACCACTAATCATCACTAACATCATAGCTAGCAGCTAAAGAAGTTAGAGGGAGGTAACTCTTAGGGTTAATTGGTTGAAATGGTACTACATGAATGACTACTTATGTCACTAACTCTTATTTACAGCATAGTGTTAAAAAGGTACGCATTGAGTTACTCTTACTGGCCATGTTCAGAGTTATCGAAAAGTTTCATATTTTCGATCATATGGTGAAACTATATTATTAAATTGGTATTCATGATACCTGCAGGTATCATGAATACCAATTGGAATAACAAGTTAATTTATATAGTTTTTCTTATAAGATAGAAAATGTGGATCCGTTCATTAACTCAGAACTTACCCTAGTTCACAGGAATTAAAAAGAGGAAGATTTTGACAGGTAATTTCTTCTATTTACGACTCTTCAAAGAAGATTTAATTGTTATCTCTGCGTTAACGCTTGCGAACACATTGCACGGTGTGTTCGCTAAATGAAAAGCACTGCACTCGAGCATGACGAGCAGTGAGTGCGTGCGCATGACGTATGGGATGTGCGAACACTCGAACAGTAGTGATAAGGATGGTGAAAATAACAAAAATAGTTAAATATGATTAATTCAATAAAAACTAACTTCAACTCAAGAAAAAATAAGTTGAATAAGACAACCAAAATGAATTTACAAAAAAGTAGCAGAATTAATGTAAAGAAAAATGTTAAATTAAACTTTAAAAAATACTTTTTTGGAATGAAGGCGTTATAATATGTACTATTAATAAAACAGTAGCAGCATGATTATTTTCTCCACTCATTTCTTTTGCGATAGTACATAGCTACTGCATGAGTGCACATTTTATACAATATATTAGGAGCATGAGTCACATCAGCACACATGTGGGCCACTGACTTACACTCAAAGGGTCACCACCATGTTCAACATACTAATACTAATCAAACAATTATTCAACATTATTCATTATCAATGCAGAGATAACTTACAGGAAATTTAGTCAAAAGTGTACCTAGGTAGGTAGGTATGTACTATCAGAGGTCAGAGGGTACGCTAGCCCGATAGTACGCAGTGGCAAGTTGCTGACCCACTTGTTATGAGTTATTGCAGAGAGTGGCAAGGAAAGAAAACAACTATTGTTGTTGTGGGGAAATAAATGACATTTCAGTAGGGCCTTTACTTGATTTAAATGGAGTTCCGCGACTATATTTGGCAATGTGGCAAATACTAATGGTTTTTACGGATATTTACATGACTTTAATTGAAATAACTCACCAGGGATATTAACTCACATATAATGAAGAGAAAAATAAAATTGATTATATACAGAATAAAATCAGTAATAATCATAGAATTTTAAGAGGTTTTATCTATTTATTTCTTATATTATCTCATACTACGTAATACTACTTAAACATAATTTACAAAAGACTATCCACGAAAATTAAAACGATAAATAATCAACTATAGAAAATTCTAAATTAAATTCTCCAAGTTCATGCTTGTTTATTTTGTGACAAATAAACAATATTTCAGAAGAAAAAGCTCTATTTTTTACTCTCATTACACCCCAAAAAGTGGTGACAGATAACCCATAAATGCCACATTTTCTAATACGATCGAATATGTAGAACTGTCTGATAATTTGACATTACCCTCTATTCTGTCTCGCATTTTTTCAGCACGATGTCAAGCCATATACGCAAGGAACTGTGGATGCCACATCTTTTCATGACTCAAGTCTTTACTTCCAGAGAAGGTAAATGTCCTAACCTGGTGACTCAACCCTCAGATACCCGGTGAGTCAAGCTCTACCCTACACTCAACGCTAGGGTTGAAGAAACTGTCGCCAGATGGGGTGAAATGACCTTAACCCGCATGATAGCAGGTTGAACATTCCTCATATGCATTTCCTTGTGCCAGATAATATTATACCTCTATATTCCTTTCACACATTTGACCGGAATACTAATTTGAAATATTCAAATTTACGATCTACTGGCTTGACCTCTTGCATCACCAATTTTCTTTCAGAGTATAGCTACTAATTTCATATTTCAAAATAGAAACTTTACTAGTTTCTTTAATGCTTTTTAATATTTGAATATTGGTCCGAGTACACGACGACAAATTTGTAAGATTTGAAAATAGTTGTAACTTTAGAATACTGTGACACGTCTCATTTTCTCTGACAGAACATGAATCTACAGACGTGAAGACATTCCCCTATTTGCTGGAAGATTTGTTGTAGAAACGTTATAAGGCTCTACAAGAGAGCATTTCAAACCAGTTTAGTTAAGAATTAGTTGAAATGCCTATCAATGGTCAAGAATGGGAGCACATGAGATAAAACAGGAAATTTAATTAATTATTTCATAAGAAATGAAATTGATCAAATGTCACACTGACCGTGAATAATTGTCACTGATATTACATGATAATAAACAGAGCGAATTAATTACTTATTGAATTACATATCTTACAATTCTAAATTCAATTTACTTATTACATATTTCTGAAATAAATGTTCCAGTAACGGAACTTTATAATGAAGCAATTATTTCAATTCCTGGAAGAAAACTGAACAAGAAAAAGAATGAGCAAAAAAATTACTTGAAGTTGTCACTTACCATCAAGTTTAGAGCCACATTTAGCTAGTTGATGAGGAAATTTTAAGAAAATAATTATATAAAGGATAAAATTATAAAAAATAAATAGCTATAAAAAATTTGCTAGAATCCAAAATTTTATAATGAAATGAATAGTTAGGTAGCTATAGGAAACTTAATAAAATTTAACTAATATAACGAGAATTAAAGAAAGAGATAATAATGATTGGGTACATACGAATTATCAATAATTAATTATTTCTATCATTACATTAAATATGCGATTATTCACGATACATAAGCAACGATAACGGGTTATTCCTTTCACTAATACTCAGTTATTAGGGGTCAGAGTGTAACCAACGATTAGCCAAATATAATCATACTAATCAAAACTATATACAATTCAACAGAGAGAATTCGAAAAAAAAGATAATTTAACAGAGAGAATTCGAAAAGAAGATAATTTAACAGAGAGAATTCGAAAAGAAGATAATTTAACAGAGAGAATTCGAAAAAAAGATAATTTAACAGAGAGAATTCGAAAAAAAGATAATTTAACAGAGAGAATTCGAAAAAAAGATAATTTAACAGAGAGAATTCGAAAAAAAAGATAATTTAACAGAGAGAATTTAACAGAGAGAATTCGAAAAAAAGATAATTTAACAGAGAGAATTCGAAAAAAAGATAATTTAACAGAGAGAATTCGAAAAAAAAGATAATTTAACAGAGAGAATTTAACAGAGAGAATTCGAAAAAAAGATAATTTAACAGAGAATTCGAAAAAAAGATAATTTAACAGAGAGAATTCGAAAAAAAAGATAATTTAACAGAGAGAATTCGAAAAGAAGATAATTTAACAGAGAGAATTCGAAAAGAAGATAATTTAACAGAGAGAATTCGAAAAGAAGATAATTTAACAGAGAGAATTCGAAAAAAAGATAATTTAACAGAGAGAATTCGAAAAAAAGATAATTTAACAGAGAGAATTCGAAAAAAAGATAATTTAACAGAGAGAATTAAAAAAAAAAAGATAATTTAACAGAGAGAATTCGGAAAAAAGATAATTTAAAAGAGAGAATTCGAAAAAAAGATAATTTAACAGTGAGAATTCGAAAAAAAAGATAATTTAACAGAGAGAATTCGAAAAAAAGATAATTTAACAGAGAGAATTCGAAAAAAAGATAATTTAACAGAGAGAATTTGAAAAAAGATAATTTAACAGAGAGAATTCGAAAAAAAAGATAATTTAACAGAGAGAATTTAACAGAGAGAATTCGAAAAAAAGATAATTTAACAGAGAGAATTCGAAAAAAAGATAATTTAACAGAGAGAATTCGAAAAAAAAGATAATTTAACAGAGAGAATTTAACAGAGAGAATTTAACAGAGAGAATTCGAAAAAAAGATAATTTAACAGAGAGAATTCGAAAAAAAGATAATTTAACAGAGAGAATTCGAAAAAAAGATAATTTAACAGAGAGAATTCGAAAAAAAAGATAATTTAACAGAGAGAATTTAACAGAGAGAATTCGAAAAAAAGATAATTTAACAGAGAGAATTCGAAAAAAAGATAATTTAACAGAGAGAATTCGAAAAAAAAGATAATTTAACAGAGAGAATTTAACAGAGAGAATTCGAAAAAAGAGAGAATTAAAAAAAAAAGATAATTTAACAGAGAGAATTCGAAAAAAAGATAATTTAACAGAGAGAATTCGAAAAAAAGATAATTTAACAGAGAGAATTCGAAAAAAAGATAATTTAACAGAGAGAATTCGAAAAAAAGATAATTTAACAGAGAGAATTCGAAAAAAAAGATAATTTAACAGAGAGAATTTAACAGAGAGAATTCGAAAAAAAGATAATTTAACAGAGAGAATTCGAAAAAAAGATAATTTAACAGAGAGAATTCGAAAAAAAGATAATTTAACAGAGAGAATTCGAAAAAAAAGATAATTTAACAGAGAGAATTTAACAGAGAGAATTCGAAAAAAGAGAGAATTCGAAAAAAAGATAATTTAACAGAGAGAATTCGAAAAAAAGATAATTTAACAGAGAGAATTCGAAAAAAAGATAATTTAACAGAGAGAATTCGAAAAAAAAGATAATTTAACAGAGAGAATTCGGAAAAAAGATAATTTAAAAGAGAGAATTCGAAAAAAAGATAATTTAACAGTGAGAATTCGAAAAAAAAGATAATTTAACAGAGAGAATTTAACAGAGAGAATTCGAAAAAAAGATAATTTAACAGAGAGAATTCGAAAAAAAGATAATTTAACAGAGAGAATTCGAAAAAAAGATAATTTAACAGAGAGAATTCGAAAAAAAGATAATTTAACAGAGAGAATTTGAAAAAAAGATAATTTAACAGAGAGAATTCGAAAAAAAAGATAATTTAACAGAGAGAATTTAACAGAGAGAATTCGAAAAAAAGATAATTTAACAGAGAGAATTCGAAAAAAAGATAATTTAACAGAGAGAATTCGAAAAAAAGATAATTTAACAGAGAGAATTCGAAAAAAGATAATTTAACAGAGAGAATTCGAAAAAAAGATAATTTAACAGAGAGAATTCGAAAAAAAAGATAATTTAACAGAGAGAATTTAACAGAGAGAATTCGAAAAAAAGATAATTTAACAGAGAGAATTCGAAAAAAAAGATAATTTAACAGAGAGAATTTAACAGAGAGAATTCGAAATAAGAGAGAATTCGAAAAAAAAGATAATTTAACAGAGAGAATTCGAAAAAAAGATAATTTAACAGAGAGAATTCGAAAAAAAGATAATTTAACAGAGAGAATTCGAAAAAAAGATAATTTAACAGAGAGAATTCGAAAAAAAGATAATTTAACAGAGAGAATTCGAAAAAAAAGATAATTTAACAGAGAGAATTTAACAGAGAGAATTCGAAAAAAAGATAATTTAACAGAGAGAATTCGAAAAAAAGATAATTTAACAGAGAGAATTCGAAAAAAAGATAATTTAACAGAGAGAATTCGAAAAAAAAGATAATTTAACAGAGAGAATTTAACAGAGAGAATTCGAAAAAAGAGAGAATTCGAAAAAAAAGATAATTTAACAGAGAGAATTCGAAAAAAAGATAATTTAACAGAGAGAATTCGAAAAAAAGATAATTTAACAGAGAGAATTCGAAAAAAAGATAATTTAACAGAGAGAATTCGAAAAAAAAGATAATTTAACAGAGAGAATTTAACAGAGAGAATTCGAAAAAAAGATAATTTAACAGAGAGAATTTAACAGAGAGAATTCGAAAAAAAGATAATTTAACAGAGAGAATTCGAAAAAAAAGATAATTTAACAGAGAGAATTTAACAGAGAGAATTCGAAAAAAAGATAATTTAACAGAGAGAATTTAACAGAGAGAATTTAACAGAGAGAATTTAACAGAGAGAATTCGAAAAAAAGATAATTTAACAGAGAGAATTCGAAAAAAAAGATAAGTTTCAACTTACACATCTGAATAATTTTCTATTGTCTAGCACACAATTTAGTAAAATGAGAATAATTAATTTCTATTGAAACTAATTAAAATAAGACATAGAACACAATAATTGGAGTAATCAAATGATTTCATAAGAGAAAGGCAGGTGTCTTAATTAGAACCAAACTCTTGTGTTACAAAAACAATCAATGTTTTACACGAAGAAAATTCGATAGCTGCCTTTGTAATCATTTCCAAAATAGATACACGAGTGTGAATTAAGGTTGCGATAAATTAGTGTCGACTATTGCGTAGGTGTGTGCAAATAATTGCAAATAGGCAATAAATTAGTTAGGAAGACTAGTGGTTAAATTTATGGGGGTGCATGGGTGATATTTAGGACAAATTAGTCATCTTTAGGCACACACGGGCACACATCCATCATAAGGTATATGTAGCCATGGTGTAAGGAAGAGAGCACCACACAGTCACTGCACCACTCAGTCACTGCACCACTCAGTCACTGCACCACTCAGTCACTGCACCACACAGTCACTGCACCACACAGTCACTGCACCACTCAGTCACTGCACCACTCAGTCACTGCGCCACTCAGTCACTGCGCCACTCAGTCACTGCGCCACTCAGTCATTGCACCACTCAGTCACTGTACCACACAGTCACTGCACCACACAGTCACTGCACCACACAGTCACTGTACCACTCAGTCACTGCACCACTCAGTCACTGCACCACTCAGTCACTGCACCACTCAAGTCACTGCACCACTCAAGTCACTGCACCACTCAAGTCACTGTACCACTCAAGTCACTGCACCACTCAGTCACTGCACCACTCAGTCACTGCACCACTCAGTCACTGCACCACTCAGTCACTGCACCACACAGTCACTGCACCACACAGTCACTGCACCACACAGTCACTGCACCACACAGTCACTGCACCACACAGTCACTGCACCACTCAGTCACTGCACCACACAGTCACTGCACCACTCAGTCACTGCACAGTCACTCATTTCTTGGTGTGCGGGCTGTATTTTCACGGCACGTCAGTCATTGCTTTAATGTATTCATAGACTGTCTTGCTGTGACCAAAGGTAAGATGCTAGCTAAAGTCTGTCAACACACAGTAATCCATTGATACGCATGTCAAACACCTGGAAATTAAATCAACAAGAGTCCTCTTCAATTCATTGATATTAAAGAGTAAGTTAAGATAAAATAACATTTGGAAAATATCACAGGGAAATATTATCCAAGTAAAAATCATTTATTTTCACGGTAAGTAATAAAAGACAATTAATTTGAAATAGAGATTTATCAATAAATAACTTTGCCCGTAAGTATATTGGACATAGGCCATCCATAATACCACAGATGATTATTGGTGGCATAATCACCCATAATACCCCCAGATGATTATGGGTGGCATTATCTCCCATAATACCACAGATCATTATGGGTGGCATTATCTCCCATAATACCCCCAGATGACTATGGGTGGCATTATCTCCCATAATACCCCCAGATGATTATGGGTGGCATTATCTCCCATAATACCCCCAGATGATTATGGGTGGCATTATCTCCCATAATACCCTTAGATGATTATGGGTGGCATTATCTCCCATAATACCACAGATGATTATGGGTGGCATTATCACCCAAACTGCTCCCATGCATTACAGACTGGATCATCCCCTATACATTGGCACATGTGACCCAGTGCGCCAGAGAACAATGACAGCAGAGATGGTCAAAGTGATAGCAGAGTATAAAGGCAATGGTAGAGAATTAGAGTGCCATATAATGATATCGAGGGGATATTTCGAAACAAGATGCTCAGGTGAAATGGCATATCTCGTAGAAATACTTCTCTGAGCGTTTAATTAGGTTGGCGATAGAACACGAGACTGAGTTATTGCTACACTCATACTATACACAAAGGTAGATACGATCTAGTGACTGCAGAACTAGAAAGAAAATAGATTGGTCTTTAGATCAGAGATATGTTATATTCACTATCAATATTCAATTAATATAATTAATCAGTAAATCTTTAATAAACCAAAGTTTCCAGATAATATTAAGAGTTACATGAGTTGCTATCTCATTCTGTCACAGGATAATGCTGACCTTTGACCTCATCGCCTACAAGCGATAGAGTACCGAGGGTTCAAGTTCACAAACAATTTTCTTCCGGATAGTGAGCCACTTGTGCCTATAAATATTTTAAATGAATTATATTGCAATAACGGTGGGGAATATATGATTTTGAGCTTTGAACTTTCCTTTCATTAAATTATATGTGATCAATTATTATTGAAGTGATCATTATCTCACTATTTACCTATGTAAAGATGAAGTAACTGATTAGTTAACATAGCCATACCGAATTCTTGAAAGCACAATAAGTTATTTATTTATTTTCCTATTTTATATAACTAGTCTAATTTTTATTTTCCGCCATTGCTCAATATTCCTAGTAAAAGATAGGTATCTAATAGCTATTGAAATCACCATGCACATTGCACAAGGCTAGCAGGTATAACGGACAGGCTGTACTGGATACAACATGCATCCAAACCCCCTACTGTATTCTATTGCCTTACCAATTATTATTCATAGACTTATAATTGGTATTAGCTAACTTTAATGGAAAATTAAGATGTTTTATTGGCACCAATATATCATCTTAGAATATCGACAGTCCTATCAAATATTAACGGAAACATTTGTACATAATTATTCAAACATTGTAATTTAAGAATTAAAAGAAAAATATTAATTAAATTATGAAAGATATAAATACATCAGACTAAATAAAGCAAATAGTATATCAATATTAATACAGAGTGGTAGTTATTCTTTGAAGGATGCTATGACAAATAGAGAACATGAAGTACTAGTATGCAAAGATTGGAAAAGATGGCAGCTCTGCCTGATTAACAATGCTCTTTTGATGCATTATTAATAGTGGAATAACATTAATAATTATTCTGTGATGGCTTCTGATAACTAATTAATATTGCATGGAAGTACGATTATCTAATTTAACAAATAACATTCCGTTGTCAGTTATTCCACTGATATGATACATGATGTATTATACTCGAGAAAATAAATAATTGATAGTATATTATAGCTTGGCTTCTGAGGTAATTCAGTTAGGAAGTATAAGAGGATAATTCTAATAAGAAGTATAAAAGGATAATTCTAATATGAAGTATTGAAGGATAATTATTATAAGAAGTATTAAAGGAAAATTATTATGATATTTAGGTGTTGCAGATTACATGTTCTCAACCCTAGTGGTTAAATCCATTTCCAACCGTACAACAACCCTGGGTTGCTCATTAACCACAGGAGATGGGGGTGGTTGACCCTCATTATGGCTTTAATTAATTCGGGGGACATTAGCACCATTAGCGGGCATTGCCCATTACAGCAGACTAACGAAGGGGCAAATACACACGAGGCAACCCAGGCAATTTACCATGGTCACGGATTGGACAAAGAAGAGCTTTACCTGCGAGTTATTTATCTAGAATAGAGCAGGTGTGTAGTCTCTTAAACTGTATTACATCTTAAAGGATAGGGCACAGTAAGAAAATATAGAATGCAATAGAAATGAAAATTAAAGAAAACTTAAAAACTACAAATAAACTAAAATATTACAGTAACGCAAAAAATTATAAATTATAATAAAAGCAGAATCTGACAATTTTACAATATAAAAACAATCATATATCATAGGAGTAAATTCCATCAACTACCACTGTTCTCAATAACAATAATATTATAAACTTATTTTATTAAATCTTCAAATCCCAATTAAAATTCAACACATCAGGTAGATTTTTTCATTTCCTACTCTAATTAAAAAGGCTCCACTACCTACCTCAATTGAATGTAGCCTGCAAATTAACGACAATTGAGCTACACGCTAGAACAGTAGAAAGTGTAAGAAATGTTCTGCGGTTGTACAACATCTTCTGCAAACATTTGGAGGAGCTGCTAAACATTTCAGAACAGTTACAGCTGAAGAAATTATTATTCTCTGGGATGTGACCTCTTTAAAGAAAATAAACGCAAGTAACTGTACCAAAATAAGATGCACAAGATCAGTAACTGATTGAAGACAATAGAATTTAAGTATTAAATTAAAGGCGGATATTTGAATAACTAAATAAAGATAACTGAATATAGTAATAAAGTCAAATTGAGTTCTCACGAGTGAGAATTTTCTGGGGGTTGAGAAAATAGAACAATTATTATACATACAAATTAGTGTGTATTCTTAATTACAAGTTAACGGTTTGAACAACAATTTACCATTACTATTGCTAAATAGTACTTAAATGAGCAAACTCTTCCATATTTGAAATTTCAAAATTAAAATATCAATAAAACCCAAAAAATAATCTTTTATTTCGAGTTTGATATTATTAACTGACATTAATTATTTAACATTTGATTTAAGTAATCTCAGAATAGGTAAATGCCATAACTAAATATCAGCTAGCTACTAATTTTATAGCATTCAGCTAACTCTCCTAAGCTTAAACTCTCCTAAGCTTAAACTCTCCTAAGCTTAAACTCTCCTAAGCTTAAACTCTCCTAAGCTTAAACTCTCCTAAACTGTAACTCTCCTAAACTGTAACTCTCCTAAACTGTAACTCTCCTAAACTGTAACTCTCCTAAACTGTAACTCTCCTAAACTGTAACTCTCCTAAACTGTAACTCTCCTAAACTGTAACTCTCCTAAACTGTAACTCTCCTAAACTGTAACTCTCCTAAACTGTAACTCTCCTAAACTGTAACTCTCCTAAACTGTAACTCTCCTAAACTGTAACTCTCCTAAACTGTAACTCTCCTAAACTGTAACTCTCCTAAACTGTAACTCTCCTAAACTGTAACTCTCCTAAACTGTAACTCTCCTAAACTGTAACTCTCCTAAACAGTAACTCTCCTAAACAGTAACTCTCCTAAACTGTAACTCTCCTAAACTGTAACTCTCCTAAACTGTAACTCTCCTAAACTGTAACTCTCCTAAACTGTAACTCTCCTAAACTGTAACTCTCCTAAACTGTAACTCTCCTAAACTGTAACTCTCCTAAACTGTAACTCTCCTAAACTGTAACTCTCCTAAACTGTAACTCTCCTAAACTGTAACTCTCCTAAACTGTAACTCTCCTAAACTGTAACTCTCCTAAACTGTAACTCTCCTAAACTGTAACTCTCCTAAACTGTAACTCTCCTAAACTGTAACTCTCCTAAACTGTAACTCTCCTAAACTGTAACTCTCCTAAACTGTAACTCTCCTAAACTGTAACTCTCCTAAACTGTAACTCTCCTAAACAGTAACTCTCCTAAACAGTAACTCTCCTAAACTGTAACTCTCCTAAACTGTAACTCTCCTAAACTGTAACTCTCCTAAACTGTAACTCTCCTAAACTGTAACTCTCCTAAACTGTAACTCTCCTAAACTGTAACTCTCCTAAACTGTAACTCTCCTAAACTGTAACTCTCCTCTCCTAAGCTAACTCTCCTAAGCTAACTCTCCTAAACTGTAACTCTCCTAAGCTAACTCTCCTAAGCTAACTCTCTAAAGCTAATTTTCCTAAGTTAATTCTCTCAAGTTAACGGTGTTAGGTGCCCTAACCTCTGAGGTTTCAACCAAATTATCCATGTTAGAAGATCAGGTAAGAAATGAGAGCTGCAATTTGATGTAGTTTTCATTGAGTAATTACCAAGGAGGTAATAGTATCTACCTAATAAAAATACCATTACCATTAATTCCTAGAATGCATTTTATAATAGACATCAATTTGAGTTTAAGTTAAGATCTCACATAGCTGCATTACCACATCACATGCTATTATATCAGAGGCAGATATTTATAGTGCAATTTCTGTAGCATTACAACTGCATTGTCTGAGATGCATGCAGTTTGTTACCGTGCAGCTGCAGGGCATTTTCAACCCACCAATTAAGTACTCAGGAAAAAATGCATTGGATCGCTATAAAAATCTATTCTACGTTAATTTCAGGCAGTTACCTCAGTTGCTACATGAAATTCAAGGCTGTAATTACATAACCTGTATAATAAAGTTTTAAACCTTAGCTTTAAATATAAAGGTATAGCCTGAGAACATTTGAACGACCTGATTTATATTCCAAACTAAAACCATTATAATATAAATAATGCATTCCACTACAATATAGAGAAACTAGCGTTTCCTCTTCGTCTATTCATAACTCAAACTACAATGGCTGCCTAACTGTCGAAAAAGAGACACACGCTTCATTTTCCTCTCCTATCTATTTTAGAAAGTTGACAGTGATGAGTTAACAAAGGCTTGGAATGAATAAACATATACTTTAATAAATAAAGCCTCTTCATCTCCACTGCATTTGCGTAACTGTTTAATAGTGAGAACCAGCATACGCTGCTGAAATTAGTGAGAAAAACTACGTAACAGCGACCTGCCTAGTGTGCCAAAACACTAGTGGCAATGAGGAGGTGGGGATGAAGGGGGTTAGTCGTAGGTTGTAGATGTAATGAATAGGAGAAACAAATAACGGCAAACCACGTGCAAGTACTGTCACTCATAATAGTAAGAGCACGTCAATGAAACAACCATCAATTAAATATGATTGATGCAGTGACAAAATATATTTTATTTTATAAAAACTTCAACTGAAGATGATTTATATTTTATGGCGTACACAGAAAATGTATATATGAAGCAGTACATATAATGTTTTATACGATGAGAACATACTAATTACACAAAACCTACCGGTGAGTATATAAACATATGAACATGAGAGGACTTTGAGATAAGTTATATATACAGAAATGTATACACAGCAACAAATATACATAGAAATGTGTATAGTGAAATATATATACTTAGGACTGTATAGACAGTAAATTTTATGCACGACACAGTTTTCACAGCTAATGTCTATATTTACTATAGCACAAGATTAGTTAATGAAACGGTGTAAGATACAATTTCAGAATTTCAAACATGAAATTGGGATAATTGTATTGCATTTTCAAGATGAAACCTTAATTAGCCGAGGGCGGAAAAGAAATAAACTGAAAATGAACTCTACCATTTTAAAATAAAGGAAACTAAAAGCTAGAAAAACCAGTTCTAGCAACTGAAATATTTGTTATGAAGTTACGATATAATAGCGAGAAAGCGGACCTAGAAACTAAGAGAAAAGAAAAGAATTAATTTATTAGGGACCAAAGGCCAAATCTCTGAAAGTCAAAGGGAAATTTAGATACAAGGGACTCGAAATAGCAAACGTAAAGGAAAGAGGCTTCTTCAAAAAATAACAGACAGATAATCTGTGACAAAGCTCATGGTCGCAGAAAAGCTACTCCGTGAATGCAGTCACTTACCAAAGAATGTGACGAAAAGTGATACAGGCACTCACAGTTGGAAGAGGAAAATGAAGAGTTGATAGTAAATGAAGCCTACGAGCCTACCTAACACAAAATCTAAGACCTCGTAGTTGAAGAGCATAACCCTAGCGCTATCCTCTAAAACTGCAAGTACCTTTCAAATAAGGACACACAACTGACAAGGGACTTAGAAGTAAAATAAGGAAATGGTTTCATACAAATCACCATTTTCTGAATATTAGAAGTGTCAAGTATTTTTTATCACGTATGACATTTATATATAAAAAATTTATCTGAACAAACAAAATTGAAAGTCATTCCACATTATTTTTTAGAGAAATTGCAATAACTAATTAGGTATGTAAATTACAACATTACTACAATAATGAATACTTATACGTCAGGTAAAGGATGTCATTACCTATGTATATTTAATTAAGTAAACACACACAAAAATAAGCATGAACAGAATAATGGTATAGAGCATTCTTTGTTATCAGGACAGGAAATTATATGATTTTACTGCAAGCAATAACTGTACAATATAGAACATATTATTATGCGACACTGAGAGCATACGTATCCGCAATTACACAATAGAGGCATGGGAATTATATCATATATGGATAAACAGCAGAAAAGGCAACAAATTCACATTAAAAACAACTATACTTTCAAATGTATAATTTAAGTAATATTTTATAATAAATAAGTACAGAATATGAGGTGTATGTAAAATAATCATATTATATAAAGAATAGTAAAGTTATAATGACATTATAGGAGAAATTTACCCATTGTTCAAGTTGTTCACTGGGAAGGTATTGTATACTTCAAATTACTATAATAATTAATTAGCGTATTAAAGAGAGGCACATCGTAGTAAAGAAAGTGCCGGGCTAACCTAGATTTTATTTATTTCCATGAAAGTTTAAAAACTTGAGGAAAACATATTCATTTCATGCATTGCAGTAAAACTACATTCGAAAGACGATGCAATGGCTACGGTAGAAATCTAATATTTATTAATGCAATAACTTTTAGGTAGTATTTAGAACCTAACATTTGTGGTGCATCACAATAAAATAAGAGTACACTCTGCTAGATAAATAACAAATAGCAATAATGATGGTTTGTCATTCGAAAATGAATTTTATTTGAAAGCATTCATTTAACCTATATTAACTATTTTTTATAAAAGAGCACACATTTAGCGTATTATTATCTTAAATGGTAGAGCATTCAACTCCTTTTTGTGCTACCCACAAAATGTTGCCAGAAACCACATGGGAAGTTCATGAGGTTACTAAGGGTTAATTTGGGTAAAAAGACAACCAATGAACCTTAGAGAATACTCCTATGTACTCCTATACCTCTGACAGGAATGGATACAATCCCATATTCTAATCACGACTGGAAAGGCAAATAGCGATACATTGGAAAAGTGTAAATATGTAAATCCTGCCCACATGAGTAGACAAGGTTTGTAGCTTTTCCATGGCAGGACAATGGACATACGATATCTACCATCACTAAAAAAGGTACACAATACCATCTAGAGACACACTTGGATAAGTACCAATAGAAAGTAGAGGATTGCACTCAATTTAAATCTACGAAACTCTTGTTATTAGTTTAAAACATAGCACCTACATCATACACATCCCCTAACATGCAAACACTAAGGCATCAGTGAGTAAAAAGCACAGTGAGAATTTAATGTTTATGCATAAGCCAAGATGTAAAGTATGGAACAGAACAGAACAGGCAGGCATCCATCGGCCCCAGTTTCATATTACCATGCTAATCCTCATGTAAAATACTCCACTGTTGATTGAGTTTATGTCTGGAGTCGTGTGGGCAATGGTAAATAAAGAAAGTACTAGATTGAAAATAACTCAGGAGTAGCGTGCTTTGAAATTAAACATACGCAATTAATTTTGAAAAATCCCTATTTTTAATACAAATTTACTGAATAAATTGAATAAAGTGTATCTCTTGAGATAAATAATTGAGCATGAATATAGCCATAGAAATATCTACATGCCATTTAGTTCTAATTGATTAGCATTATGAGAAGGCAATAAAACACTAAGGTAAATCATCGACACAGTTACTCACTATAGATGGTATGTACAGCTAGATTATGATGTTACATGGGGATGAAGTCCTTAGATTACATGTGCTAAGCAGGTTACAGAAATAGACTTACTTAACTGTTACTATGCAATGATAAATGCTGGTGATAAATTATACCGAATTGTATGAGTGGCTGTAGAGAAAATAATGAGGTTAATATTTGGATTTTAATTCACACCCCACATCTTTACATGCAAAAATATATAATTTAGTATTAACAGAAAATACATGCTTTTGATAAAAAAAAATGATAATCTAAGAAAATACATGACTTTTTTCACAATGGTGTGAGGTTCAAAGTACTATAGTCAATATAATCTATTTACTGAAATAATATCAGAGTTTATAAAGCATTTTATGTTTCAGCTTAAAGCTTTCAATGGGCTGAATAAATAACTTATAAATCTAATGCAAATAGAGTACTTTAAATGTAGTGAGTTGGAAATCATTTCAGTTGCACGCATAGTTATATATATTTAAAAAGTCACACTTTCACAATATATACGTTTGTACTATTACTAAACTTTTTTAGTATATTCCCTTTATTCTATTTACATTAAGCATGCAAATAATTTCCTAGATATACATTACCGCAATGACTAAACCTCAATTATACATAGACATGATACTGCATTCGTTTGACATATTTTGAACTATATGATTAAATAAGTTTTATTAATGAATTAAAGTGAAAATAATTGAAGTACTTCAATTAAAAAAGGGATATATCGCTCTTAATAGACTATTACTGTTATAAACATAGAAACAGACCAATAAGGACCATGTTAATGTCAGATAATGATTTGTTATTGCTTGAATCAAATAAATGTAGATACTTAATTTGAAACACGAATAATAAATACCTTACTTAAACTAACGGTTTTACAATGAAAAGTACCAAGCCCTAAAAGTACATCTCATGAATTCGTTCTTTCGTTCTTCTATGCTGGTGACTATGAAAAATTAATTATTCTCGTCTCCAAGCCTAAGCTTCTAGAGGGCAAAGACCAAGGCCCTAACAGCAGCATAAGCATGGGGAATATAGGCTATTAGAGTGCAGCATATGGAGCAATAGGAATATTTGGAAATATTAAAACATTGCAATGGTAAGAGTGTTAAGGATATAATGTTCAGAATTATTGCTAAAACATTCTGTGATAATAAAATTTACCATAGGTATGTTGCTACACTGAATACAATGTTGCTAATACAGTAATTACATACAAGGGACTTCAGAAAAGAAAGTAGTGTTGAAAAGAAGTGTCAGGTAAATGATTACTATTAGCAATGCAGTCCCCAGTCATATTTCAAACACACGCTTATAACCAATAACCATAGATCACAGTGACTATGCACATTCAAACAATACCACCTAAATCAGAAACATGCACAGTGCATATGTGCTCTGTGCATAAAAAGGGAAACACAGTCAACTTCCGCATATTAGGCAAATATTTGGCCCAGCCCTGCAAACACAGGCAGATGTTGTAAAAACAAAATAACCTGGAATTAACACATACGATAAAAAAAATATTATTTAAATTAGTTAGCAGAAAATATTTAATATTAAAAAAAGATTAGATTATATAATAATTCATGCAATAGTAATTAAGTACAGAATTTGCTAATTTAAATTTTAGAACAAGGTTATTCTACTTTATTCTCAAGTAAATAGACATGTTTAAAATATTTAAAAAAGGATTCACGGTTTTCCACCCCATCTCAATATAGGGTCAGGGACCACACACGGAAATGATTTTAAAATTTAAATATTCTCTTTCATTTGAATTCCACAGGTGGTAGAATAAATTTTTAACTTTGAGGCACCTCCTTTCTAGAGAATTAAAACTACCAACAATAGACGTCAGAAAGAAACAAAGGGTTCGTGAGGAAGAGCTTTCAAAACACCTATAGACTTCACTCAAGGGATTCAATAGCTTTTGTGTCGGTTAAATGGGATTCAATCCTTTTAGAATATAAGCACATATCTGCCTTCATTAAGTCTGCTAAAATCCTATAAGCTTTGAGTGATTATAAATTGAATAAATTAAATGGTTAGGATATAATAATAAGAATAGTGTCAAAACACCTCTCACTTTTTATGTTGAAAAAGATTTAAATTAATTAAATTACTTTCAAGAAGAGTTTAAATGACATGAGATATGGTTATTCATTTAAATGTTTTATTTAAACACAAGAATAATATATGATTATAAATGATGAAGCAATAAATAATTTGTTAAAGGCATATTTATATTTTAAATTTATCATTTTTAAACATAAAAGAATCAGATTTATATATTTTGTAATACTTTATTTCATAACGTTAAAATATCTCAACTTGAAAACTATTATATGTATAATTGCTTTAGCAGATCCCAATAATGTCAGGGCTATAATCCTATCACTTTACATTTCAAATTCATTTGAGAATACATACCAATATAAAAACCTCGTGAGACCTAACGTGTTGAAATAGAAGCAATGAGACAATGCACCAAAACTGAGAAGTTAAAGGTTAGGAATATTTGACCAGTCTAGCAACTCCAAAAAGAAACCTAGTAGTTATAGAGCATTATTCACGCTAATAGTCTTATTCCATGCTAAAGTCCACAATGACGAAAACACAAGGTATAACTTTTCCTATTTACGGTGATAAAGTTTAAAATTTAATATCCACTAAACAGCATGGAGTGCTACATGATAATAAAAAACAAATGGCAATACCTCAAAATTGAATAGATTAAATGAGTAGACGTAAACATTTATTATGCAGAGTACAGTTAAAATATTCATGAGACAGCAAGTCAGGTTCATGCTTATCATAAGTAAGCACTTTGGTAATAACGGTGAGGCAAGTACAAACACATCTCAAATAACCCGTGTACTATTATAGTTAGAAATAAAATATGCTATAAATTTCAATGAAATTAACATTTAGTCGAAAATCAAAAGATAATATCATAGCCAGTTCAGTAATCTTTAATATAGTATTTTCAGAAAAGATATATAATAATCGTAATCGAACTTTATATATTCGATTTACAAGTTACATTAAACATTTACGAGACAGAAAAGATAGAAGAAATGATTAAAACTCTATTATTTTTGTTATTCTCGTGATTTGATATCACAGAAAACAGAATTAGAGATGATTCTTAAATACCTAGTCAAATACTTTAACATTTGAATAGTCATGTAATTTTATTAAAGAGAATAGAATTAAAATGAATTATTAAATATTAAAAATATAATATTAATTGGTACAACAGAATAATTAGTTTTAAATTAGAATCAAACATCCTCACACGCTCGTACAACATACTTTTTATGATCACATTTTTCCAGTCAAAATCAGTTATATTTAATAATTCGAAAAAGAAAACATCCATAGAAACATTTTCGATTAACGACTAAGAACAACGAACTTTAATATGGATTTGGCGAATTTAAATATAAGATTTAAAACTAAATCAATTCAGAAGAGAAACCCAGACTGCTGTCTGCGTTAACAAACCAGTATGTAGGGTCACATGTTTAGACTGTCCAAATAGCTTAGCAAGCCATGACTTCAGCATTTGACATCAGAAACCATCGGTACATACCTGCAAAGAGAAGAAAAGACAATTAATTAACGGTTAGAGGTGCATTGACTTCTATTGCATTCACTACAACCTCTGCATTCTTCGCCGTTCTACCTCTACAACAATGAAAACTAAAACCAAAGAGTTTATATAGAAAGAATTAAATGAGAAAGATAAGCAGTACTGCTATTGAACAGTGTGGTGAAGAGTATAATTAAATATAAAAGAAATATCAACCTGCTAAAGATCATATATTTGTATAAAGAAATAATGAAAATAATGGTTCCGGCATAACACTAAATAGAGATTACTTCCTATCATAAAATGGGAATATAGTTACAAATACCAAATTTAAATATACAGCGACTAGAAAATAAACTTATTTAAATGATAAACACAACATGACTTGAGAGTCAGTGCGTCTTCCAGAGTGTTAACATTTTTAGTGTTTCTCCAACTCCACAGTTGGGGAGTGTTCAGCTTAGCACCAAGGTGCGAGAACACCAAACTAATTCGTGGCAGCAGGTGTAAAACAAGTCACTAAAACAACAACTTGTGAATGGAGATTATTTTAGAAAGTGTCAATTGAATTGCTTTAACAGATGTGATACAAAATGTAAACAATTACAATGGTGTGAAAAAGAAAATTACAAAAATAACCTGCCGATAATTTTAAGCAGGAAATTCCTGTCAGAATTATTTCCAGTAGTTCTATTGATATTCACCCTATCCATACAAAGTAGCAAACTCAGCTAATAACTTGATATGTAAAACAAGTTTGAAGGAGAGAAAAGCTGTACTCTCAGAGAAGAATTTAATAAAGTTATCTACATTTCATGCATAAATACAGCATTAGCATTCAAATTTCTAAAGTAAAGTGTGTTATTAGGCATCACCGGCACCTCTTCCATAGAAGATCTTCTCTGTTGTCTCGTAAAGAAGGCAATCCAGAAGATTGTGCGAGATTGCAATCAGCCCTCAGATAGATCTATTGAGCCTAACTCACTCCATCAGTAAAAGCCTTAGGCCTAGGCGCGGTGGAATAACTTCTGCCCTTCATTGCCAAACAAAACATGAGATGGAGTGTTTCAGATAATAAAACAACAATGATGATGTTTCGGACTATACAGCATTCCATATATATTGATTGATGTGAATTATCAGTTATATCAAGATTGAAATTTATCATATTAAAATTAAACATATGAATGAAAACCTATCAACACATCTCATAACTAAATGACGTGCAATCTTAGAGCGCAAACCTTAGCCACCGCATATAACCTTGATCATCGAATAATTTTTCTTGATTTATAAATGACCTTGACCTTTACCTGTTTGCTTCCAAAATCTAATCAAACGGTTCCTGGATAATGACCAATCTTCCCAATAAAATTCAGGTAATTTGATTGAATACTTTTTGAGTTATAAATGCCCTTGACCTTTGACCGGATCGCTCCCAAAGTTTTATCAGATGGTTCTTGGACATAAAACAATCGTCTAATTAAATTTCAAGCAGTTTGACGGAAAACTCTTTTTTGAGTTATGCGAATAACAAGATGATAAATAAATACCACCTAAAATATAACCTTCTGCAAACTGCGAAGCTAATAATAACCAGTTTCCTAGTTCATCGAATGTTGGAAAGGAAGTTGGACGTGTCAGGCTAAATATTCGATTACAAAATCACTCTTGAATTATATCACTCACGTACCAAACCGGAAAAAAGATGATCTAAATACAAGAAATGGAGAGACCTCAATTTGTCTATTTCAGAAACTGCAGAGTGTGTCATCTTTAGGAGATATTGCACATAGAGATGCACTTCTAGTATTTAAATTAAACTAAATATATGTATACCGTCATGAATTGTTCTTAAAGAATTATAAAATTTAATTTAAACACAGAATGGAGAGAGTCAAAAAATAGTTAGAGATGATTAGTTTTTAATCATGAATAATATTATAACTGATAAACTTTTATATAGAGGATTATTACTATCAATATTATTAATATTTTAATTAAATTAATTAAAGACATTTCAAAAACTTAAGACTTAATCTTAAGAGTTACATTTTTTCACCACTTAATGACTTCACTGTTCGGTAGATTTGTAAAGAAAATAGACGGATGATGCGGATTAGAGGCACATTTCCTAACATTTTGAAGTGCATTAGCAATATAATCAAATAGTAGCCTCCAGGCACCAGGTGCATTGCCTCAGAAAAAATAGGAAATCGCCTTATAATGAAGCAAACTCCTGAACTCCTTTAAATTATCTCCCAAGCTACAGGAAATAGAAAATAGATTGAAATGAAATACCAAAGGATGTTAGTTATAGAGTGTTTCATTTACATGATATGTGGGTAACTAATTTAAAGATAAATGGCTCACGTAAAGCAAAAAGATAAATACGTTTAGGCTCTACGACTGGGAGAACTTTCTGAGAAATGTAGAAGATGCGAGTAGTTGAGGCATGACTTGCAATAATTTCACCCCTTTACACCTCACCTGTGAGTCTACCTGTGTACATCTTAATTGAAAACACTCACCACACTCACGATATCGTACTAAAGGGTAAGTGATATATCTAAGGAATATTTAGTGGAATATGTATAAATATAGTAAGTAAAATATTCATAGTATTTCATCACGATATCATTTTGTTTAAATATTATATACATGTGTGTCAACAAGATATGGTTACCTGTGTGGAATTTAATGTGATTGATGCTATCTAAGATTAGATATTCACTTAATGTTCTTTTCAAACCTAATTAAAATATCTCCGTCAATCTGTATACAAAGATTGCGTAATTAGTTGTCACATTCCGTATAGAAATATTCTTATCATTATCACTGTCTACTTTATCTACAGTAAACTGAAACAATTAACATTGTGTTACATATATGATACTGTGACAAATATATTTCAACTCTAAGTAGAAAATTTATTTTATAACTAAGTCAACTCAAATAAGATAAATAACTAATAAAAATAGACGAACTAAATAATTTAAACCACACACAATATCAATCTAGAAACCGTAATACTGAAGATAAATTACATCTTTCAAGCCAATATGTTGAATTAAAACACTTTAAAATGCTCACCACGAAATACTTCATAAGTTGATAATTTAAAAGTGAATCTTATTTCACATTGATGCCATCTCGTCAGTTGCTCGGCGTAACGAAGTTCTAGGCACTAAAAATAGCGCGTAAAAACTAGCAGAATATTTTAGGAATGCCGTTCTCGTCGTAACACTCCCAGTGAAGAATGATTGCATTATTATCGCAGAAAGAACTTTACTCTCATTGAGTTAATCTTACGGTAAGAGTAATGTCTTATTTACATTATTTACATGAAAATTACAAATTGGGTACATTTTATACTTAAAATTTTAATATAACTTTGAAACAATAGCTACTTCAGAAAAACTTCATTTGTTTTACTAGTAAAATTGTCATGTAAATAATAGAATCATAATGTTTATAATAAAATATATGTAATATTAATTATTATTTCAATTAATCATTGTAAACAGAATACATTAATTTTTAGCCAATAGTAATATTAATGTACTATTTAAATAATAAAATTGATGATATATAAATGTGAAACAATAAAATATATTTGAAAATATAGAGATATGCATTTAGAAAATTTTCTCAAGATATCACCAATTATAAATTTAAAAATTATATAAAAAATTAATGTAACAATCATATTTCAGTCTAAATTTTTTTTTTAAATATTTATATCACTAACAAAATAATACATTATTACAGACAATAGAGATGTTATTATTTCATTATTCTCAGTTTCCTTTTTCATATAATCTATAATTGAAAACTTTAACTGTTAAGATAAATTATCGCACCAAACACTACCAAGCAACTGTAATACATCACCACTCACAAACGCAGCAAACAGGCGTGATTGGTGTGGAAAGCAACAACCAACAGGACTTGTGCAAACAAAATCAGAAGGTTGAATTTTTAGCAAACAACAATGACATGGGGTGTGATATCAACACTGTAATTTGAATACCTACCACTTTCATATAAAATAAAGTTATAAATCAGCAACTGAGGCTTTGCACGTTATGCATAATTAAACAGGCAAAAAATGCTATTCTATAAATAGTGAAATTCAAGACATGAAGAAATATATTTATCGAGTGTTAATTAATTACCTTACCAACATCTGAACAACATACCATACACCTGGTATGAAAAAATAATGGACCTTGCTTTTCGTGAAGCTATAAAAATTAGCCTAGAAAGAATAAATGAGTAGGAAATGCGTACAAGGAACACAGTAGGTAGTACAATAAGCATGTGAGGAAAGTACAAGAGACTTAGTGATTTCTATCTACCCATGGCACAGTGTGATGGGAACTGGCACACCATTAACCACATTGTGGAAAGGGAATATGCTCAAATGAGAGGTGTAATGGTCCGTGCAAGGACACATTAATCACATCTTTGGAATAATAAGCACAGAACAACATGGGAAATAACTAAAAAATTGAACCTTAGTGAGAGGTGAATAATGACAATAAAGATATAGGATATATAAGAAGTGAAGCAAAATATGGAAAAATTAAGATTATGAAAACAAATTTGTATTACAAAAAACACTTTTGTAAAAGGAAATAACTGAATACAAAAAAATAGACTTATAATAGATGTTTTACGCATACTACATAGATATACAATTAGCATTTAATAAAACAATGAAAAAGAATATTTTTACAAAATATCACTACAATAAATGAAACTTCAATTTCAACAATTGGAGTGTAAATAACTATTTAACACAATAAAAAAATAACTGCATCTTATCAATATTAGGACTAAAGATTACACATTAAAATCCCCAGTGTGTCATTTTGGTATTGGTGTTTTATCAGGTAATTGCTGGTGACATCACCTTTATTATCTATCACAACTTGTTAAAAAGAGTGAAAGTGAAGAGCAACATTTAGCATGTCCAACATTGGTAGCGAACATAACTATACGATATGTCGAACACGAACTTGAATGTAGAACACTACTTACGAACATAAAGATAAGACATACATCTCGAACACGAGCATCCAATATTTGCAACGAAGACACGAGCAACGTGATTAGCGACTAAGCATTGATCTTAGATATACTAAAGTCATTAAACTCTAACGTCGATATCGAACAAGTGAAGTGAACGTAATCACCATATCGTCATTGAGGATGGTAAAAATATATAGAAAACATAAATAGTTTATAATTTTGTATATTTCAGTTAAAACGAAATGTAAATATAACTCGAAAACATAATGTACCAAACACATCAATAAAGTTCATAAAGCAAAAAATGATAAGAAATATGATAAAAAAGTAAGAAAATATTATAGTATTACTTTACTTAATTTAAAAGAAATCCACAAAAAAAAAGTGAAATAGAGTACATCTTCACCAATAAAGAGTTAGTACATTAGAAATGTGTTCTCCCCATGGGAAATACCAGAACAGAACTAAACAGGATTGCAGTTCAAGATCACAAGTCATTGGCATGAAACGAATTACACTATGATAAATATGCGTGATAAATTGAAGAAATTTCATTCTTTCAGATTTACACCACTGTTATTTATTACGGGAAAAAAAGTAACATGATTCCGAATAGGTAGTTCGAAAAATGTGACTATGGGGTATAATTAAAGGCATGCGGCTCTCAGGCAATTATGAGCTTAACTCTCAATCAAAATATATTCACCTTCAACTTCGCTAAACGAAAACAGATCCAGCAGTCAATGACTTATGAATAGTCTCATGACTGCAATTGAGTATTGAACAGTGCTGTCAAAGGTGACCAAAGCAGGACAGTCCTATCACTATTCTAATCCCAATGAAACGAACTGATGAGGCCATTTAGAACCCCCACACGTCAACAATGGACATCCACAGTTCATCTGATTCAAGGGAGGCGTCGCGAAACTGATAAATCGTTTGCATTCTTGGCCACATGATGAATGCAAAATTAAGGAAGAAGAAACTTTCGTTTGGGCCCCAGGGCTCAAGAGTCATAAACAACATTGCTAATTGTCACACACTATTTAATTACGTACACTATTAGCAAGTCAGTGAACGCCAGGAGGTAAACTGATAGAGGGACCGTATTGAAACTTAGGGTTCAATGTTTAACTTTCTTCTGAAGATTTACTCTAGAGGAAAATATTATAGGAAATAAAAACATGTTTGACTCAAAGCACAATGATGGTACGAGATTATAGAGTCATAAACTACAGGCACTATTGTGTTTTACAGCAAAATGTCAGGTGTAAAACTAGAAAAAAAGACAGCAATTAGATCTGTCTTCCTAGTTAGATACATCCAGTCAATAATTATATCATCCATACTAGTTTCTTCCTGGTCGAACCGAAAGGAAAATACATCGGATCTGACAATCACTAAGATGATAACTTTCTCCATAGGAATAACACTGGCACCGTAACTTATGGATAGGACTGTACCCGCAGTGCCATGAGATGTCCTTGTCTTTTTCTGTATATTCCATATAATTAGAGTTGGGGCAACGAACGGCGCTACGACATGAACTTCAGCGACATCTTGCGATAGGGAGATAAACCAGTGTCCTGGGGAGAAACTTCACAAACTGGCAAATGATGTGGATAGTCATGCAACAGAAAACTATTATTCATAAACAAAAAAGACAAAACAGTGTAAAATAAATAAAATATCTAATATTTCGAACAGTCTTAGCGATATGAAATACATATATACATGAAATTATATTAATTCTAACAATAGAATTAATTGACAAATGTTAAAGCACACAGACTCTTCAGCTCACAGAAAGCCTAGTGAAGCACAAAGTTTCTTGAATGGCAAATAATGACTTTCTCAAGGCAAGAATGAAAGTGAAACCAATAGGTCCATACATAATGCAGATAAAAAGCATCCCCTTATTCGGCTGTGCCACGCAAAAACATGTCTTAGGCTCTTAGCCGTCTGGCAACAGTAACCACTCAAACCATGAGTTACACAAAACCAAAAAAATAACACCTACTAATATTTCATCATAGAATTATCAAATGAATAGATTTTAAATTTAGTGAAAAAAATAGTTCATTGTCCAAGAAGTTTTTCATACTTTAATCAAGATATAATATTAATCAAAATAAAATTCACTGAAGCAACTCAAGAAAATATACAAAAAAGTATTGAAATAATTGAAAATAATGGATTTAAACATATCAAATGAATTATTAGAATTATTTATATAATGTATAAAAAAACATATTTCTAATAATAATATTAAGTTAATATTAAGTTCTATACCAAAATATAGAACTAATAAATCAATAATAAGACATAATATTCTGGAATAACTATTTTCATTGCTGTTGTAACTCATGTTCCACATTAAATCATCGAAGCATAGCACTAACGTATTAATCTGCAGGACATGTGACAGTAAATACTATGCACTTAAAAGAAAGTCTCACTAATGTACAACCTAACATGAATCACAACTTCAAAATCACTGAAATCGCACGTCCTTCCTACACTCTATTTACAGTAGCTAAAATGAAGAGCTATACAATACGAAAAACAATGGCTAATTGCATTAAATAAAACATTTTAGCGAATGCATTTTCAATGAGAGGAAACAGAGACTATTGGCTACGGTCAAATGAAAGTGAATTGCTACAATGTTATTATTGGAGCTGATACGCCTCACTAGGCCCACTCTTTTTACTACTACCTTTGAGTGTGAGAGTATGTAATGTATGTGTAAGTGAATTACTCATACCATAGAGATATTACATAATAAAGTGGCAATGATGTAGAATATACATCATACAGACTGTACACTCCATACTCAAACTACAAGCATATCCATACATTGCAAAATGAACTCAGATGGAAATTGAAGATGAAAATAATTCATTACAACAAAAATAAATGAGAAAAATGAGCACAACTGGTGACAAAATAAAACCTTTTTTTTGCAAAGAGTTATATACATTATACAGTTCAGCAAGTTATTTTATAGCATGTTAGTAATTAGTTACCTCTAATAAGAATGCTTTCTACACCTAAGAGAACTAAACAGTTGAAGTGGTTAGGAAGTTCTTGGTCGTGAAATACATTGTAACTATTGGAATTTTTAAGGTCATCCATTTAGATGGTAATATTTGTACATTAAACATAGAATATTAATAGAAATTCATGGATGCTCATCAAATAATATTTTCATAATAGTACTTATTAAGAGAAAGACCAATTAAAAATCACTGCTATTAATTTGTAGCGACAGCTTGAAAAATTGTCTAATCATTCAAAATTGCACATCTGAAATTATTAATTTATCACATGTATGTTAGTATTATATTTAGTGTTGCAATAATTACATCATAAATAGTGACAACTGTAAATTAATTAGTATTTGGAAAATTTAACTTAACTGAATAAAAATAGAATGATAGAAATCTTATTGGTTAATAATAATTAGAAAGTAACTGCAAGCATTTAGCCTGACAAACCTCATTATCAATATTCTACAAACGGTTGGTAACATTAAACTATGGAAATTGTTCAAATTGAAATTGCATGAACTGTACTTATTAGCAATTTAATGAATATAGAGATACAATATATTGTTATAATGCTAACATTTTATTTACTATAATATTAAAAGTTTATAAATTGTGATAACTACAATCAAAATAAACCACACTATTTTTACCTATAAATACTATAATAGTAAATAAGTTACAGGTAAACTCATGACTGTGCACCTGTATAGAAGAAAGAAATGCTTGCCGGTACTGTCCGGTAATTTATATCAGGAATCCATTTCTCGGCCCCGTGGGTGCCGGTTCCCCCGCTGTGGGATAACTTTAGCTATCCACGGGGCACTCCATCCACCCCACCAACATCAAAGAAATAGCAAATTGAAAGGTATTAGAGACACTATGCCGTATGGTAATAGTGGTAACTCTTTCGTAAGGACTACCATTGTGGTAATAGAGTTAGGCAGAGGAAAATACTAGATATAATCTATTTACAACTAGAGGTTATTTAAGAGTTTTAAAGTCTAAATTCTTATATTTAATATTTAAATTGAACGGATTACCAAATTGACCAATAAAGTTGCAATTATTAATCTATGAAAATATTATTCATGCATAAAATATAAACATAATATTATTATAGTCCTCTATAAGGAGCAGAGAGGTCACAGATAATAAAATAGATAAATACTTTGCAATTTATAAACGGAGCATAAATGCGAAGCAGAATAAACTGTGAGCAAAAAGAGAAATAAAATGATTACTTTGATTGTGGTTCTGATAAGTGGCTAACGGTCACAACTGAACTTTTCGTTATTATCTAAGTGTGTCTTAGAGAATACTAAAGAGAATGAGATGGATTAAGTCACCCATCACTTGGTGTACCCATCGCTTGGTGTGCCCATCACTTGGTGTGCCCATCACTTGGTGTGCCCATCACTTGGTGTACCCATCGATTGGTGTACCCATCGATTGGTATACCCATCGATTGGTATACCCATCGATTGGTGTACCCATCGATTGGTGTACCCATCGATTGGTGTACCCATCGATTGGTGTACCCATCGATTGGTGTACCAATCACTTGGTGTACCCATCGCTTGGTGTGCCCATCGCTTGGTGTGCCCATCGCTTGGTGTGCCCATCGCTTGGTGTGCCCATCGCTTGGTGTGCCCATCGCTTGGTGTGCCCATCGCTTGGTGTGCCCATCGCTTGGTGTGCCCATCGCTTGGTGTGCCCATCGCTTGGTGTGCCCATCGCTTGGTGTGCCCATCGCTTGGTGTGCCCATCGCTTGGTGTGCCCATCGCTTGGTGTGCCCATCGCTTGGTGTGCCCATCGCTTGGTGTACCCATCGCTTGGTGTACCCATCGCTTGGTGTACCCATCGCTTGGTGTACCCATCGATTGGTATACCCATCGATTGGTATACCCATCGATTGGTGTACCCATCGATTGGTGTACCCATCGCTTGGTGTACCCATCGCTTGGTGTGCCCATCACTTGGTGTGCCCATCACTTGGTGTACCCATCGATTGGTATACCCATCGATTGGTATACCCATCGATTGGTATACCCATCGATTGGTGTACCCATCGATTGGTGTACCCATCGATTGGTGTACCCATCGATTGGTGTACCCATCACTTGGTGTACCAATCACTTGGTGTACCCATCACTTGGTGTACCCATCGCTTGGTGTGCCCATCGCTTGGTGTGCCCATCGCTTGGTGTGCCCATCGCTTGGTGTGCCCATCGCTTGGTGTGCCCATCGCTTGGTGTGCCCATCGCTTGGTGTGCCCATCGCTTGGTGTGCCCATCGCTTGGAGTGCCCATCGCTTGGTGTGCCCATCGCTTGGTGTGCCCATCGCTTGGTGTGCCCATCGCTTGGTGTACCCATCGCTTGGTGTACCCATCGCTTGGTGTACCCATCGCTTGGTGTACCCATCGCTTGGTGTACCCATCGATTGGTATACCCATCGATTGGTATACCCATCGATTGGTATACCCATCGATTGGTGTACCCATCGATTGGTGTACCCATCGATTGGTGTACCCATCGCTTGGTGTGCCCATCACTTGGTGTGCCCATCACTTGGTGTGCCCATCACTTGGTGTACCCATCGATTGGTGTACCCATCGATTGGTATACCCATCGATTGGTGTACCCATCGATTGGTGTACCCATCGCTTGGTGTACCCATCGCTTGGTGTACCCATCGCTTGGTGTACCCATCGCTTGGTGTACCCATCACTTGGTGTACCCATCACTTGGTGTACCAATCACTTGGTGTACCCATCGCTTGGTGTGCCCATCGCTTGGTGTGCCCATCGCTTGGTGTGCCCATCGCTTGGTGTGCCCATCGCTTGGTGTGCCCATCGCTTGGTGTGCCCATCGCTTGGTGTGCCCATCGCTTGGTGTGCCCATCGCTTGGTGTACCCATCGCTTGGTGTACCCATCGCTTGGTGTACCCATCGCTTGGTGTACCCATCGCTTGGTGTACCCATCGCTTGGTGTGCCCATCACTTGGTGTGCCCATCACTTGGTGTCCCATCACAATTGCTTGGGTACACGTAAAAGATTAACTTACATTGAGGTACATTTCAGTTCCTTCAAATTTCGCAAAAAAAATAACCTTAAAATTCAATCAGATAGTGAAAGATCTGATTTTTTATTATAAAGAATAACATCATTGAAAAATATAAATCATACAACGCACAACAATTTCTAGAGCTACATTTTCTATAATTACTACCCATTGGCTGAAAACACGAAAGAATCTATTCGATTTAATGGGCCAGACTGCACAATATTTCAGCACTGAATACAGTGCAATCGCTTCGAAATATCACATATTTACCACAATAAAATCTAGAGAGACGTTAAAGCTCAGAACTAAAGACTATATTCTAATCCTATTTATAGGTTACACAGATTAAATATCTAAAACAGAAACTGTTAATCATCAGTAGAATAAACTGTAGATTCTCTCAAGGAAATAAATAAATATCCTTCTCCCCTGCAAAGTGATGATGGTAGAGCAGTTATCGAACAGAATAACAATTATCGCCACTGCTGGCATTCTTATCTCCGATCATAACAGTCAGATGAAGCAGTGCAAAATAAGATAGAGGTTTAATAACAATAATTTGCAGTGATAGCTACGAACGAAGTAATGGTTCTTATAAATCAAAGTTCACTAAAAAGAAGTGGTCATCCACGACAGCTAATTTTAACGCGATGGCAAAGACCTTATCGCTATTTTTAAGAGGGAGGAGTAAATTGAAAAACAGATCAACTCACCAGTACTGTTATAAATGTAGAGATCACTAATCACGGAAAAATGAACATGAAAGAAAAAACGGTGAATGGGTTTTCATGCAGATAAATAACGGTGTCAGATTTTTTCAAGTAAAGTTTTTATCATTTTTAGTAATAACTCATATTTAGCAGAGAGTACGATTAGTAGTAAACAAACCATAACATATGTCACTAGAACTCATAACACTTGAGTAGCTAAATATACAGTCTGCTGATGTGGTGGGTAATGTAGTGATGGGGCAGAGAGATGTGCAGTGATGGGGCAGAGAGATGTGCAGTGATGGGGCAGAGAGATGTGCAGTGATGGGGCAGAGAGATGTGCAGTGATGGGGCAGAGAGATGTGCAGTGATGGGGCAGAGAGAAGTGCAGTGATGGGGCAGAGAAGATGTACAGTGATGGGGAAGATGTAGTGATGGGGCAGAGAGATGTACAGTGATGGGGAAGATGTAGTGATGGGGCAGAGAGATGTACAGTGATGGGGCAGAGAGATGTACAGTGATGGGGCAGAGAGATGTACAGTGATGGGGCAGAGAGATGTACAGTGATGGGGCAGAGAGATGTACAGTGATGGGGCAGAAAGATTTACAGTGATGGGGCAGAGAGTTGTACAGTGATGGGGCAGAGAGATGTACAGTGATGGGGCAGAGAGATGTACAGTGATGGGGCAGAGAGATGTACAGTGATGGGGCAGAGAGATGTACAGTGATGGGACAGAGAGATGTACAGTGATGGGGCAGAGAGATGTACAGTGATGGGACAGAGATGTACAGTGATGGGGCAGAGAGTACATGTACAGGTGCAGAGTCTACAGTCATCAACAGTAAATAATACTTCACTCCCTTCACACCCCCAATAGGATAACTCTGCAGTTATCAATGAAGTCCTCTTCACTATCCTGATATATTTAGTTGCAGTCTTATTCCCACATTTTGAGAGTAAAGTGGATGTTAGTTATTAAGTTTATAGTTGCCCAAGGACTGACGAAAAGGCATTCGCTCACCACCTGTCATAGTACTGCCATGGTAAGTAAGTACTGCCATGGTAAGTAAGTACTGCCATGGTAAGTAAGTACTGCCATGGTAAGTAAGTACTGTCATGGTGGGTAAGTACTGCCATGGTAAGTAAGTACTGCCATGGTAAGTAAGTACAGCCATGGTAGGTAAGTACTGCCATGGTAAGTAAGTACAGCCATGGTAAGTAAATACTGCCATGGTAAGTAAATACTGCCATGGTAAGTAAGTACTGCCATGGTAAGTAAGTAATGTCATGGTAGGTAAGTAATGTCATGGTAGGTAAGTAATGTCATGGTAGGTAAGTACTGCCATGGTCGGTAAGTACTGCCATGGTAAGTAAGTACTGCCATGGTAACTAAGTACTGCCATGGTAACTAAGTACTGCCATGGTAACTAAGTACTGCCATGGTAACTAAGTACTGCCATGGTAAGTAAATACTGCCATGGTAAGTAAGTACTGCCATGGTAAGTAGTTACCGCTGTAATGTGCAGGGCTGAGTGTTTAGGGGGCATTAGCAGATAAATCTCTCATCTGGACTGCTGCTGATCACAGATTTGAAGACTGAATATAATTTAGCAGTAAGAAGATTACGAATCTGCTGAGTCACCTCGGTAACCACTTTCGATTGAAGGTGAGGACTGAGGTTGAGGATTGACATTGCAAATCTGAGGCATGAGGAATGCGAGGCCTCATCTGTCATCAAGGCAGAGGATAGGACAAGTGAAATAAGGATACTTAGTTGCAATAAGGAGGTAGGAGTTATTGCAGTTAACGGTACTGCCTAGTCACAAAATAGAGTGTATTGCTGAATAGTTTATTCTAATTATCCCTTATGATACCCTAAGAAACATTTCCAAGTGCAGAATATCCCCTGTTCGCTGAGTTCACAGAACCTGGAGCATATAAATTAGCTATTCCATCTTCTCGCCTAAGACGGTTAAACACAAAGAAAATTACTTTCGTGCTGAAAATATTCACTCGCGTACCTTGCAATGTTGAGAGCTTGAAAAAGCTCCTCAGTAGCTTAGAGCTGGAGAAATAACTTGGCTGTGGCCCTTTCCTGTCACAGAGACACACCCTCAGGGGCGCTATTATATATATTTCGCTTCTGTTTAGATCTGAGAAGCATCTTATAGTCATTCTCACAGTCATGCAGATGCTAAGGTTAGCTTCAAAATTAAAAACTTAACAAATAATGGAAAAATTTGGAATTCGTGTTTAATTTAGAATATTTTTCGAATTGTTCCATTAGATCGCGAGGTTAGACTAGATGTCTACGGCTCGTTTTCAATTATGGTTGACAATAGTTGGTTATCGTTGCCATCTTTGCCCGGGGCTAGGTAGGTTGGTGGCTAATTTACAGTAGTGGCTTGATCTCCACTGCACTCGCATGACTTTGAACACAAAAAACACAATGAGAAGGTAGTGCACAACGAAGATGCAAATGTGATCGCACTAGTTAGTCAGAAATATTTCAACTAATATTCTAGTAACAGTTGAATAGATTCTACATAGAGTAGGAGAATAATAACTACCATACCATATACTTGAAGAAAAAATGTACACACTTTGTGCGAGTGGAATGTCACATAATGAACGTACGTACGCTTTTCAACTAAGGGCAGTCATTAAAACTCTACAAAGCATCATACCAGTTACAAGAAAGAGAGAAAATAGTAAGGAAAATGGAACATTAAAGAATACACCTGATTATGAAGATGCAAACCTGATCTAACGGAGATATGAACTATAGTTCAAAAAGCGCAACCTTTGTGATGTTTCAAAGTAAAGATGCTGCTTGCTAGCTAGGGACTATGAGCCATTAATATGCCTCATCATTAGCTTCTTTGTACTGTCATAACTGTACCTTAAAATCTATGCCACGGGCTTTTATTAAACTAATGAACTCAAAATGCAGATTGTAAAGCATAGCAATAGTGTAGACATCGGCATGTGGCGTGGTGGAGATTTCTGCATCGTGTGATGCAAATTAAGCGTTCACATAAGAGATAGCAATCAGGTTTTATTCCTCATTATGCAACGTAATAAATGGACGATGGATAAATGGTCACAGTGCTTTCTATGATATAAAACAACGGTGCAGAAAATCGTAAATTATAAAGGGAAAGCATCGCAATACAAACTACACACTGAACCACAGCCACACTATAAACAGTATAACTGAATCCAACTCAATACCGTTTATTTTTATGGAAATAAAGACCACCATCAAAATCGAGGTACAAAAAGATTAGAAATTTACCGTTGGTCTCATAAAGATAATTTCGGAATATTATCAAGCAAAAAGGCAGAGCGAACCCGTGTTGGAGCCAAAAACACGAATTCGATTTGTAATAAGTACATAGGTACCATGGCATTACATAAAAAGAATGTACCATAAAATGGTGGGCAGTATTATGGCATATAATGCAGCAGGAGCATTTTTCGCTCTGTCTTCTGTATAGAGACCTGCCAAACGGAATGACTCAGCAGAAAAGACTTTACCTAAATTATAATCAAAGTAAACAAAGCCAGTCTCTTTTCGAACTAAATAACAAAGTAAATAAACAAGACAGAACACATTTCTAGAAATGATTCAGTGAATTCATAAATAAACTGGTTCATCAAATTAGTAAGTTTTAAAAGAATGAAAGATGTACGGAGATGGGAAATGCAGGCTGGAATCGATGGTTGGCATGAAATAACAGTTAGCGGAGTATTGGGATGTAGGGACCGGAGCCCCGAGGAGTAGTCTGACCTTTAAAGGAGTTAACCGCAAAAACTCACAAATTGCATCTTAGGCATTTTAAAAAGAGTCCATAGGAGCTGCGTCAGTTGTGATAAAATCTATTATATATCAATGCTGGTCCTAAAAATTAAATTAGGGAAAAATTTGCTTCAGTGAATCAGTTTCTAGAATTATACCCAATAAAAGAGACCTAATAAATCTGAAGTAAATGACAAATAGAGTGACAATAAAACAAATATCCTAATTATTATATCAATTAATAGTTTATTGATGTTGAATGAGAATATTTTTTACAAAAAGGTTTATTCACTGTCAAGTAATTTATTAATAATAAAAAGTAAAATAGCAAATTCTCTAACTGCAGCCCAGTAAATTTTAATTGCTCTCACTCTCTAGTTTTTAAATTCTTTACAAATTATGAAGAAAATGAAGTGAATGTGCGTTAGGTAAAGTAACTGTAGCGCTGCATGAATGGCATAGACAGTACACAAATATAGTGTGAGAAGCAATGCCCCAGGGAACGTACACGCTGCCAACTTGCCTCTATGTACTTTTAGCAAATAACGCAACTGTAGAACTACCAAATCGTCAGAATCAATTTCAAGCTACCGTCTGCACCCCTTCTACCAATGCTATTTGTCTGTCATACGTCATGTGCACTTGCTATTGGTGCACTGGCGTCACTACATTCAAATAGAGGCAGGCTATTGGCGGGGAGAGTGTCTAGGTACTTGTCGCACTACCTAGTAGCTAGGTAGGGAGAAGCTAGCAACAGAGAGAATTTGCAAACCCGTTCTAGGTGTGCATATTGGCAACACACAAAGTAGAGTTATGTTCAATGGTACCTACTAGATAAGAGAGACAGCCTCTAGTGGCTTACGCTGCCGGAAATGTCCGCAAGAGATTACGACAACAAGACCTGGAATCTGTAGCGAAGAAACTGAAAATGTGTTGAGAAAAATATTTCATTTCATTTTTTCATTTTTATTTATTCATCCTTTCCTACCTAAAAAGAGTATAATTGGATTATAAATGCACTTTTATTAAAATAAATAGAGAATAATTGAGAGTAAAAAAAGATATATCGATGGCTGAAAATAGAAATGATTAATTAACTACCTCCATTTTATAAGCTTCTACTTAAATGAGTCAAGATTACATAATTAGATGCTATTGAGATAAATTGCAAGACTCTAATTTTGCACACCTGTCTCACGCACCTGTGCAGCTTCCTATAGTCTTAATTTAGCATGTTTGTTTATTGTGACTAAGTTAATGTAGAGCAGATGGAAGAAACAACACAGATGATAAACCGTAAGGCATTTTACTCACATGTTCTTAAAAGAAACCTAGCATGTAAATACAACTATTTTCCATTTGTATTCACTCTTAAAATAATGAAAGATTCTATATTACCTATATATAGCTTTTTTAGAGATGTTTTTTTTATCACATAATACTTGATTAATAATTGGATAAAAATGAGATTGAATTGTTAAAAGCTTTCAGTGTTTAAATAACTTGTCACAACAAGAATCTGTTCTTTAGAAAGCTGCATTTTGAGGGTTTCGAATAGGAGATACAAATTAACGGCGATATAAATTTTATATCAAACATCCATTCTCAAACGATAATTAAGGTTTTAATTTTCTTTTACTTGCTTCAGAAAATAATATAATTTAATGTTTTTACATCCATATGAAATGAATTATACATATTGTAATTTTTTTTGTATATTTCGTTCTCGCGCAAGCCATTTTCAATTATCTTTTTTTAATTCGGTGCAGGATGTTTAATTTTTGTCTTAACATTAACAGGTTTTCAAGATAGACGCAAAAAAAGTAAATGAATAAAATTATGTTTTAAAAAAAATTCTAGCTATAGTAGTTTGTAAAATAAAGAAGTTTGAAAATGGGTTTCCTTTTTATTTGCGCCACCCTGTAGAGGACCAGTTAATTATGATAATGGTTCTCACCAGGCGATATTATATATTCAAGAAATTGGCGCCACGATACTTACAGTCGACTCTTTCACAATGGTATAAACTGAAGAATATTTAAATTTTAAAATTAGTTAAAAATGTACTTATATATTGCTTAATAATATTAATATAACAAGTCAAAGACTAAAAGTCCCTCACTAAATAAGAACAGTTTATCTCTGTACTTCCCCCTCAGTGCCAAGTGAAATGAAGAAGCTAGCCGAGGTGTTAAATAATAGTTTGTAGGTGATTACTACAACGTACACTGCTGCAGTCAATGAATGAGGCGTACAGGTGATAAATTAAATAGCACCTGTAAAGAGTACACTACAACAGAAGTGACGCTATATAGTGTGCTATGTTATTTATGTACTCAGCCGATAGAAGTGCAATGATAATTACGAACATTTTAACTTAAGAAGTGGGGGTTATAATCAAGGAGGTAACGATAATAATTATTCAATTTATTAATACTATATATAATTAGTAACTTTTGAACAATTGATTGCACATCTAAAATAAATTTGGCGAACAATAAAAGAATAAGTTTTTTAAATGGTTCTGATATCTTTGTATTTATAAGTAATTTTGTATGCAGAAACGTAAGACTGATATTTGACATTGTACCTAATAAAGTTCAGTTAGTATGAAATTAATTACAATCATCAAATTTCTAAATGCTGAGATATTTACTATTGAAAAATATTTCAAAAATATAATATTTTGATAACTTCACATATGTACATTGTAGAGTATTCTAAGAAGTATTTCCTATGGTTGAAAGTGACTAAAATCGAAAACACTCTATACATATACACAGTAAAGACAGTAATTTAAATTTATAAACGTTAATTTTCTGAACGGAAGTGCTTTAGAGTCTACATTGCCTAATAGTTAGAGTCTTGGAACATGTCCACCACTAACTATATAGCAAGAAAGTTATTCTTCGTAAATAGAGAAACACTAGTAATTACACGCTAACTTAAGTCTTTCCAACACGAAAGTCTAGACGGAGCTGTACGTTATTACTGTGCAAATCGTAGTGTACGGTAATTAGGAGTTCCACACCATAGAGGAACTTATGAAAGGAACGGCACGAGGAACACTATTGGAACGTGAATTTACAATAACTGAAAATTATTAAAATCGTACTCTATTGATTTACAAAGAAATAGGAACCTTTAAAAAAATAACATTGTAATTAGTCTCAAATTATAAAAACTATATTTGAAATGATAATATACTCTATAAATTATGATGTTCCAATAATTTCAACAATACAACCAGAATATCGATCAATACTGAGGAAACAATAAATTATATATGAAAACTAAAGGGAAAAACTATTTGATGTGAAAATACAACTGAATTATTAGGTCACTAGGTTTGTGTACCCTAAATAGGATATCTAATGTAATTTACTGACACCTATAAGGCAACACGATGAAGTGATATATTATCCACTGTAGATACTTTCGAAACATAGGAGGTACCATTTCACCAAGTGAAATAGAAACCAAACAATTAGAGGTTACTTACAATAATTATTGGTTCAATGATGGTAGATTTATGGGTCATTTAGATTAGAAGTTGACCTGTTGCGGTCATTTTATCATATCGTGAGAACGATGGCAAAAGCTACAGGTTTCTCCTGTACAATGGAGACAATCCTTTGCAGCAATGATAACTGACCAATGCAAACTAAATCCTATAGGTACAAGGGGCACCAAAAGTTGAAGAGAAAAAAAAAGCAAGTTAGAATTGCCATCTTTCAAATTATACGAGTAGACTGAGGTCTGATTAAAATATTTAATCAATTTAGTATAGGGGTTTAACCCTAATTGGAATGACAAAATTTAAGAGTATTCTTTACACAATGATATTTAGGAAACCTGCGGCTCGAATTATACGATTTTTTGTCAGTTAATAGCTTTTATCATATTAATGTAGTGGGCTAAATTTTATTTACCCAAGATTGATGGGAATAGTGTTATTATATTGAATGAATTCGGTTTGTCGAGCTTTAACTCCTCAGTCAGTCTATTAAGGGAAGGTCTGCTTCGGAACTAAAGGACATATCGCTGACGTCAAAAAGAAAATTAAATACAAGGGACTGGAAGAAGAAGTTAGGAAAGAAGGTGGCTCCAAGAACAAAGTTACCTACCACCTGACAATTCTAATGTATGCAGAAAAGCTACTCCGTGAATGCAATCACCTAAGAGATAAAGCATTGGTGCTTACTCACGGATGGAAGAAGAAAATGAAGAGGTGAGTCCTACCTAACACAAAATCTAAGACCTCGTAGTTGAAGAGTATAACCCTAGCGCTATCCTCAAGAACTAAACTCTGTTTAACCCTTCAACTATTTACTACCTGTTATAATTAAAAACAGACTGCGTCTCTATAATTTCTAGTAAGTGCATCAAAATAACAGATCATCATTCCAAACTACTCAAGATATGGATTGACATGTGAAACTGATTACAAGTAACTGCATCGATACCTTGTAAGGAAATCACGAATCTGTGCAACCATAGCATGTTAGTCAGAACTAAATACAATCTTCGCATTGAAATCTTTGCAGAATGTTTAACTCGTGTTTGAGACATGTCTGACCGATAGCTGGGAGGTCTACTTCTATTTAGTAAACTTTACAATAAAATTGAAGCTGCTGAGAAAATCACAGAGAATAGTTTGCTATCGGCAGCACGATCACACAATATGAAAGGGAGTTTTCCATTTCCGCCTTTCGGATAAAAAGAGAAGAATTGTAGAAAATCACCAAGAAGACATATGATGTATTTGGAAAAAACTTATCAGAAATGGGTGTGACGTGATATTGTACAAAATACATGCTTAGCAAATACATCATACGGTTTATAAAAATACTTAAGAAATGCTCAGAAAGTTGTCAAAATTACATCTATATTCAAATTCTTAAAGATCACTGCAATAAGCTATCCGGCCAGATTAGTTACATCAACTTTAGATATGAACAACTCAAAATAAAATAAACACAAGTTAAACAATGAAATATTTGTTGATGAATGCTCGCGCTACCTCATTCCATTTAACATCATTTTCCACATAACCGTGCTTAATTAAATAATTTGAATATTACATTTGTTCTGATAATTTTATTTAGATATTTCAAATAAATGCATTATTTTGATATATTTTGTAATTATCATTTATAAGATAAGATAATTTTGCTTCTCCCTCATTTTTAACTCAAGAGAAAAACTGGCCTCTGAATACATTAAATGTGCGGAGTAATAAAAGAATGGCATTAATAAATAAAAGTTGGTAGTAGAAGACAATAGTGTCCATAGGAGCATGACCATCACGGCAATGGGTGCATATCACGTAGTGCATTATAAGTGCCTTAGTACGCACTGGTAACACGTGCCTCTTTTTTGGTGCACGAGTAACTGTTTCAGCAGATCACGGAGTTACTTTTACGCGGATAGACGAAGGAATGCGCCTCATGGGAAGTTCTTTGACGCAACTATTGACAGACTGTGAAGAAATTAATTTGATGAATTGAAAGAGCGATATGGAGCGGTGACGAGACAGCGAGAACAGGCGATACGGATTAGCGGTGCGGATTGCAAACGCGACTGTCCAGCTTGTTCTTAAAGCCGCTCAATAAACATTTTCAACAGTTTATAAAGATGTGTCCAGTTATAGAATACAAATCATAGGTACCGCTAGACATCAATCACAAGCGATAGATAGCTAAGCAACATAAATGAAAAAAGCAAGTAAAATAGACATACATTATACATGAGTGCAGTTTCTGGGGAACTGAAGTAGTTGATTTATTTTTCAATTGGTAGGTCATTAACGGAAAATAATCATACAGAACTTTTTCATTTTCCCCAAAAAAAAATTAAGACTAAAGATGCAGAAAAATCAATATTACAAAAAAATGTATACTTATTTTTATTATTCTACTTTACAAAAATAATTAAGAAGTTGGACGCTTTGAAAAATTATTCTGAAAAAGTTATTTAAAAAATAAATCACCATATTCTTAACTTGAGTAGTCTGGTGTAAATTTACAGTTTTGTGGAGCTAGTAAAACAAACAAGTGATTAATAAATTAATTTACAAATGCGTAGTCTGGTGTTACTTATCTTTCATTAATTTTGCACCACGAATAGTTATCCAAAGCTCATCGTCTAGAGGTCTCAGATGTACCATTACATTTGGTAGATAACATAATAGGTTAAACTAACTGAAATATTGCATGAAAGCCTAAATATATTGACTACATTCACCCTAATACAATGGTCAGTTCAAGCGACATATTTGTAAGCTCTAACAGCAGCAACTAAAGACTTATCAGCAGTGAGAGGGCAACTGAAACTGCTAAACATTCCCATGTGGCATTACTGGTCATAAAAATATAAGTAGTACATCGTTAAGAACTAAAGAGATCTCCTATGTATCAGTTAGCCATTTCTTTTAGCCATTTCAAACAGCAAAAACATTTCAAGAATTATGCTAATGAGGAAAAGTCCTCAGGTAAACCTTAAAGAAATACTTTTACCTGAAAAAAGGGAAAAATGAAATTCGTAACATTGATGTTACGATTTCTTCATTTTCAATTTATTTATATTTAATTATCCATAGTGTATTTTTCAGTTTATAATTAAAAAATGTTAGTGTATCTATAATTAATTAATAACTTAAAATTTTAAATAACGAGAACAACTACCCTACTAGAAAACTAAAATATTACATAATTCTGAGAAAAATAATAAATGATATATTTTTTTTAACGGTAACCAATTGAAATACTATGCTATAATAATTTGAAATTTCTCATTTGATTTGTAGGCCACCAAGAAGAACTTTGCTTCAAAAAATATGCACCTTCTCCATGTACAAAACACATCACGCAATACTGGACATGACAAAATTTCGAAATACATACATAATTTTGAAAGCAAACTGTACATATTATTCTTAATAAATTTAGATCCAAACAATGCGTGTAAATAATCATGTTAACCCACTATGAAACATTGTGGAGCTTTCCACTAGCTACATAGAAGATGTAATTTTTCCATTGTTTCGACTGCTCTAGCTAGCACACTCTCTAAACCTTAGTGGGGAGAAAATGCTAACTAATGAAGGCGTTAATGTGCACTACAGTTGCTAGGGGTACACGGGTTAAACCATGCCAATATAAAGGACCAGAGAAAAGAGAATTCATTTGAAATTGGAAAAATATGATACAGAAGATTAGTCAAATATATTTATTCAACTTTTCTTTACTAACGAATAAGTAATAAATAGAAATGCGTAATGCTAAAATTAGGGTGTGTAATATTGGAGTATTATTTTTATGTTTAATACTGGTGTAATTTTTGGTGTTTAATACTCATATGTATTAGTATACACTGAAATGTATACATCAATCTCATACAAGTTAATAGTCACACAGGGTTTCTGATACCTTTAAATTAGTTGTTGATATCAGCAGTTCAATTAAGACTGTGCTTTCCATTTCAAGAATGCAGTTCCTGGGCATTCCAGTTGAGGGAAAGTAGCTACAGTTTCACAAGACAGAATGGGCTGTTCCCATATTTATTATGAACATGATTCGGAAATATGGATGACAATGGATTCTTTGCAGCCCTAAAATTACACGGTGTACTATTGTTCTAATTATACATCAAAGAAATCACTCGAATAAAAGAACTCTACAATAATAGGCACACTTCGCACAAGCTAGGGAAAGTACACAATTGTTATAATTCATTAAAGCGAGTTGGTAAAGAGTCAATTACCAGGATTGAAATACCGGATTAAAATGTTAATATTTTCTATCTATAAAGAAATTAAAATAATCTGGTAATTGGCACTACACCCTACCAGTTATTAATTATATCAACATATCTAATGATAGCACTTCAAGAAATACCATTTTATAATAAAAAACAAAGTTTAATTTTAACATGAATTTAGCAAATGTAGAACACCAAATATAACCATTTTGGCTAATGTAACCCTCTACGAAAGTACAATAAAACGAAGCAACAATATACAGTTTTCACTTTTACAAGCTTTTATAACTCGCATGAAGAAAGTACAAGGTGCAACTTAAATTGCGGTACCAGCTGAAACAACGAGAAAGTTGAGGAGGAATCGGGGAAGAGTCTTAAATTATTACATGAAATAGGGTAAAATAAGAGAAAGAGAGGATGATAAATGGAGTGGAAAGATAATGAAAGAAACAGATCGGATAATAAAATAAAAGAGGTAGATAAGGTATAGAGTGAGAATAAGATAAGAGATTAAAAAACATGAAATGAAATAAAATGCATGATAGTTTTAGGAAGTAGTATGACTGAAAAGTGAACCATGTAAAAATATACTACAAACATTTGGTGACAATGAACATGGATGCAGAAAAGCTACTCAGTGGAAAATTATTTAAAAGATGCAAAATTACAACAAAGACTTATGAATATGTTATTTATGAATTAATAAATGGGTGGGATACATTATTAAATATATAAAATATTCACCACCCTTAACATTGTCCCTACACCTTCCACTGAATTGAAAATACCTACACCTCCTACCAATAAATACAACAATGAAATTGGTAGAGATGGTGGGCGTGACTGCATCACAACGATAACTGATCCAAACACCGATATTGACGGGGCGTAACGATTTTCACACGAGAAATAGCGATGAGTAACTGCCACAGTTCGATGAAGAGGTTGGACATGGTGCTGTCTTCTAAGGAGAGGTGAGGAATAAATCACAACACTGTGTCTTCTAAGGGCCTCAGGCGTGAGTGCAGCTCTATCATCACCATCTTGCCAATGTGCAAACTTGTCACAATAACAAACATTGTCACAGCTGATATCTATGGCAAACATTGGAGAAACAACAAAAATTAAAACGGAAAAAGTCAAACTACACCATTCAATATCAGTCTTGCGAGACACAAATCATGAGTCTAACAGAAAATATGTAAATTGAAACTACAGAGAAACACATTATTAGTTTTTAACTTTTTAGAAAGAGCGCACGATCAAATTAATGAAGAATTATCAGTGCTGCAGATCACCGAGTAGTCACCATTGGTAAATAGAAGGTGATGTGCAGGCCTTATAAGGTGCACAGGTCAGGGGGCATTGTAGGAGGCAGTAGATTATAATAGGATTACAAGCCAAGCTAACGCCTTATGCCATCTATAAAGATTAACCATGTAATGACCTAACATTTTTCACACTGCACTACCTAACTGTAACCATCAAGAATACAAACAAGATGGTTAGGGTATGTAGTGGCACAGAATGTCATTCAGAGGATGAAGTAAGAGCTACAGCGTTAATGATATGTACTTTAACTTCAATTTTGGCAACGTACTACCTACTCAATTACTGATAAACTGAACAATTATAGAATACTATCAAAATAATAAGAAAAACTTAAAAACTTAGACAGCAGAGTTCTTAGTTTGTTCAAAATCAACATTAAAAATAATGAGGGAATTAAGAAAAAAATTAGTGAATTGTCATACAAAAGAAATGTGGATCAAATATCAGAGAACAAATTTGAAAAACTTGAACTACACCCAACTTTCTCCTGTTAGATTTTTTAGATTCGACTTTCTGTGTGTCAATTGATGTTTTGAGAGTGTCATGTCCGGAGCTACTGCATACAATTTATTTTCCTTTCTTTTTGACGACAGAAAGCACAGATGTGTGTTAAAAAGTGAGAATTTTCAGGAGAAACGGAGAGAATATCACGCTAAATGTATGGAAGAGGAAGAAAAACACGAAAATTAAAGGGAAAACACAAAGTGAAACTGTTTGCTCAAATTAGAAATTACAGCACAGAGAATATTAGTAAGGGAAAGATAGGCATAGGGAGACATTAAAAAAAACATGTGTAATATAGAGTAAGGAGTATAAAAATAGTTGTATATTTTTTCAAATTAATATTCTATTTAATTATTGGTCAGTATTTTTTCGTCTAAATTCAATCGTGGTATCTGTTATAATGGCTTATTTTTTTATAATTAAGTTAATTTTTACATGTACTATTACAATCAGAGGAACTAATAAAATACCACTGCCAATAGTCACTAAATTCTCTAATTTACAATGCAGCACCACAAATCTGCCTAGAACCCCTTAACTTGCCCCCCCCCCCCTTGTGGTTATTTCTGACCTGAGGTTTAAGAGGATTGCAATAAATTGTCACCTCGTTACTTCAAACCTCTGTCACTATAATGGATACTATAAAAATAAAAGACAAACACCAGATAAGGCTTTAGGAGCAATAAATGTTATCTAATCACAATAAAACACTGTAAACAAATGTAGCTAGGAAATGTATAGGAAAATTTGTTCTTTGGGTCCGCCATCGATTTTCAATATTTTGACACTTAATATGAGTAAAAGGAGTCATCTAAAGATGTTTTTCTTGAAAACCATTTGTTGTGGAAAATCTTCTCGTTTTCGAGATATAGCGCAATTCAGTTTCCGGTTGGTTAGGGGTCTGGGAAGGAAAATTTGCAGTCTATTTCTGATATTACATCAGAAATATGTATATTGGAAGGCGTGCCGCCCCCTGAACCCAACTGTCAGGTCATTAAACACACATGAAGTGTGCAGTACAACAAACTAGCGGATACAACAAACTACATCAATGATTTCATATCTAAAAATGATTTCAGCTAAAATATCTAAAAGGCGGAAAGTCCAGAAAGAAAAATGAGCTACCTGCCTATACAGTGCATAATGTTAATCCTACCGGAAACTTAATTGCGCTATGTCTCGAAAACTGAGCGTTTCCACAACAAATGTTATTCCTGTCAAAATATCGAAAATCGCTGGCGGAGCACAAAAATACCAATGCATATTTTCAAGCAGGTATTTCAAAACTCAACGCTTAGGGTTTTGAGCATTAGAGCTACCAAACTCTCTTTGAAAAACACATTTGAAAATATGAACATTTGTGCGTCTTCTCAAAGAAAATGCAAAGTAGAAATTTTGGTAGATACTCAACTGAAAAATTGAGTACACATTTCGAAGATGAGAAATAAATATGAACGAGTTTATATTAAAAAAAATAAAACGATAACAGTAGGTTGAATTGAATAATAACAAAAATCTCAATTAGTAAAAAATATCAACAAATAAAAGAAAGTGCATAATTCACTAGCAATTAGCTATCAAAAATTGAACAATAACGGTAAAATACTTCAAAAAGCAATGGTACAAATGAGACCTCTAATGCCTCTAATGTTTAGAATATTAACGGGTAGAAGCAGCGTAAGCACCCCTAGCAGTGTAGAGAGGAAGCTATGCCTAGTTTTTCAGAGTAATATCATTACAGGTTACAAGAGAACAAAGCAGGGTAGCTATAAACGAACAACCACACATAAGTAAACTACTTAAAAACCTCTTAGAACGTATGTTCAGTCAAAACTATCTTACAAGTGTACAATGTACATGCAATTCTCCCAAGAATAAATTTCACTCCAGAAAGTTCGCTATTTAATGGAATTACAAACTGTACAGATATTACGTATAGAAGTATTGATACTATTACTCACAATTGAAACTAGTTATTAGTGATGCTAAAAAAATTGATCTGAAAACATCTGAAAACATATGTGAAAATATAAAACGTTATTCGATGAAAAAATTGAATGAACAAATTAGTAGAATCGTACACTTAATTAGTTCGGTATATTTAATTGAACATGACTGATTAGTATAGCAACCATATGCACCTATAGCAACCACATGCTGTAGGTACATGGCATTAAACATATGTCATATGCAACCTTCACAGTTAACAAAGAGATGCATTATTAAAGCATCATCATTAAATTATGCTTCAACAATATATCATTTTTCAAGTTGCAAGCCTCCTCATATGAATGCAATAAATTAAAATTTAGTACACTAATGTTTAAACATAGATAACTATAGAAAAAAACTGTTCTATAGTTATAATGGTTGACACTATATTATTCATATTAATAAACTATAATAAATATAGATGTTAAAACACCTAAATAACAATACATTGAAGAACAATCAAATTCCACAAACAAATGATATAAACCTACAGTCTTCTTTAGACAATAAACATACTGTCTATCACTAACTAAAATAGCAACAATATACCTCAGATATATCATTAATATTAAGCGATCAATCACCTGTAACATAATAAGCATCTTCACAGTTTATTATGTATCGGTAACACATCTCATAATTGAACTTATTAATCTATTTATAACCTTAGATAAATTATTTACACTACTGAAAATTACTATATTTACCAAAGCTAAAATTCGACACATGAAATCTTACCGAAGACAATAAAGAAAAGCTGTGTCCATACCTCATAAGGAACAAAGAGTGATGTCCTTAGGTGTATCCTATAGGATGAGAATAAATACACCTACACACACATAGTCACGACAAACTAAGTGTAACTAATCCAAACCAGAGTGTTAATCTAACCTGCGTGTGGTAACAAGAGAGATGTAGCGAGTCGAAGCCATGCTCGGCAACGAGTCGAAGCCATGCTTGGCAGCAAGTCGAAGCCATGCTCGGCAGAGAATCGGTAGTACCATATCATATAAACCCTAGGTAGCTACATTACATCATCACAATGAGCACCACAACATATATTTCCTGCATTAAATAACAGTTAAAGGATAGCAAATAAGTAACAAATGGTATAGTGACCTTGTGAACTTAGGTGTACAGAAGACTGATGCGTTAGTGCCCACTGGGAATGTTAGCAAATAACTACACCTAACAATATGTATCTAACACTATATCGTATAAATGCATCTAACATTATATCATATAAATGCATCTAACATTATATCATATAAATGCATCTAACATTATATCATATAAATGCATCTAACATTGTATCATATAAAGGCATCTAACATTATATCGTATAAATGCATCTAACATTATATCATATAAATGCCATTATATCATATAAATGCATCTAACATTATATCATATAAATGCATCTAACATTATATCATATAAATGCCATTATATCATATAAATGCATCTAACATTATATCATATAAATGCATCTAACATTATATCATATAAATAAATCTAACATTATATCATATAAATGCCATTATATCATATAAATGCATCTAACATTATATCATATAAATGCATCTAACATTATATCATATAAATGCATCTAACATTATATCATATAAATGCATCTAACATTATATCATATAAATGCATCTAACATTATATCATATAAATGCATCTAACATTGTATCATATAAATGCCATTATATCATATAAATGCATCTAACATTATATCATATAAATGCATCTAACATTATATCATATAAATGCATCTAACATTATATCATATAAATGCATCTAACATTATATCATATAAATGCATCTAACATTATATCATATAAATGCATCTAACATTATATCATATAAATGCATCTAACATTATATCATATAAATGCATCTAACATTATATCATATAAATGCCATTATATCATATAAATGCATCTAACATTATATCATATAAATGCATCTAACATTATATCATATAAATGCATCTAACATTATATCATATAAATGCATCTAACATTATATCATATAAATGCCATTATATCATATAAATGCATCTAACATTATATCATATAAATGCATCTAACATTATATCATATAAATGCATCTAACATTATATCATATAAATGCATCTAACATTATATCATATAAATGCATCTAACATTATATCATATAAATGCATCTAACATTATATCATATAAATGCCATTATATCATATAAATGCATCTAACATTATATCATATAAATGCATCTCTAACATTATATCATATAAATGCATCTAACATTATATCATATAAATGCCATTATATCATATAAATGCATCTAACATTATATCATGTAAATGCATCTACATTATATCATATAAATGCATCTAACATTATATCATATAAATGCCATTATATCATATAAATGCATCTAACATTATATCATGTAAATGCATCTAACATTATATCATATAAATGCATCTAACATTATATCATATAAATGCATCTAACATTATATCGTATAAATGCATCTAACATTATATCATATAAATGCCATTATATCATATAAATGCATCTAACATTATATCATGTAAATGCATCTAACATTATATCATATAAATGCATCTAACATTATATCATATAAATGCATCTAACATTATATCGTATAAATGCATCTAACATTATATCATATAAATGCATCTAACATTATATCATATAAATGCATCTAACATTATATCATATAAATGCATCTAACATTATATCATATAAATGCATCTAACATTATATCATATAAATGCCATTATATCATATAAATGCATCTAACATTATATCATGTAAATGCATCTAACATTATATCATATAAATGCATCTAACATTATATCATATAAATGCATCTAACATTATATCGTATAAATGCATCTAACATTATATCATATAAATGCCATTATATCATATAAATGCATCTAACATTATATCATATAAATGCATCTAACATTATATCATATAAATGCATCTAACATTATATCATATAAATGCCATTATATCATATAAATGCTTCTAACATTATATCATATAAATGCCATTATATCATATAAATGCATCTAACATTATGCCACATAAATGCATCTAACATTATATCATATAAATGCCATTATATCATATAAATGCTTCTAACATTATATCATGTAAATGCATACCAGCAGCCTATATAAGGCACAGTGATGGGAAAATGAATAAAAACACCCAAATGTAAATAAGGGAAATGATTAATCAGTTATAACTGAACTGCGAACTTTAACAAAAATTACTAAGAAAAACCAGTATTTAGGGAATAGAAATTATTACCAGGTAGGAATTAAGTACCAGATGGAAATGAAATATTATTCATCTGTACATATAATTCGTAACTGGCAATATATTCTTTTCCCTAATATTAATTCGCTATGACGAGACAGTTGAGTTAGAATAGCAAGAAAGAATAACAGGACATATTTAGAGGAAAACATAACTGACGACAAGAGAAAACATCTCAACATTGTGAGAAGAAATGAAGCGAAATAGAAACAGGGAAATTATATCTAAACTAGTGTATTTGCCCGTTAAAAATAACGGGTCTTCAATAGCAATTTACTACCCGTTGTTAGGTTATTTTTAGTGAATTAAAATAAAATTTCTGCATAAACTGATACTTTTTTATAGATAAAATAATTTTAAAAATTGAATAAAAAACACGGGAATTTAAATATCAAGTCAATATATCCCGTGCGTATCATAGTTACATTCTTTATGTTTAATACCCGTCATGTATAGAAGCAGACACCAAACAAATAAATAAACACACGAGGGAAATTATTAGTATAGATAGTAATGTGCAGTTACCCCATTAGTCTCATTTCTAAATAGTAATGAGCAGTTACCCTATTAGTCTCATTTCTAAATAGTAATGAGCAGTTACCCTATTAGTCTCATTTCTAAATAGTAATGAGCAGTTACCCTATATTAGTCCCATTTCTAAATAGTAATGTGCAGTTACCCTATTAGTCCCATTTCTAAATAGTAATGTGCAGTTACCCTATTAGTCTCATTTCTAAATAGTAATGTGCAGTTACCCTATTAGTCTCATTTCTAAATAGTAATGTGCAGTTACCCTATTAGTCCCATTTCTAAATAGTAATGTGCAGTTGCCCTATTAGTCCCATTTCTAAATAGTAATGTGCAGTTACCCTATTAGTCTCATTTCTAAATAGTAATGTGCAGTTACCCTATTAGTCCCATTTCTAAATAGTAATGTGCAGTTACCCTATTAGTCCCATTTCTAAATAGTAATGTGCAGTTACCCTATTAGTCCCATTTCTAAATAGTAATGTGCAGTTACCCTATTAGTCCCATTTCTAAATAGTAATGTGCAGTTACCCCATTAGTCCCATTTCTAAATAGTTATTTATTTAGTTTCAACCTTTAACTGGAATGTTGTGACAAGGTGCCAGAAAAGTTCATCCTAACAGTTCCGTATTCAAAGTCAATGTCACTTTAAGGGTCACATTATTATTTAGTACCTTATGAATAGTTAAATATTATCTTAATGTTCATCTTTATATTAATTAACATCAAAATAAATTGGTCTTCTTAGTTTCAATATATATTTACCACATTCTATAAATAAAACTCAGGAATGCGAACATCAAAATTTAATTAATTTAAATATATACTGGAGAACAAGAATTAGTTAATTTTTTAGTTGTTTTCAATTTAGGTCCAATGCGCATAGACAAAAAAAAAGAGACTAAAAAACGTGTAATGATGACGCTCCAAAAAACGTCTGAGTAGAAACGGAGAAACTAATAAATAAAATGTGCAGACTGACCCACATACCAAATGAGATAAAAAGAACTCTGATTTGACCACTGCACCGGAACCATGGGAAAATATTTTAAAATTAATATGAAAATTAATGATTCGAAGTAAATCTTTTAAATATTAAAACAAGTGTCTGTCTTGGACTAACAAGGGACAAAACAATAGAAATGTTTTTAAATATAGAATGACTATAGAGATAATTGGGTACCGAATCAATTACCAAATACTTAAGTTTTCCATATAATTACCGCATAAAAAGAATTCAATGGGCGGCATTACTAAAGTTGTCTCATGAATGTGTGAATGCATTCATTGTGTACATATCAGTCTTATCTACCATAATGAATGCAGAGTGATAAGCTGAAATATTATTTAAGGATAATTCTTTTAGACGTTGATATGAAGAAAACTGGATATATAGTTACCACGTCGGTAAGCTATTTATAATAAAATAACGTGTATAAATATAGGAAAATATTACATAGGGAAATATTCCCTACCTAACAATTAGCTACTTTGCATATCACCTTTGAAATGCATTGTAAGACAATGCAGTTAAATGCAGCCTCCGTAAGAGGCTTACGATGAACAACACGCTGTGGCCTTACTCACTACCTCATCTAAATGAGATACCTCTAACTCTAAAACTCTCAGTCACTATCTCATCTAAATGAGATACCTCTAACTCTAAAACTCTCAGTCACTATCTCATCTAAATGAGATACCTCTAATTCTAAAACTTTCAGTTACTATCTCATCTAAATGAGATATCTCTAACTCTAAAACTCTCAGTCAATATCTCATCTAAATGAGATACCTCTAACTCTAAAACTTTCAGTTACTATCTCATCTAAATGAGATATCTCTAACTCTAAAACTCTCAGTCAATATCTCATCTAAATGAGATACCTGTAACTCTAAAACTCTCAGTCAATATCTCATCTAAATGAGATACCTCTAATTCTAAAACTCTGTCAATATCTCATCTAAATGAGATACCTCTAACTCTAAAACTCTCAGTCAATATCTCATCTAAATGAGATACCTGTAACTCTAAAACTCTCAGTCAATATCTCATCTAAATGAGATACCTCTAATTCTAAAACTCTGTCAATATCTCATCTAAATGAGATACCTCTAACTCTAAAACTCTCAGTCAATATCTCATCTAAATGAGATACCTGTAACTCTAAAACTCTCAGTCAATATCTCATCTAAATGAGATACCTCTAATTCTAAAACTCTGTCAATATCTCATCTAAATGAGATACCTGTAACTCTAAAACTCTCAGTCAATATCTCATCTAAATGAGATACCTCTAATTCTAAAACTCTGTCAATATCTCATCTAAATGAGATACCTCTAACTCTAAAACTCTCAGTCACTATCTCATCTAAATGAGATACCTCTAACTCTAAAACTTTCAGTCACTATCTCATCTAAATGAGATATCTCTAACTCTAAAACTCTCAGTCAATATCTCATCTAAATGAGATACCTCTAACTCTAAAACTCTCAGTCACTATCTCATCTAAATGAGATCTTCTAACTCTAAAACTCTTCTAACGACTAGCTTAACATTTAGAAGAGTGAATCCATCACACATCACGGCAATTACAACCCACGTAGAAAAAAGGGTTAACGAGTACTGATCTTTTAGCAAGGTGATGTATTTCAACGAATACATTGTATCTTTTAGCAGATAGCTTATCAAACTACGATCTAATGTTAATAGCTTATCAAGCTTCGATCTAGCGCTAATAACGCTAGTAAAGTAGGCTGGCAGATGAAGAAATACGCTATAGACTTTTGCATTTGAGACTTTTGAAGACAGAAATTATTTTACGAATGCTGGCAAAAAATGAAGGCTATAAATGAGGATATGCTTCATATCATTTACAATGCATGGTGAGACACATGGGTGAAAATTCACAGTGTATCATCATAACCCTTCAACACCCAAAACATGTAGGCCAAAAATAAGATACTTGAAAGGTCAATACTAGATTGGTGATCTTTTTAAAAAAAGGATATGTTCAAAGAAATCCCTTTCCATTTTTATTCCTTTATAAAGTCTAATTTAATTTAGGAAGATCTTTGGGTGTTTCAATATCTAAAATAATTATGTGGCATAGTTTGCATTTATTTGTACGCTTCTTATTGCTAGAGTATGATTATATAGGTTAAATTTGAACATTTGATGTTTTTCTAATGTCCGACCCAAAGGACGATGGTCGTTGAAGGGATATGGATGGTGCTGAGAGTGGGTGGTGGTGCTTTGAGTGATGGTGTGATTCAAGGTGAGCTGCATAGCTTGCCTATTCTAAAGCTAATATGCAAACAAGCTACCAGATAGTTAATTCATTAACATTATTATACAGTAATGTGTTTTGCTTGAATGATATCTAAGGAACGTGGGCGGTACCAAGGTATTTGTCTGTTAGTCATGAAAACCGAAAAGGTAAATATGTATTTTCAGGGAAGATATTATTGCACGTTGCAGACTTATGCATTATACAGATTGGTATAAAGACTGAAAAGATTGGTTAAACATTATATGTATATCTATAGACTAATTAATGCAAGTAATTATATTAAATTGAATGTTTGGAATATTGAAAAATCAACTCATTTCAGACATGAAGCTGGTGAAAAATGCTATTTAATATTTTGAATGAAACTACTAAAAGTGAAGAATAAAAGATTAACTAATGTCAAATTCAAAGTACATAAACATAACACCTAACTAACAGTTATTACCATGTAAGGAAAATAACAATAGTGTACCACGACACAACAGAACATATTGAACTTTCAATGAATGTTGACAATCATTTCGCTATAATATAGAGAAAGTTAGTTAAATAACATTAGCAAGCTATAAAATGTCATCAATAAAGTAACGATCAGATAGTATTGGTGTGAATGATGTGAAACAAAGTACAGTGACTACAGCTGCAGGCAATGGTACAGTCTTTGTCTGTAGTTAATTACTCCACAAAAACAGAGGAACTGCTTCCGTCCGCGAGAGGAACAGATTGGCATATATATTGTATGTAAGGTACAGATTGGCATATATATTGTATGTGAGGTACAGATTGGCATATATATTGTATGTAAGGTACAGATTGGCATATATATTGTATGTAAGGTACAGATTGGCATATATATTGTATGTAAGGTACAGATTGGCATATATATTGTATGTAAGGTACAGATTGGCATATATATTGTATGTAAGGTACAGATTGGCATATATATTGTATGTAAGGTACAGATTGGCATATATATTGTATGTAAAGTACAGATTGGCATATATATTGTATGTAAGGTACAGATTGGCATATATATTGTATGTAAGGTACAGATTGGCATATATATTGTATGTAAGGTACAGATTGGCATATATATTGTATGCAAGGTACAGATTGGCATATATATTGTATGTAAGGTACAGATTGGCATATATATTGTATGTAAGGTACAGATTGGCATATATATTTTATGTAAGGTACATATTGGCATATATATTGTATGTAAGGTACAGATTGGCATATATATTGTATGTAAGGTACAGATTGGCATATATATTGTATGTAAGGTACAGATTGGCATATATATTGTATGCAAGGTACAGATTGGCATATATATTGTATGTAAGGTACAGATTGGCATATATATTGTATGTAAGGTACAGATTGGCATATATATTGTATGTAAGGTACAGATTGGCATATATATTGTATGTAAGGTACAGATTGGCATATATATTGTATGTAAGGTACAGATTGGCATATATATTGTATGTAAGGTACAGATTGGCATATATATTTTATGTAAGGTACAGATTGGCATATATATTGTATGTAAGGTACAGATTGGCATATATATTGTATGTAAGGTACAGATTGGCATATATATTGTATGTAAGATACAGATTGGCATATATATTGTATGTAAGGTACAGATTGGCATATATATTGTATGTAAGGTACAGATTGGCATATATATTGTATGTAAGGTACAGATTGGCATATATATTGTATGTAAGGTACAGATTGGCATATATATTGTATGCAAGGTACAGATTGGCATATATATTGTATGTAAGGTACAGATTGGCATATATATTGTATGTAAGGTACAGATTGGCATATATATTTTATGTAAGGTACAGATTGGCATATATATTGTATGTAAGGTACAGATTGGCAAATATATTGTATGTAAGGTACAGATTGGCATATATATTGTATGTAAGGTACAGATTGGCATATATATTGTATGTAAGGTACAGATTGGCATATATATTGTATGCAAGGTACAGATTGGCATATATATTGTATGTAAGGTACAGATTGGCATATATATTGTATGTAAGGTACAGATTGGCATATATATTTTATGTAAGGTACAGATTGGCATATATATTGTATGTAAGGTACAGATTGGCATATATATTTTATGTAAGGTACAGATTGGCATATATATTGTATGTAAGGTACAGATTGGCATATATATTTTATGTAAGGTACAGATTGGCATATATATTGTATGTAAGGTACAGATTGGCATATATATTGTATGTAAGGTACTGATTGGCATATATATTGTATGCAAGGTACAGATTGGCATATATATTGTATGTAAGGTACAGATTGGCATATATATTGTATGTAAGGTACAGATTGGCATATATATTTTATGTAAGGTACAGATTGGCATATATATTGTATGTAAGGTACAGATTGGCATATATATTGTATGTTAAGTACAGATTGGCTTACAATAAGCTGCTCTTCAGTTCCAAAGTGCTGATAGCTTACGTCACATCAGCACTAACTGACAACTCTAGTGTCGCAAGGTGCAAAGAAAGACAATGCTCCCTCCACTAGATATAGCGACTGTGCAAACTATTATGTAAAGATATGAACCAAGAAAGAGAGTAGGGTTGTTACAGCTAAACACTCTAGCGTATGTCGTAATGTAACGGGTCAATTACGCACTTTAAATGTTACAGTTACGCAAACTCATAAGCATTGCATGTCACTTTAAAGAAATATATTTGATCAAATTTGAAAGAATGTAGAGATATATAATAATGTTAACACAATGTAAACTGAGTGTGAATTGTTATTGTGAGGAGGTTGTATTTGCTTGCTGACAATACACTGATTACTGGAATATTAACGCATTACTGGAATATCAATGTATTACTGGAATATTACAGCATTACCGGAATATTAACGCATTACTGGAATATTAACGCATTACTGGAATATTAACGCATTACTGGAATATTAACGCATTACTGGAATATTACAGCATTACTGGAATATTACAGCATTACTGGAATATTAACGCATTACTGGAATATTAACGCATTACTGGAATATTAACGCATTACTGGAATATTAACGCATTACTGGAATATTAACGCATTACTGGAATATTAACGCATTACTGGAATATTAACGCATTACTGGAATATCAATGTATTACTGGAATATTACAGCATTACCGGAATATTACAGCATTACCGGAATATTAACGCATTACTGGAATATTACCGCATTACCGGAATATTAACGCATTACTGGAATATTACCGCATTACCGGAATATTAACGCATTACTGGAATATTACCGCATTACCGGAATATTAACGCATTACTGGAATATTACCGCATTACCGGAATATTAACGCATTACCGGAATATTAACGCATTACCGGAATATTAACGCATTACTAGAATATTACAGAATGGAATATCACAGCATTACCAGCAATTCATCGCATTGACGGTAATTTCCTGAATAACCGGTTACTGGATCTTTGCAGTTAGTTCACGTTATCTAACTGTTCAGTTACTATGTTGTATGTTATAACACAATTGTCATTCCTTTTCATTTATAATATCATTATTCAATGAAATGGCACAGAAGGGTATGGTATAGCAATCTAAATAAAGCACTTACATCTTACAGGGGTTAGACAAAAATGTTAACGCATAACATTTTGGGAATCATAATGTTTGAACATGATAAAAACGAGACAGGCGCAAAATATTTTAATGTTTTTGTTTATTTGAAATGTTTTACTATATATAAAAGAACTGTTTTTCAGATATATCAAATAATAATTGGTTATAACCTTATAAAAGTAGCAGACATTACAGAGTTTCAAAGAGACCAAATTGTTGGTACTCGCATGACAGGCGCTAGTATAACAGAAACTACTTCAATTCTTGACGTTTCTAAAGGTACTGTCTCAAAAGTAATACTTTCCTTTGAAAGAGAAGGAAAAACGTCATCAATAAAGCACAGATTTGCTCGAATTGTTAGAGTTGTTTCCATTTTTTTGTCCATCTCTTGTATGTATGTATACCATAATTGTTCACATATTTAATAAGATAATAATTGTTTCAAAAACAGTATTATAAGGAAGAAAATAAAACATAATGTAATTTTTTCTAGAAGTAAAATTCTCTTAAGGGTCACAGTACTCGGAAAGTGAGTGCTAACATATTACGAAAGATCAGCAAGAGATTTCTAAAAAGAAATAGGTTCACGTAGTCTATCCGTCTACTGCATTTGTCCAGTTGTTGAATGGTTATTTTAATCTCCTATGGCCCCACCATTAATTCCCATTGGGTAACGTGAAACAAAGCTCACCATTAATAGACTCATCAATCACCTTATGAGGTATATCAAGGCTACCTCTAACGAGAACCCCACTTACCGAACACTAAAAACACAGGCAAAAACATACCCTATTTAGAAGCTCAGGTGAGAATATTAAGAACGGTTTGAACAACTTATTTTTGAACAATAAAGAGTGTTAAATATCGAACTTTTCGTCAGTTAAATGAGCAAGATTATAATTCCCCTCAGACAGTTTATCGAACTTGGGTTCAAAGCACAGGAAAGGCACAGAAAAAAGCTCTCAGCCTTTAACTAAAGCAACCAAAACAAACACTGAAAAACAAAGTGAATGAACTGGCTAATGAAGGCTAGACGGACGGAAACGAACGCTAAAATAGAATAGAAAATAGAATCAATGGTGAAAAGTTGAAAACAATGAGAAATTTGCCTCTGAACTTTACCAATTATTGGTATTACATAAAGCCTCTACAGTTCATAATTTAATTTAAATATGAAAAAAAACACATGTTAGGTGTGCTATCAAAAAGGGGAAAGAGCCATGCATTATACTAAATAGCTCATGGATACATAAAAGCTACTCTGCGCTAATCACAGCTGTTCTTCACGACGCACGAGGTCTCGTGTGTAAGTGACAATAATAGAGAGCGCCTCTCTCACTCTCTTCATTGATTAGAGAGTAGAGAGAGGGAGAGGAGTAACTAAAGTGAGGAGGGTTGGCACCAAGCATTTCCAACAGAATAAGCAAAGAATGCAACAGAACTTACAGCTCTATTGCAGGCTCTGTTTTTAAGTATTTACTAAGCAGTATTACGTCCAAACCATGAAATTGAAATTCTAATTTAGTAGAGGGTTTTAACGTCTGCTTCGGAGCGGACACATTGTCAAAAGGAAAATAAATACAAGGGACTTTAATGAAATAGACAGACAGAAAAATGACAACTCATTTAGTGACGTTGCTAATATGTAGAAAATGTACTTCGTGAATACAGTCACTTACCAAATAATGTGACGAATAAACGTCAAGAAAGTGTTAGAAATAACTATTAAACTTTATAAATATTTGATAATAAATAAAGCCAGCAGTAAAGGAATAATCTAAGACCTCATAGTTGAAGAGTATAACCCTAGCGTTATCCTCTAAAACGGTAAGTAACGTTAAAAATGATAAACATGCTATAAATTCAATGTCATCATCAAATAAAGAGCTTCATGATAGAACAGTTGGAGCGTCATCCACCAATGAACCTCAAAATAGCTCCTTATAAATTTAAGTATAACTTAATCTCTATTAAAATAAGCTTTAGAGGATGCACGGCTTTCACGCTGAAGCAATATTAAAGAGGCTCCCACTATCAAATAGCAGCTACTCTTCTTACCAACATCTGGCGATTCTACCCAAGAAAGTTAAGAAGGTCAGCACGTGTCTGCTAAGACAATATGCAGGACAGAAGAAAGCAGCTGACCTTGTCCTTAAATACTCTCCTATGCAGAAAAAGTAAAGTGGATCAAATGTGAATTCCAGACCACTTTTTAAAGGATAATCTGAATTATTCCAACATGAACTTTTAATAGCTAAAATGTTCGTTCATATATCTGCATGTAAAATGGAATGTATCAATATTCAGTAAACTTGTTAACTATAAACATGTTTCATGACTGTTTTGAACTTTAATCTTTAATTGGAGCTGTTCTTTATTTGAGTGAAATAAAGAGGAAACTGCAGGATGAGTCAGGATCTTAAAGGGGTGTACTTCTAGTGACTGGAAACAAGCAAAGGTTGCAGGAGATCAACAACTTTAAGGACCAACATTTCACATTACTCTATAAGTTTATATTTTAATCTAGTAATCTGATTAGTAGGTTCTAATTCACTATCGGATCGCAAAATTCTAATTAAGTTTTTCGAAGAATAGAAGAAAAATGATCCTGAGACCTTGATGCAGATTTATACGGAACAGAAGATAGAGAATGAGAAGCATTGTGAGTAATCTGTTGAGCAAAGGATTTATTTGCGGATGACCATAACACTTAGTGCAACATAAGCTGGATAGAGTCCATGGTCACCGACTGGAACACGAATCGATGCCCCGACCTTGTACGGAACACGGTATGATTACACCAATTGAACACACGCAGATGTACCTACAAATGGCTAAGCATGCTTTGATCATAGAAATATAACTCACTGATTATATATATCATATCTAATTTGTAGTCATTCATCTGGAACCTGCAAGGGATGAACTTGACACAAAACTGACATTTAGCATGGTATGATAAATAAGGATAATTAACTTACCTTGCTTTCTGCTGGATGTCTGTCCCTGCGCTTTCCTGCAAAAGAAAATATTTAAAAGTTAAATAAGTAAGGAATATTGATCAATGACATGTTCTTAAACACAATGCAATGTAACTGATATAACGCATTCAACCGCACACAGTCGGTGAAAGGCGTCAGTAGGTACCCTCGTCTGAAAAAGCTTTCTATAGAGTAACTTGTGCAACCAACTGTAGTTGTTATCATAAATACCCTAATCTTGGGAACCTCTCACACCTCAACAAAAACTCAATTCATCGCCAGACGTATTAGTCGAAAGTTAATAGTTACGTTAGGTAAATATTGGCAAAGTGGGTATGTACTAACAGTACACTATGATTGCAAAAGAGGAAACACTCTGTGGCTAGGAATGACACCAAGGAACAAGGGGAAAACAGTACAAATTTTGAAGAGAGTATCCAATGTAGCACACATCTATAGTATTATTATTCTTAAAAGTACATTCTTTCTAATAATCCAGACGAAAAATTCAAACGATAATGCCGAAATATTGAAATCTTACGTTGAATTACGATTACTATTTTAGTATTTATCGTAATTAGTAATCGACAATAATAAACGATATACCGATTATAATTACTTGGGATGAACCTCTCCGTTCATCAAACATCTAAGGAAATAAAAGAAAAGAAATCACTATTCTCAGTGAGATAGTTAAACAAAATTTAATTTATAGCTAGAGTTTAACGTCTGCTTCGGAGCCAAAGGCCATATCGCTGAAGTCAACAGGAAATTAAATACAAGGGACTCCATGAAGAAAATTGACTCCATGAACAAAGTCACCTTTAGTCGGTGACAATGCTCATGGTTGCAGAAAAGCTACTCCGTTAATGCAGTCACTTAATTACCAAGCAATGTGACGAAAAGGGACATTAGCACCAATGGTTGCACTCACGGATAGAAGAGGAAAATGAAGAGGTGATAGTACATGAAGCTTACGAGTCTACATAACACAAAGTCTAAAACCTCGTAGTTGAAAGGGTTAACCCTAGCGCTATCCTCAAAAAAGCATGTAGCGTTAAAAAATGGTGAGCGTAGTAGAAATGAAAATAGACAATACATAACCAAATTACAACAGTTCAAAGCCCAAGAGACGCCAACCCTCTTCTCTTCCATTCACCAAAGACAGCTTCAGAATAAATATAATTCAAATCAAAATAAGCACTGAATATTGAAGTGTGTAAGCAGTGTTGCAATGCGCTTACCTTCCTAGCCTTGGTATATTATAAATCTAATGAAATCATGACCAAGGGGAGGTGAGGCAGATCAGGAGTGAGGAGAGTGTTTCATGAAGTGTTTGCTGTGACGCAATGCACAAAATCTATTCACCTACTTTGGAAAAGTGAAGAAACTCTATATGTGCACATTTATCAACTTAGAAACACTGTGATACTATAGAGGTGTAGATACGGAGAGAAATTGAGTACAGAGGCTAGTGAAAATGAACAGTTAATAGCCTTTATTCTTGATAGGAGAACATGCTTTTGGACATAAAAATACAAATTTCTCCTTTAGATACAGGGAAAACTTCATTGTAATATAAAATAAAGTCGTGACGGACTTTCAAATCTGTTAGAACAATCAATAAGGAAAGCTTGAACACTTTAATAAAAAGAATATCGAGGAGAATTTCCATTCAATTATTTACCGATCAGAACAATCGCCAACTATTTAGTATATTCTATTAGTTTAGAAAGGAATTAAGTATCTGAAAAGAAAACTTTTATGTTGATAAGAGAGTAACATAGCTTAGCTAGCGTATAATAGATAGCAATATAGTCATTTTGTGATATCTTTTTTATCCTTGAAACAGCGAAATGTTATAGAAACGAATCTTATTCATGCAACCCACTAAAAAAGAATGAAAATCACTACAATAACCTTGGCATGCATGAAAATAATGGTAAATGAAGTTACTAAGTTAGATACTAACAAATATATGGTGTAAACGGATTATTTAGTTGTAGAATCAATGGCCATAACCTTTTATTGTACCTACTAGTGACCACATTTAGTCACTTAAAAGTTACTATTAAAACTAGTATTGCAGAATAATAGAAATAACTATCAAAAAACTTCATAAATATAACAACAGTTATAAATGATTAATATTTCTCACTTAATCATTGTTCCAAATAAAAATGCTGCACCAATGTATTTACTTTGCAACAAAGGACATAACACCTGTTGAGACATTAAGGACAGAGTTCCAAGCAAGAGGAAAATGTAGATCTGTAGTAGATAGGGAATACCGAAGTAGATTTATCTACCCTACAACATGCCATTAGGGGTAATTACTTTCAATTGGCTATTTCGCCTAACAAGATGAACACAATCTAGATCAGATGATAAAGAAAACACAAACTAACCTAGTAGATTGTGTCAAAGGAATTAAACGGGGAAAATTATGTATAAAAAAAATCAGTTTGAATCTAAATCTTCAATGATTTACCCTGAGAAAGATGGTTATTTAATTCCTCACTCTACCATCCTAAATTTGTATTTAAATGCGTATTTACAATTTATTGCGTAATTTCAATACAGATAAGTTTTCCATCATGCAACACTTAGAATGGTCTAACTCCAATATAACAATAATTTGATTGTAAGTAATTTTATTATATTTCATAGAATTATATAAATCATAATAAGAATCATAAAATGATAAGGGTTATATATCGATAAAAAAAATCATAAATCATAAAAAGAATCATAAAAAATAAGATTTTTTATCATTATTTAATTTAATCTTTATTTAATTTTCTAATAAAGGACATCTAGATAAGAAAAGAAGTTAATGAAGACCGAAATAGTAAAATGTATCACCTGTTTTTTCTCAACTTTCATTATTTTTTAAATTGATACGTAAGAAAATATTTCAGTGGCAGGTAATTAAAATACAAGCATTATAATTATAATTTGAAAATAATACACATTTTTCTCTTCATGATGAAAACTGAGTATTCAAGAACTTGTAATTAAAAACAAAATTGTGTTAAGTTTTCAATCTCGTATCAGTTTCATTTGATTTTGACTAGCTAGTAGCTATATCTACATATAAGAACTCACTCTACTCAACAGTAATGTTAACAACAGACGAAGTAAACCTCTTACAAATTAGTGCAGACACAGTGAACAAACAGACTATGTTGGTGAACCGCAAAAGTTTCTGTTAACTAGAACATCACAGGAGAATATTGTGCGGTAGAGGTTGGTGCCCTAATATGTTATACCCATTTAATACAGTTATTAAATAGTAACGCTACCTTTCACAGAAAGTTACGGACAGGTACTGAAAATACAGGTCATTGTACTGAAAACCTCTATTGGTGATAGTACCAGAGTCATGCGGTTATTTTACGGTGATAGTACCCTAGCTGGCGACTGGCGGTTATTTTACGGTGATAGTACCCTTGCAAGGCGGTTATTTTACATTGATAGTAAACTAGGTGGCGGTTATTTTAGGGTGATAGTACCCTAGCTGGCGGTATCCCTATGAAGTGAATGGCTTACGTACAGACGAATGAGTGAAGGAAGAGAACATGAAGGATCTGCTGCTTGAACAACATGAGCCTAGATAAGGATGCTTGAGAAATGATTACAACACTACAAAAGTACATTGTAGGTAGATAAAGGAATAAAGACGGAGAGAAAATATATTGAATATTAAGTGCACGAAAATGTATATTGAAAAAAGGATTGAAAAAAAGGTAAGAGCGAATTAACGCTTTGTTAAAAAATGAAGTCTGATTTTGAATAAAAATTAGTTATTCATTATCTACTTATGCAGAAATTTCAAATAAATAATTTTAGCGCATACAATAACAATGCTATAGAGGTGTACATTCTCCTTTTTCATTAGTTTTATGTTCCACCGTTTGAAATAGGAACACCCACCACTAGTCACTAATGAATGCTTACAATTACTGGGCAATAATACACTGCTCCCAATTATTATTAATGGAGTAAAGCTTTTGAAAAGCCACATTACGTAATGTTGCGCATGATAAACTGCCTCGCCTCAATGCCAAAACAAAAGGCATTCCTCTAACATGAAACAATAATAAATCTTTGAATATTCAAGCGGAACGCTCAGTTACTACAGATCAAAATGCGAGCAATTAAAAATATGATTTATGTGACTGAGAAGAACAACTCTTTCGTTAGCGTATGGTACACTTTCCGGTAAGAATAGCATTACAAAGTACCATGCACCCATTAACTAAAGTGTACCAATTTCCACTAATGAGTTAATAACTGAGCTGTACAAATCCTTCCCATACGTCATACTCATAACATTATAATGCGAAATGTATATTGGATGAACATTTCCTAGGATATATTTTAAATATCCTAGGATAGGGATAAGCTGAAGTACTGTCAGAGAAATCAATGAATTGCATCGATGAGAAGGGACGAAAGTTCTGCTCCAATTGAGGGCATTAGTTATACTCACCTGTTGTACCTTTGTGGTAATTACCAATGCCTACACCTGAGCCTGAGGCAGGTAAAGAGGAATGAGACAGATGGAAATAGACAGAGAAATGACAGGATTTGAAATGTGTGCTCTTTAAACGGAATTACATTCATAATTTGTATCAAATTTTATAATTTAAGATATAGTTAATGTTAAATTATTAATTAAAATGTAACATTAACAACATATGTGTAACAACCTATATTACAATATTTAGATTTCGACTATTCACCATAAATCAGTCTTAAATATCAGAAAAAATTACTCCTTGCTATTTTAATTATTATAATTAAAAAAATTCCTTCATATAAAATACTTGTCTAAGGAAATGTCTTCAAAATAGGTGATATTTTCATATAGCTATTTATCGAACCAATATTTCTATCAAGATAACATTGTGTACCTATGTATCATTCAGTAACTGTGGGCAGTGTCTGTACCTACATTAGGTTTATATGGAGCTGCATAACACCAGATGAACGTGATGTGCATTCAGAAAAACCATTTGGAGGGTATGTCTAAAGCAGGTCACAAATGTGGATTCGGGATATGAATTTAATAGGAGAAATTATTGTGACCATTGCCAGAATATATTAAATAAGAGTGTCTGCTCTTTACTTTTAAACAAAGAGTGAATATGAAAATAAGTGAACTCTGTTTAAATTTATTTTACACCAATCATTGTTATCTCTACAAAAAAACTCTACAGTTACCAACCTAAAGTGAAAATAAGTAATTGTAAATTAGATATATGCTAATGATATCCAGATTAGTTAATCATTTATTTAAATAATTAAGAAGCGTTACATAATTTCATTTCCTAATCAACTCTACCAAGAGACTCTAATAACAATAATAGCGCATCATTCATCTTCTTTAGCCAAACCACAGCGGTAATGAGAACCAAAAAGAACTTTCAAAAGCTGCATAAAGATGATGATAATCATGCATGCAAATAACCAGCAATCAATGATAATCGATATTATTCACACTAATCGGTGGGAGGATGGAGAAGAGATGAGATATTCCACATACCGGGTACAGACCCCCGGGGGGGATATGGGTACGTCACAGGGTGGGTACGGCGTGGGAAAAGGGGCCATAGAGGTACCAAGGATGGATTATTGAGAGGCAATGGTCAACATTGAGAACACTTACAGAGGTAAACAATGGGAAAAGGAAAATATAAATAATAATAAACTTCAACACTAAAGTATTTTAATTTTTATGAATTAATAGTCTTTTCATTGTTATATAATAATGTAGTTGATATAATATAAATATTAGCAATGCAGTATAAGGATTTAGATAATATTTAGAGAGAGTTAATAAATAATGCTGAAAAATATAAATATGTATTAACCCTCAATTCATTGTTTGTTTTTCGTGATTAATAATGCATTTGAAATATTTTAACTGTATGAAAAGGAATTTTTTATGAAAGCTTTAATATTATTCATCTTAAAATTTCAAACATTGTGAAAAAATATTTGCTAAAAAGGGACTACTTACTATTCATAACCTCTATCAAAATATTTTCATAAAAACTAATATTTCACCATTTTAAAATATGTGCATCAAAATATGTCTATTTTGTCCACGATAATGTTATACTAAACACGAGGTACTTGGTGCAATATAATTATAGAGATACGGTCCCTAAATAACCACTACCCAATGTGAAACATACGATAACATTTCGAAGATTGAACTAAGAGTGTAAATAAGAACTATAGATTTAATACGGACAGGATAATGATAGCAGAATTATATTTAGGCTATAGTGTAATCTGATATACAGGAGATATTAATAAAATATTAGCAAACAGTTTAGTCAGCACACACAAGTGTGTATTACCATCAAAATAGGGCGAAGTGTCAATTACCAAACGTGAAGTGAATATCTGATTATTATTTAAATGGGTTATTATTAAAATTAAGAACATTAAATAAATTATAATTATGGTTGAGGAAACAGTAACTTTACTCGTATTTTAATAATATATGTATTTTCTATAATACCATTACAATAAAGAGTCACATTCTTTCCTAAGTTTCTTATACAATCTGTGTTCTTTCCGGTGGCCGGAAATTTCGGTCTGGAAAATTCTCTTTCTGAACTTTTGGTCTCGAAATGAGAAATACTCAGCCAAGGAACTCAAACACACCTGTCAAAGGTTCAATTACTAGCTGTATAGCGTTAGTACATTCATTTTATTTATTACGATATCGAATACTGATGATATACGTGTATGAACTCAACATAAAAGGCCGTGATGTAGTTTGTTGTATCCGCTAGTTTGCTGTTCTGCTCACTGCATGATTGTTTGGTGACCTGACAGAGGGGTTCGTGAAGTGGCACCCCCCTCCCCCCTCTATATATCTAACTAATAAGCTTTTATTTACATATACCTCATACCGAATATTTCGAGACCGAAAATTCCACTCAAATCTAAAGTTAAATAAATGTTAAAACATGCCAAAATTATTAATTTTACGTATCATTTTACAACGGTTAACGATGCCATCCGCTTTTAATAAATACACTACAAATTTTAGTACTCATAATTTCAACTTTTCCTATAATCGTTTTTTAATAAAATCATTATAAAACGAAAATGAAAGTTCCGAGACCGAATTTTCCTAGAACAGATCTCTCCACACAATGAATATATTTTACAGCTCATTTTTTATACATTTTTTTTTAAATCAGTAAAAATTTTTGATGTGGTATTTAAAAGCATCTGGTAATTGTTACTGTACCCTATCTCTTTTCACTCTCCACAATGAGAATGTTAACATTTCTGATGAATCACTCACTCTCTTAACAATCTAAACATTGTTAATTTGAATATCGTGTAAAATGAGTTCACACAGACTTGACTTTCGCTTCAAGTTAAGAATGTACAGAGCCTAAAGATGCTTACTTTCTAAAGTCAACATCTCGAAAAATAGCCTCTATATATTATTTAAACGTTTTTTAGTATTCGTCAGAAATGATAAGATAAGGTGAGATAGCGATAAGATAGTGAGGATATAATGAGATGAGTGATCAATAACCAGCAACTCATCAATAGGATGCAGAGCGTTGCCACGGTAACGCATTCACACCGCTACTTTTCGCTAATTAAATCACGCTAATAGCAGCGGTAACATGCAAGGTAACTACTATTTACCGGACAGTAGCAGTTATAGCGGACACTGAATAGAAACAAATGCTATGCATAATTCACTACGGCAAATTAGTGAATGATTATTTAATTAGGGAACAATATTGAAATATATAAATTACTTAAAATTGTATTCTAAACACATAAGAAATATACTATATACTGAACATTATAAATAATAGAGTTTTCACATTTTAGAAAATAACAGAAGTAAAATAAGATAATTTGTTTAAAAAAATTTAAACAAATGAAAAGAAATCTAATCAATACAATAAATTCGTATTTATATTAGAAATTATGTTAAAATGCTATAATGAACTGGAATATAAAACCTATAAACAAAAATTAAAGCAGGCGATTTTAATTACTGATTGGGAGAGAGATTCCATGTCAATGTGGGAATAGGCACAATGTGGGAATAGGCACAATGTGGGAATAGGCACAATGTGGGAATAGGCACAATGTGGGAATAGGCACAATGTGGGAATAGGCACAATGTGGGAATAGGCACAATGTGGGAATAGGCACAATGTGGGAATAGGCACAATGTGGGAATAGGCACAATGTGGGAATAGGCACAATGTGGGAATAGGCACAATGTGGGAATAGGCACAATGTGGGAATAGGCACAATGTGGGAATAGGCACAATGTGGGAATAGGTACAATGTGGGAATAGGTACAATGTGGGAATAGGCACAATGTGGGAATAGGCACAATGTGGGAATAGGCACAATGTGGGAATAGGCACAATGTGGGAATAGGCACAATGTGGGAATAGGTACAATGTGGGAATAGGTACAATGTGGGAATAGGGTTAGCAAATAGAGGCATCTAATTGTGAGAGGCCGGATGTCAGTAGCGGAATTGATGTTCCGAATTCCAGGCAGACGAGAGAATTAAAGAACATGAAGATATGACAGAACTACAATTAAAGTATAGAAGAAAGTCTACCTTCAGCTTTGGAAAAAAATTACTTTTTATTATTTGTTTAATAGAATTGTAGGCATGTAAAGTGATAATGGAAATAATTAAACATATTAACACAATAGTTAAACTTTACAGTTATTTTGATAGGGTCAATCATTTAAATTATATTTCGAATAAGATAAAATAAGAAATATTAAATACAAATTGATAAGAATTATGTTATATTTGACGAATGAAACAATATGGATTATTTACTTGTAATATTAGTCTGAATAAAAACATTAATAAAATAAGTCTGTTCATAAAAGTGATTCATGTAACTATGTATTACTATGTGGGTCAGCTAAAGCCACGTAATTATTAAATGATTAAACACCAAATTGCTAATTTAGAATGCTAACCTAGGCCTCTATTTCATTCAAATTATAATTTAGTAACGGTTGAGGTCGCAGTTCAAGCAACTAGTTGTTAACTAGTTATTTAACCACATGAGCATTGAATTCAATCCAGACTAACTGTAACCGATATTACGAACTAGGTGATAATCCTCCCGTGAACTGACTGCAAAACATAGTCTAGAAACTTCTTGAAAACATTAGCAATACCCGGTAAGTTGAGAATTAGGGTAAGATACGAATTATCAGTCGGTTTCACATCTTCGGTCGTATAAGAAAAGATGATCACGATATATAGAATACTGATTATTTAATTTCAATTATTATATCGTATCGTCTTATATGACCGAAGATGTGGAACAGACCGATAATTCGTAACTTACCCTGCACTTAGCTACAGTGAAAGAGATATGCAAAGATCTTTTAAATACTTTAGTGGGTGACGAAAGCTTAAGCGTATAATCTGCTCTTCATGAGAGCAATTTATTAGCGCTGACGCCCTGCGTACGGCGCATGAGAGCAGCGTAAGGTTGGCAATTACGCAAAGAGAGTTACGATCCTAACTACCAGGCCTATCCCGCGTAAAACTTTCTAGATTGCACTGGGTCGTCCATGGGAGAATATATAGAATTAGAATATTATTAAACTATTATCGCTTGATGGGCTATTCATCTTGGATAATTCAAACTTATTACCAATAAGGATAGTCAATATAGGAATAAAAAAACTACGTAAAGCAGCTAGGTAATATAGAAATGTAAATAAAAACAATTTTTTTTAGATTTCCCAGAAATTTCATACTTTACATCTTATTTACTTTTAGATGTTTTATATTTCACCCATTTTTAAAAGTTATTAAATTTTGTCAAAAGGTTTTTTTTAAACCATTAAAGTCAGTTGGTTACAATTTAAAAAGAGATGAACAGCTTAAAATTACAAGTCATCACATTTGACTTGCAAGGGAATTTCAATTATGGAAACATGGCAGTACACAGACACTCTCAGTACTCGCTAAGTGGGTATTAAGTTGTTAACATATGTTATGTTCCCCAATGCCAACTTTCCGAATACTGAGACGGTCCTGTATATTTCATAATTACAACACATGATTTCTTTAAGGAAAATGCAACCGTTTGTTTATAAAGTAAATAGCTACTAATTAAAATACTCCAAACACTTACAACTGTGTTATAGGTAACTGTTATGGGGTAACTACTCAATTAACGACACATGCCAAAATAAATAATAGCTCATTTGGTTACTAGGGTCACACAGTCAATTGTAACATTTGAGCTTTTCTAAATGTTCTCTAAATCCTAAATTCTAAATACAGAATTTATATTGAAAATTTAAAATGTTGCATATCAAAAGAAGCGAAAGATAGGCGTTATAATTTATTAATGTAGCAGTGTTTTGAAGACATTATTTTAATGTTTTGGTGGTTATTCAGCCGCACTTTACATGCTTTACCCATTTTAAAATCAGTGAAATGTGAAGTACCTACACTGAAATTAAATCTTTTTAGAGCAATTGAATATAGAGGAATAAAATCATCCTAGTAGTAATCAGTGGAATTATCAATTAACTAAATTATAAGGTAAATGTGTACCAGTACATAGAATTTTATATAGATTATACGAAGAATAAAAGTAGGCTTAACCGATAATAGGTATTTTAATAGCCTATTATTAATTACCAGGTATTAATAAGTTAACTAATGTGGAGTATAAGTATAACAGACCATACCAACATAGGTACCTAGTAAAATTACATAGGAACCTAGTAATAATACGTAATATGTGCTAACTAGGTATTAATTACCTAATGGGTACATCTAGGTGCCAACCTATCCAGTCACTTTTACCTAAAAACGTCAAAAAAATTAAATAGAATAATGAAATTTAATTAATTTATGTAGGTTCCTGAATGCAGTTAATTTTATCAGGAAGATGCATCCAAAGGTGATGAGTGATTTTCAGTTCGTACTGCAATACTAAATAATATATTCAAACTTTACCTAGGTAGGTTTACCTAAAATTATATAGGCCTTATAGACTACCTAGGTGAGTAAAATTTAAAAAAAAATACATTGGTTTTAATATTAATGATTGACAAAATTGTTACTATCGAACGTTAAAATGAAACTAATCTATATCAATAACAAGGGTAAGTTAGGAATCATCGGACAGTTTACATTTTCGCTCAAATAAGAAAAAGTATAGGTACCTAATTTGACATTTTAAAATGTTAAATTATTAGGTTTTTCTTATTTTCCCTAAAATGAGTATCCGTCCAATAACTCGGTATTTACCCTAAGTATACTAGCTATATACCTAATATTACTCACCAGCAGTGGCTCCTTCCACCACAATACACCCGGTGGGAACAATGAAAGTTTCTGGGTGAACATATCCATCTTTATGGAGGATAAGGTGCGATAAACTGCTAACTAGAGCACAGTTTGATTTCTCATGACAATCTAATTGAAAATAACACTGCACAGTTGAGTAACACAAAGCCCAAGCTCTTTCTTCAGAAACAGGCGCACCGAAACGAACTAAAATTTTCTCCAGGTCCGCACAACCTCGATGATCGAGGATGGAGCGACTTGATTCACACATCCTCACACACTGAACGCTACACCGGCACTCACAAACGCGAGAACGGGAAACGAAACGATCGAGTGAATCATACAACGTTTTCGGTCAAGGACAACGTTTATATTTGTTATGTGTGTAGTCAGAATATTAAACTATTGTCATTGATAAGATATACATTAATATTACTGGCTGAGTTTTATAGGTACATGGATTACGTTTTTTATAGGAGCATCTTTTTCATTGTCGACAAATACGTGTTAGTTGAAAAATTGCATTAACATTTCTATTATCATTAACTTGATTTAAGGTCTAGTCCAAGCAAAAACTCACTTAGGTTAAGAAGAATATTAATTTAATCAGGGATATGACGTTATGTAAGAAAGCATATTAATTGAATATCAACTATTTTAAAATTATTCAAAATGTGTAATTTTTAATATTTGGCCCTCAAGCGGGGCTTTTGCTACCTAAAGTAAACAAACGTTAACTTTAAATGTTCTCAGAGAGGTAAAAGAAAAACGTACATATATTACATTGTGTGAGCGAGCGTGTGAGTTTCATTGAATAGTTTATACCTAATAACTAATATTAGTATTGTCAAAATTGGTATAAACAAATGTTACTTGAAAAACTGTTTGTTAACGTTTGAACGTTCACGACTGTAGCGCAATCTGCTGCGTCTGTTTCGATCTAATGTCACCATTATATAATATCAGATTAGATCTAATATCTAATCAATTTAACTTATCAATCACATGAAGATGTATTTTTTCAGCACATACAAGATTGAAGATTTTATCTCTAAAATTTAATCAATTTATTCTTTTTCAGATATTGAGAACTGATATTATCGAAGAAATACGTGATTTCACTCTGATACTTCTATTTAATTTAAAATAACCTAGTTATACCCGAGTAAAATAGTTATTTTTATCGTAATTAATTAATTAAGAGTTCGAACGAAAGAAATTAGCATAGTCTTCACTGTATCTAGTTTTCTGTAAATCGGTACACCAAGTATTTTAGCGCAGACTTTGCCATAAACAAAATCCTATAAGAGTTAATAATAAATATAATACACTATTCTAAGAGAACACAATTGTGTTTAGTCTCTTTTATCTATTTTTGTCTATTACAAAATTGTGTTTTGTCTATCTACAGTTTCAAAATTATAGATGCTTGCCCTGAACGACATGGGTCTACTACGAGAGTTTGCTGTAAATTGAAGCAGTTTCCTTCCATAAATTTCAATGTTTACTTGTTTCACTCTTACGATAAATTTAATTTTGCAAAGGAATGGATTGTTTATTTATTTATATTTCACCATTATTCTTAAACGGCCTACACTGAGAAAAAAGTTTTTTTTTTCTTGAATCTGACTATGAATTAGGAGTCAATATGACTCTTGTTTTTGAGTAAAATGTTAGGATGAGACAAATTGACTCACAATTTGACCCGGTTTTTAGACAAACTGTAAAATCAAACTTTGAGTCAATTTGACTCGTATTTTTTCTGGTGTAAACTGATAACTTTATGTACTAAAAAGCCAATTTACATTCCGTAAATGCCTATTTATTAGTCCTAAAATTGTATGGATACATCCAAAAATGCCTTTTTTAAGGTCCTAAATGGCCCATTTTAAAAGGTCCTGAATGGTCCATATTAAAAGGTCCTAAAATTGCTTTTTTAGGTCCAAAAGTCGGTGCTATATAAAAAAAAGTTATTATTATAATTCAGCTTATTGTAACCTAGTCTGTTATAGCGACCAAGCGGCTTACTGTACGTACTTTGCACTCTTAACATGTAGTATAAATTATTCCGCTTTTTATATTTCAATTGAGCCTCTTCCACTCGGTCAAATTTTCTTTTCTGAATTTGAAAAAAAGTTTGCAGAGCAGCAAAAACTTCAAACTTTTTCTTCAAACTCTTCGTCAAATTTGCGAATATTTGATCGTTCGTGTGGACGAACTTTTAAAGAATGCAGTATAGAAGCAGTCTCTTATATTGTCCTTTTATCAATTCGTGGTAGATGTTTCAGAATTGTTGCTCTAATTCGTGAAATTGTTCTTAATTCGTGGTTAGTAATATTAAATTAACCGTTCAAATGAGATGGTATGTACTCACAATGCTAATAGAGAAACACTTATACACAAAAAAAACATTGATTGTGTTCACTCATCATTATTTACCTGTATAAACCTGTTTCAAAAACATTTGGAATTTGAACTTTCATATTGAATTCAAACAATCATATTTGGCTTAATCAATCATTATTACAAAGTGGATTTTCTGTGTCGCTTTATTATTTCCTTTTAAGTTTTCACAAGGGAAACCTCTGCGGAATACCGTTCCTAATTCGTGGAAATTCTTAATTCGTAAATTATCTACCTACTACCCATCCTCACAACAGGTTCTACTGTTTATATACAGTAATAGTATATTAAATGCTGTCATCACTTCAGATCATAGAATTTTTTTTTAATTAGGTAAATGAAGTTTCGATTATTTATTATACAGGCAGTCCTCGCTTTAAGTACAACTCACTTTAGTAAAAGTGGTACTTATTTCGAGTCATGTTTTTCGAAATAAGAACCGTATGTAGGCATAGAAAACGGAGACAATTTTCTGTGATTATTTCACGGTAACTAAAAAAACATCAAAATTATAATCCAGATAAGGTTATTAGAATCAATTTGTTCAGAAATTCAACGTGTCCTATTTTAGGGTTAGTTCCGTGTTATTGCACGGTTCCATATTTTCGAACACGTAAAAATCTCTATATAATAAACATTATTAAACTTTTATTTCAATTGGTATCCATGATAACAATTAGAATAGAAGTTAAATAATAATAATTATATTTTCTTTTCTGACGTGTCCGAAATTGTAGAACCAACCAATAACTTGGAACTTAGTACCATACTACCAAAAATGTAGCACAATAATTATAGAAGTCTAAGTATCTATTAATTACTCCCCTATACTGAGTGAGAGTTAAGCTATGAATGGATTTTAAAACATTTAATAAATGCACGACTTTTAAACTTTTTCATCACAGTCACAAACAATGAAAGACTGTATATTATTAATATGCTCATATACGTAGTACTCTAATAACTCTAAAACAAATTTTCTTTCAATAACTAATAGAAAATGATATATATAATCGAGGAGTGACAATTATAAATTTCTTGTTAGTTTTATTCGCTTTAGTTACCGTTTGGTAACTAAACTGAGTCGTGATTTGGTAACTAAAGCGGGGGATGCCTGTATCTCACTATCTGTAATTACTGGACATTCAAAAATTCTATATGATATATAACTTTTATTTTTATTAATTAAATTTATATATTACAATAAAAAATATTCCTGTTACCGATACTATTATAAGTTCAAATAAGCTAATTTAAAAATTTATTTAAAAAAATTATATATGTATTTTATAGCTATAACAATTTAATTATATTATTATTTAATAACTAGTTATTAACTACGTAATACTATTTTATATTAATATTTAATAAACTTCAGTTAACTATTTTATATTATAATGAATAATTTTGCACAATAATTTCTCTGCATGCAGTAGTACTCCTCTACGGTGAACTTTTGATTGCTCTTAGCAGAAGATTATTCATATCTGAGGATGGTACCTATGCTTATAGTAGTTACTCCTGAAAATGTCTCTTGTAATTAAACACAGAAAATTGTAACAGCTACCATAAACTATAGTATCTCGTTATAAACAACTACATATACATTCCATTGTTAAAGTTAGTTCAGCAATTTTTAATTATACCTTAGTAATAAAACAACCTGCAAGTAAGAGTTATTAGATTACTTTACAGTTCTGGACCTGTATCTAAATCAGTTACCCGTAAAAGTTTCTTTGAAAACGCTGCATAGAAAATATAAACACAGTTCATAGCAGAGTGAGGGTTCGTAACTCAGAAAATTCATTGAGAAGTTCCACTGTATCGCATACTTTGGTGAAATATTGAAAAAAAAAATTCTCTATAATCTCCAGAATAGATTTTAAAATGTTAGTGTGTGTACATATATGTTCCGCACAATTTGCCGATTTTACACAATCTCGCATGAAATAGCATGTAATTTCAATTTATTTCTTAATGTTTTATTTAATTTAAAAGACAATAATTTTACACTAATAACAGATGAGGTTAATTCCAAACGTTTGGTAGAATGTTTGATATCTCAGTAAAATTAAAATACCAGTTTTGTTCAAGTTTTCTTTGAGTAACTAACTCAAGCTTAATTACCAATATATTACCAAGTTATTATGTATAGCTTTAACTATCATATTTTGATGAAATGGACCAATATAATGAATAAATAATTGACTATCTACTCCATCACTGTTGGTCCTGCTTCATACCCTTTACTTGCCTTGTACACTCTCGGGACTGACGCGCATTTTCAGAGATCATAAAAACGCGCCGCGCATTCTCGAGATTGTACAAATCGGCAAGTGGCGTTGAACAGATATATTAAGGGTCAAAATATTTCCGCTTACTGCACCTTATCGAAAAGATTAGTTAATTTGAAACAAAATTGGATACAAAATTAAATAACAACAGTGTATCCAGGGTATCGTAACAACACTCGCAATTACGATCAGCCTCACAGTATTCGGAAACTGGGTGTCAGTGTCATGTCAGAATGTCAGTCAGTCAGAATGTTCTAAAGGTCAAAATGGTTCTTATGTAACTAACCATTTTCCGTTTACTTGAAGTGAATGGTTATAAATCTATAAATTGCTTCTGATTTTGATTTCGATGCTGTCCAGATATTTAGCTTTAATTATTATAGTATAATAATTAGGATACAAATGTCTTGAATTATAAATTCAAATTTTTAATGAAATGCTCTAATCTAAGGATATAAATACTCATACTAGCAAATAGCAATTGGTTATTTTAATTTAATTTAACTCTTTTCTTGTTTAACTCTTTTCTTGTTTAACTCTTTTCTTGTTTAATTCTCTTCTTGTTCAACTCTTTTCTCGTTTAACTCTTTTCTTGTTTAACTCTTTTCTTGTTTAACTCTTTTCTTGTTTAACTCTCTTCTTGTTTAACTCTTTTCTCGTTTAACTCTTTTCTCGTTTAACTCTTTTCTTGTTTAATTCTCTTCTTGTTTAACTCTTTTCTCGTTTAACTCTTTTCTTGTTTAACTCTTTTCTTGTTTAACTCTTTTTCTTGTTTAACTCTCTTCTTGTTTAACTCTTTTCTTGTTTAACTCTTTTCTTGTTTAACTCTTTTCTTGTTTAACTCTCTTCTTGTTTAACTCTTTTCTCGTTTAACTCTTTTCTTGTTTAACTCTTTTCTCGTTTAACTCTTTTCTCGTTTAACTCTTTTCTAGTTTAACTCTTTTCTTGTTTAACTCTTTTCTCGTTTAACTCTTCTCTTGTTTAACTCTTTTCTTGTTTAACTCTTTTCTTGTTTAACTCTTTTCTTGTTTAACTCTTTTCTCGTTTAACTCTTTTCTTGTTTAACTCTTTTCTTGTTTAACTCTTTTCTTGTTTAACTCTTTTCTTGCTTAACTCTCTTCTTGTTTAACTCTTTTCTTGTTTAACTCTTTCCTTGTTTAACTCTTTCCTTGTTTAACTCTTTTCTTGTTTAACTCTTTTCTTGTTTAACTCTTTTCTTGTTTAATTCTCTTCTTGTTTAACTCTTTTCTCGTTTAACTCTTTTCTTGTTTAACTCTTTTCTTGTTTAACTCTTTTCTTGTTTAACTCTCTTCTTGTTTAACTCTTTTCTCGTTTAACTCTTTTCTCGTTTAACTCTTTTCTTGTTTAACTCTTTCCTTGTTTAACTCTTTCCTTGTTTAACTCTTTTCTTGTTTAACTCTTTTCTTGTTTAACTCTTTTCTCGTTTAACTCTTTTCTTGTTTAACTCTTTCCTTGCTTAACTCTTTTCTTGTTTAACTCTTTCCTTGCTTAACTCTTTTCTAGTTTAACTCTTTTCTTGTTTAACTCTTTTCTTGTTTAACTCTTTTCTTGTTTAACTCTTTTCTTGTTTAACTCTTTTCTCGTTTAACTCTTTTCTTGTTTAACTCTTTTCTTGTTTAACTCTTTTCTTGTTTAACTCTTTTCTTGCTTAACTCTCTTCTTGTTTAACTCTTTTCTTGTTTAACTCTCTTCTTGTTTAACTCTTTTCTTGTTTAACTCTTTCCTTGTTTAACTCTTTCCTTGTTTAACTCTTTTCTTGTTTAACTCTTTTCTTGTTTAATTCTTTTCTTGTTTAATTCTCTTCTTGTTTAACTCTTTTCTCGTTTAACTCTTTTCTTGTTTAACTCTTTTCTTGTTTAACTCTTTTCTTGTTTAACTCTCTTCTTGTTTAACTCTTTTCTCGTTTAACTCTTTTCTCGTTTAACTCTTTTCTTGTTTAACTCTTTTCTTGTTTAACTCTTTCCTTGTTTAACTCTTTCCTTGTTTAACTCTTTTCTTGTTTAACTCTTTTCTTGTTTAACTCTTTTCTTGTTTAATTCTCTTCTTGTTTAACTCTTCTCTCGTTTAACTCTTTTCTTGTTTAACTCTTTTCTTGTTTAACTCTTTTCTTGTTTAACTCTCTTCTTGTTTAACTCTTTTCTCGTTTAACTCTTTTCTCGTTTAACTCTTTTCTTGTTTAATTCTCTTCTTGTTTAACTCTTTTCTCGTTTAACTCTTTTCTTGTTTAACTCTTTTCTTGTTTAACTCTTTTTCTTGTTTAACTCTCTTCTTGTTTAACTCTTTTCTTGTTTAACTCTTTTCTTGTTTAACTCTTTTCTTGTTTAACTCTCTTCTTGTTTAACTCTTTTCTCGTTTAACTCTTTTCTTGTTTAACTCTTTTCTTGTTAACTCTTTCCTTGCTTAACTCTTTTCTAGTTTAACTCTTTTCTTGTTTAACTCTTTTCTCGTTTAACTCTTCTCTTGTTTAACTCTTTTCTTGTTTAACTCTTTTCTTGTTTAACTCTTTTCTTGTTTAACTCTTTTCTCGTTTAACTCTTTTCTTGTTTAACTCTTTTCTTGTTTAACTCTTTTCTTGTTTAACTCTTTTCTTGCTTAACTCTTTCCTTGTTTAACTCTTTCCTTGTTTAACTCTTTTCTTGTTTAAATCTTTCCTTGTTTAACTCTTTCCTTGTTTAACTCTTTTCTTGTTTAACTCTTTTCTCGTGTTAAAAGTATTATAATTTGAGCAGTATCCGCTCGTATTCATTTTCTATATACATCGGTCTATAGAAAACTATACAAATTTTCATGACTAACTAATATAATATATATGAACCTAATATCCATAATTCAACACCAATTCGTACTTAATAACAAACCTGCAAAATGGATACATGATATTCAAGAGCGGAGAGGATACGTCTTTTTTTTTTTTTTTATATAATTATTGTTATCGAATATATAATATCTATTAACTATGTGCTGTGAAATATTATCTTAGATTTAATTTAGTTTTACGTAATATTTAATTATCAAAAATTATACAGTAAAACTCCTGAGTTATGAAGTTTTTTTTATGAAGCACTCGAGTAATGAAGGACCTGAGTTATGAAATGCACCTCAGTTATGAAGTAGTTTTCTTTGTTTAAATCATAGAAAACTATAGTCCTTGAGGTATAACTATACCTTTTCCAAGTCAAGATGGCAGAAGTGAATAATGAATTGGCAGAATTGAAAAATGAATTGGCACAAGTGAAAGTCATATTGCAGAAGTAAAAATGAAAAATGCAAGCATGACAAGCAATTACAAAATTAAGTGTTTTTTTATGAAAATTACAACTTCAATACAATAGTGGGTTATTGAAATCTTCTCCACTAGAATAAGATAGAGTATTATAAGATAATAATCTATTATAGAATGATACTCTATTATAGAATAACACTCTACAGTATGGGCCACAAAAATGTTTCCTCTTTTTCAAATACTTTTAAATCGTTAGCCAATAGACGAAAAAACTGTATCTTGGTCTCTTTTTCTCCGCCTCTTATTGTACTATTAACAGGTGAAAACATTTTTGAACTGATGGACATAGTTTAAGAACAGGTAAGCAAAGAGTGAGGGTGACTATTTTTGTCATTGCGCGAAGGTTATTCTTAGAGTTAACTCTGTGATTTTACTTACTAAAAGGCAGTGAATAAAAGGAAAAATATTATAATGGTAGACATTTTAACACAGGGTGCTTACACTTCTTCATTGGAAACTATTTGGAAATAGAACAACTTCAGTGACATTTTGATCTCATTGAAGTTTTCACTCTGAATATTCGTTCTTCGCTTGTTCATTGCATGGTTAAGACCCGCTTCATACTTGCATTTTTAACAGCGTGGAAAAAAGCTCTTCTTAAAATGTGTTCACATTTGCGTTTTATCTCGCTGAAGTAAAAATTTAATGTTATTCTTCCATCAGCAATAAAAAATAGCAAGTGTAAACACATTTTAAGAAGAGCTTTATTCCGCGGTGTTAAAAATGCAAGTGTGAAACGGGTCTTAACCATGCAATGAACAAGCGTAGAACGAATATTCAGAGTGAAAACTGCAATGAGATCAAAATGTCACTGAAGTTGTTCTATTTCCAAATATTTTCCAATGAAGAAGTGTAAGCACCCTGTATTATAATGTCCACCATTATAATATTTTCTCCTTTTATTCACTGCCTTTTAGTAAGTAAAATCACAGAGTTAGCTCTAAGAATAACCTTCGCGCAATGACAAAAATAATCACCCTCACTCTTTGCTTACCTGTTCTTAAACTATGTCCATCAGTTCAAAAATGTTTTTACCAGTTAATAGTACAATAAGAGGCACAGAAAAAGAGACCAAGATACAGTTTTTTCGTCTATTGGCTAACGATTTACAAGTATTTGAAAAAGCAGAAACATTTTTGTGGCCCATACTGTATTATATAATTCTACTTGTTCCTTCTTAGTAGGTGAGTCCGTCCGTTACGCTTTCAGTAATTAGACATAAACAAATTCGGTATGCATGATACCAAAAACTAAACATCTTATTGTCTATTATAATAATTGTTCATCTTATTTTCAATGTGTGCTTCAATTTGATTATATTTAGTACAAGGTAAGGCAATTGAAGGTGGAGGGAATGAAAGGTGGGGGAAGAGAAGGTGGGGGACGTTAATTTTGGGGAAGTGTAGGTGGGGGAATGAAAATGGAAGTAGTATAGGTGAGAGAGGTGTAGGTGGGGAAAGTGTAGATGGATCATTGGGGAAGTAAAAGTAGGAAAGTGAATTTGTGGCAAGTGTAGATGGTGGAAGTGCTGATAGTGGAAGTGAATGGGGGTGGGGGAGGAACTGTGGATCTAAAATACAACTTAGTTTAAAAAAAAATATTGTTTGGTGCTAAACAAAATACGTTTAATAGATACTCTATCAATATTACCTCATAAGTCATAAGGTTGGTGTAAATCAAATTAATGTCTCCAATAGAATATTTATAAGGGATAATCTATAACAGACATTCTATCAACAGCACCTCTTACAGTTGGTATAAATCGAGTACGTGATGTGACTAAGATAATTGAATACAAAGGATATTATTTTCAGAATCATGTTACTATAAACATTTGCTGCGCTTATATGTTTTCTGTCCAAATCAGAGTCATTTTATAATCAGTTCTATAAAAACATTTTTGTTGATTCTCATCACGTGGAATTACCACGGGTCTTGCTAGTTATAGAATAATACTCTATTATAGGATAATACCCAATTATAGGGTAATAGCCCATTATAGGATGATACTCAAATATAGGATACCACCTATAATTGTGTATCATCCTATAATGGAGTATTATATATGAAAATGTAAATCAGAATGGCAAAGATTTACTATACAGATTAGGTTATTAATAAATCGGATATATTGAGTATAAACTGTGTTTTCTTTATTGTTTGAGGTTTAAATGATGTGTATTTCTTGTTAATGATTTAAATTTAGGCATAAATGACTACTACAATGATATATATTAATTTTGTACAATAATGAGTAGCTATATTGATTTCCCACAACATTAACCTAATATTTGTTTAATTACCTCAATTTTGTATAAGATATTAGTGCACATCCATATAAGAATTATACCATAGTTATCCCCCAATGACAAAATTCTCTATGATTTTAATCACAGAAAACTATCACTGCACACGAATTATGAAGTGGCTCTGATTTATGAAGTGGCTCTGAGTCATGAAGTAACCATTCCTTCATGACTCACGAGTTTCACTGTACCTGTCTATCGATTTTCGATGTAAAACTTTTACAAAAAAATTACTTGTAATTATGCTCTATTTAAATATTTCAATTAAAATAGAGGTGAATGACTGAATAATATATTGATAACACTACAGTGGGACCGAAGAGTTTATGCATATAACAAAATATGCTTGAATATTGCCATGTAAATAAAAAAAAAGTGAAATTTTCGTAACATCCAAATGAATAATGCAGTCGAAAATACATTATAATGTAAACATACATTGTTATTTGAAAAAATTATATCAATAATAAAATTGATTTAGTCAAATTTTTAGTGAACGAATACTTCATGCAGAATAAATAAAATTGCATATAATATAAAGAACTGAATATTTGTTGATGAGTATTTGTGTTGATTGTTACAATTTGTGCATAATTGATTTAATAATACGACCTAGCCCAAATATTGTAATGACAAACTCTAAAAAGAAACATTATATTATTCACTTTGTGTCCTACAGTGATTAAGACATTTATAAGACGTTTATCAACAGAATTAACCAGGTCACGTACTTCAAATGGATTAACACTGCTGTATGCCCTTTCTATTTCATTCCACAAGGTGTCATTCGAATTGTACTTACTGCCCATTTGAGTAAAATCTTCTTTTAATCGTTACTCAAAGATTTTGAATGGGGTTTAAATCTGGACTATTCGGCCGCCAATCCATGATATTCCGTCCATGAAGTACGAGACACTGAAGAAATTCTTAAGTGTACCTACTCAAAAACATGTACTGGAGCGTTATCTTGCATAAACAGCAAGGCAGTTCTTCTCAAAAGTTGATTTTCAGGCCAAGAGAGGAAATTGTCTTCAAGAAACTTACAATAATTGAATGAATTTATTTTGACGCCCGCTTGCACTCTAAATTGACCAACTATTTCATTTTTGAGGATTGCAGACAAAAACATGACGCATACCCCACCCTGCTGTCGTCGAAACCGTTGCTGGGGGTTTTGGCCAGACAAGAGCCACCCTCTTGTCCAACCGTTAGGTCCGACAAGAGTAGCTCTGCACTCATCTGTCCAAATGACTTTAGTAAAGTTTTGCTTGAGATACCGTTTGGACTATTCAACTCGTTTTTCCCTTTGTTTGTTTGGTCAGAACAGGAGAGCTTTTCATTTTTTTGACCTCTCCGATCTCCCTTGAGTAATGATTCCAAGTCGACTTAGGAACATTTGATTCCCCAGCCTCTTCAACAATGGCTTTACTAGTTACATGAGGCATCTTTCTTGAAGTATTCTTTGATTTTCTTCTGTATCTGGCACTTAAAGCATTAGGTTTCGTCCGTTTCGGCTTCGCTAGGGTAACTTCACCACCAGATAAAAAATTCTTGAATCACTTTTCTTTAATTTCGATGTTTCTAGACCGGTTTTTCATTTTTAGGTTAATCTAATTATTTTCTAGCTTTCTGTTTATTTTATTGGAATCTGTTTACCCACTCTCTAATAATATCTAAAATTTGCATAAACTATTCGTTCACCTTAAACACTCAAAAATACAAAAAACTGATATTTATGCAAAATTTTCTATAAATTTCAAAGAAAAATGAACACATATAAAAAGTAATTTAATACACAATAATCATTTTATATTTAAAAATTAAATTGAAATTATAGAAATCGCTAAAAATCCCACAATTGCACCTTGCATAAACTATCCGTTCGCACTGTATAATTACAGTGCGGGTCTAAAGTGTTTTCAATTAAATAAAATCAGTCTTTTTGGTAAAAATATTAATTTCCTTATGAGTTTTGTAATACATCGTGATCTTTAGATTAAATCATTCTCCCACTGCGAAAAACTCGAATAAATAGGCTTGCAAAATGACAAAAATAACACTACTTAATGAAATTGACTCAATAAGAGGACCTGAAAGTGTTTGCAAAACGTTTTATTACGTTAATTAATTAAGATGCTAAAAAGTGTTTAACATCTCACACAAATGGTAATAGAAACATTGTACAGGTTTATAATACATATTAAAGTAGTTATATGAACATAAATGCATCAAAAACTTAGATTGTATTATAAAAATTAAAGTCTTAATATTTATGAGTTTTCCATATTGTTTTACCAACGAAGGATGTCATTTTCTCCATTACTAAAGGCGTTATTTAATAACAAACTTCCAAAATCTTTTCGTAAATTAGCATCCATTTGCAAAAACTTTTCCCTCGATGGTGGCCCACAGATTCTGTATTGTAAGGATTTCTATCAGAGTTCTAATGAAATGGTTTAAGGAGTAATAGAAACAAGAGGTAACAGTGACCTCGCTTTATTGGGGACTTTGATGGAAGACAAAAAGAAAGTAATGATTAATATATTTGTTACCGGTTCTACCAAAAATTATGAAATTCAAATTTCAAACGACGAACCATTACTCGACGTACCATTGCTTAAATTACTAAAGGGCCTGTAAGCCAATTAGACGTTAGGGCAGGTCCTCGTCTGTAGGTGAGCAGGTTGGTTATATTATAAAGAGAATTAAGATAAAATTTATTTGAATGTACCACCAGCTAGCTAATCACATCACCAATTTCACCTTTGCTATCCTTGATTTTTTAGTGGTTAACTAACTTAACACAATACTTACAAGAGTATAATAAATAAATTTAGTAAGACGGAGAGGAAATATGAAAGGAAAGATTTAGCTCAGAGTAGAGCTCCAGCTAGTTGAGTAATTTGTACCTTGGTATTTTGAAAAGTCAAGACCTAGTTTAGAGTGATCAGACCGAATGGCCAAGATCGATTTGAAGAGATGCTCCATAGAGCGAAGATATTATTATTAAGGTTAGGTACTTATCATATACCTATATATATGAACTAATCTTATTTTTATATTAAGAAACTCTTAAAAATAAGTAAGAAAAACCTAAATTATACATCCTAACTAATTTTAACAGTATGGTGTTAATGTCAGGACTCTGTGGGAACCAATCCAAGAGCTTGTTGTTAGTAATACCTCGTTCTGCGAGAGCCAACCTTCAGTGTAATGGAAAACATGAATTGGGGCGTTATTCTGCTGAAAAATTATCTTCTTTTGACGTCATCAGACGAAGAATTCAACCAGGAGTGAAAATTGTCTTTCGGTAAAGCACAATAGTTCCTAAAACATCATTTTGAGACTACCAAGCACAAAAAAAGGTTCAACCAATATGTCACCAATAATTCCACACCATAACAGGGTGCTGCCACCCTCTGATGTCGATTCTAACGCAGACTTGGACTTGCCTCCTTCAGGAGCTATTCTGGGATCCAACTGTCAGGGCAGTCAAGGGTGACACTAGTCTCGTGGGTCCAAATTGAAGCTCGGAAATTAGTTTTCAAGTATTGTATTGCCCATGGGAGACTTTTCTGACAATTGACTTGGCTCAGAGGAGGCATACTGTCGGTGCACTTTGATTCGCCATATCAGTTACGTGAGTAACTACAGCTTGATCAAAAATTTCCTTGTAGGTTCCGTGAAGATTATTTGATAAAGATCTCTTAAGTTTTCTTAAATTTTGCTTGTAGTCACCGTTGTTGGTCATCCGCATTCATGCTTCTTCCAGTCCAATTTATTCTAACGGAAAGTTTCTTGCGCGTACGGTGATCACGTTTGATGATTTTCCTATTTTCTACCGTACTTTTATTATCGTTAAGTAGGCTGACAATCTGAAATTTTTCACTTTGTGTTAGCATCTTTCCTTTCGCCATTTTCGCAGCACTTTAACATTTTTGACCCATATGGCATCGCTGATTTTAATGTACCCTAGCATACACATTTCTGTAGCCAGAAATTCATTATATTACCTGTATCACCTATTTAAGTAAAACAAATTTCAGTTTACTGTGATAAATTGTTCCAGATTTCGAAAAATCATTGCTGCAAAGTCTTGAGGTTCGCACTGAATGTGGTGACATTCTTTTCTCCAGCAATGAAATGAAATTGAAATAATAATTGAAAAACCTAAAATATTAGTTAGAATGAAAAGTTAAAGTTTTGTTTAAAATATAGAACAAATATTTTACGCATAGTTTGATATAAAACAATTTTTTTACAATTACTCACAGAAACTGAAATATTTTAATTTAATAGATAGGTATAAAATTTTGATGTATTAATTATATACAAAATGTATACCGAAAAATTGTTATTTCGGACAAAATCTAAATGATTTCAAAATTCCGGACATATTTAAATTCGTTATTTATATTTTATTTTACTTCATATTATGTTAAGGACATATAGTATATATATATTGAAATCTTGTAATTATGATGAACTAATACATATAACATTCATAAATACGATACTGAATAGAACGCAAAACTCATGACGTGCGATTAAAATCTAAATGATAATCTTATAAATTGTAGTTAAATAATATATTAGAATTTATAAGCCATATAACATTGAAGTATCGGACCGATTATTGGGTACTATTTATAGGCCAAAGTTTAGAATGCCGAATATTGATTGACCTTCATATTGAAACATCGGACAGATGTCCGAACAAACAATTTTTCAAAATTTTGAATCGAATTCTCTTACAGACAGATTATAAAACTAGTATGCCTCATTTTTCAAAATGGTTTATCCATAATATGGTAAGACTCCTGCTGTATAGCCATCAAATTTTGGTAGTGACATGGAGCTTATAGGTCATTTGTAATATCTTTTGCCATATGAGGTGGTTTCATTTCTACTAGATTCAAATAAGCACAAAATCTAACTTTTTTCACTGACGGTCAAATTATTTCACAAATATTCATGGGATAGCTACAGAATTACATCACATTGTTACATCACATTGTTACATCACATTGTTACATCACATTGTTGATAAAACACAACTCTACCTGACTACCTATCACCATGGGCCTCGTATTACGTAATACTTCTTTATATTTTGGTATTTGAACTAATTTGTCCAATAAATTAATGATAGTAAATATCTCTAAATTATATTTTCTTTATTTCCCTTATTATTCAGATGAGCAAAGTCATATTACATAACTGAACAAAATATATCACATTACATAATAATATGTTGATATCATAAAAATAAAAATATTTTATTTTCATTCGAGAGCATATGATTATTGTGTTTAAAAATGAATATAATGAAGTAGCATATACTTTAATTCTTGGTAAATATGATGAATGTTTGCTTAATTATTACCAAAGAAGAACCCTCCCGGCCCTATCTTCTATAAAGAAGAAGAATTTCTTCTATTAAACTGCATATTAAAATAAATCACGCTGGCTAGCGTATTAGCAGTTCAACGACTTTTATATATCTAATGCCCAAGAACCGTTAAATCGGTCAATATGGCCGTTGAAATCATTAATTTGTGGTGCATTTTAACTGTATAGTAGTATACTTTGTATAATTAGTTGATGTAGTTACTTTTTTCTCTTTCAATAAAGCGTGTCATTAAATCAATCAATTCATACGTTCATGACGTCATCAATTCTTTTAAATGGTTCATGTTTTCAACAATTTTATTTCATGTTCTGCGATTATAAAATCGAATCAAAATTTGATAAAAATAACAAATTGAAATTTTATTCCTGTAGTTAATTATTGAACTTTACCCAATAAAACATTAATCCATAATAACTATCAATAACCTTTTTAAAAAACAGCAGCCATTTTTCTCCACTAGACCCCTACTTCAAGGTTTATTTCAATAATATTTTCAGAGAATTGCCTATCATGTGAGGAAGTACAACACGTGATATTAATACTTTAGTATATTTTCTTCGCTTTCTTTTATCTGTTCAGGTCACGTACTTCACTCCGCTGAGAATTTCCTCGCTAAAAAGTTGAGACCATTTTATTTTCTGTTATGGAAGTTAATAACGAACTATTGAATTTGATAGTACTTATAATGCTTCTGTAAAGGGAATCAGAATACATTTCTAGCTTTTTACCTTATTATAGTAATTAGTAACTGATGTAACTGAGTAAAGGTTTTCCGCCATAATCTTATAAATAAGATGGTTTCATATACTACAAATTATTATTAGTAAAACCATTTAAATATAATCTGTGATAAAAAGTATATATCAATAATAAATTATTAATTTGAGAATGTGTCATTCCAATAAAAAATGTTAACATACAATTCCATGGCAATAAGGATTTATTCCTGGGATATTAAGGGAATATCCAGGAAAGAAATATTTATTCCAGGGATGTTCCTTTAATATTCCAATAATCAATCCTTCCTGTCAGAGAACATGAGAGATGGTCATTAATTAGTTACTGGTATAAAATATATAGGCTGAAATCACAGCTTTCACACAGAAAATTAGATTTCATTACATACACTGCACTAACTTAAAAGATGATATATAGAAAAATGATTATGAAAATTAAACACAAAAATGTAAATGTTTATATTGCGAAACGCTTAATTACGAGATCTACTTATCACAATAGATGGCTATATATTTCTCAAAACCAATCGAATTTTCTTTTATACTCAGTATTTAAATGAACCAACTACAAACTTTACAAAATATATCATATTATATAATTAATTATGATGATTACATTAAAATCAATATCAGCAGATGTTTTTGTCATATTCGTACTCTTTTTTAACATATGAACAATGATAATAAACTGCAATGAATTCTGGTTTTAAAATGCATCGTGCTGCCACCTGTATTTCAAAGTTGATGCTAGTCGTTACTACGCAATCACAACATTTTTACTTGTTAATTAAACACAATACCCTGCAAACAATTCCATGTGTATACCATGTGGCACTTACTCAATTAAAGCATGTGAGTATAGTTAGTTTTAGATAGAAATATGGTGAATTACGTGTGGTTAACATATGTGACAGTAGGGTATTTGACATGTAGCTACGAATGTGGTAAATTACACATGATTAACATCTGTTATAAGTTGACATGAGGATTTGATGTGGCGAATTAAATGGGTCTAGGACATTTCGTCCACGACAAATTTTCAAAGTGTATATGGGATATTTTCCATATTACTTTTCACTATTACATCAATAGCCAAGTATAAATATGTGATTATATTATTGTGATTTAAACCGAAACATATAATATAATAATGATGTTTATCTATTGATTACAGTTATAGAATTAGATGTGCTAAACGGGTTACTGTATCTTTAAGTTATTTACCTCCTTTAATATTAAGAATTAATTAGAGTTATGAGCACCTGAAATATGAAACTGAAATAGCAGGGTACTAACGAGAATAAATGTGTGGACATGTAAGAAAGAAAAGAAAATAATTACAACGGAAGCGAAGAATAAATATTAAATTTAGTTTTATTATATATCCGAAAATATGGAACAGATAACACGAACGTTTTTACATTTAAATATTAAGTTAATCTTTGAACAAATACATCATAAATAAAAATATTAACAATATACATGATCGTCAAATTTCTCATATAAAATTTTTAATTACTTCTTTTATTTTTTCAGAGTAAAATGGTAAGAAATAGACTCAAGATATGGTAAAAGATTTTTTTATCGTAGTCAGCACCAATTGGTTAAATAGTTTGATTTGTTCGAAAAAAATAATTTTCTTGGGGCCAACTATTTTGGGCCCAATTAATTAATTTCACGTTTTGAAAGAAATCACCAGTATGTTTCATAAAACTAACTCTATATATGTATCTAATTGATCATCTTTGCCAAAAGAAAACTTAATCGGGTGCACCAAACCAAGCCTCAAAAGAATAGTTTATATATTGATGAATCAAAGAGATTTACATTGATTTGAATATCTTACGGGAACAACATTTCAATCTTATTCAATATACCAAGTGAACGAACAACTATTAATAAAATACTTTCAACATGAACTCATAAATTAAGTCTTCTATCCAAATATATTCCTTAAAACTTATCTGATTCAACAGAGGTTAGTGTTAGTCTTCAGTAGATACTTTTAAACAGTTTTGTTTTTTACAATATTCTTTCTACAAATTGTGTCTCTGTTTTACATTAAATACAGTAAAATAACTGTTTATACAGATCAACGGTTAGTCGCCATTTTGAAACACAAGTGGCAGCAGGATGCATTTTTGAAACCAGATTTTTCAAGAGTCTGTATCTTATTGAAGTATAATATCTTTTATATAAATAACACATGAATTCTTCTTGCTAATCTAATCAGACATCTAAAGTTTAGAAGTAATTACATTACTGTATATTTTTCATATATTTTAATGATAAAGTTCGGTAAGATTTGGTCATACATTTCATAAGACTTCACAGAATGTTTCGGCAACCAGAAAACTTACAGAAGTTTTACAGCAATATGAGACATTTCTAATTATAACTTTGGTTCTTGTTTAGATATCTTCAAACTTATCACCAATGGACATTTCAAAATAGAATGAATAGCAGTAATTAATTAAAGAAACATTATTTACATTATATTATTGTTTACTATAATGTTAATTGAAGTTTAAATGCCGTTATAAAATAGATATTAAAAAGTCATTCTTTCAGTGTTCAAGTATACATCGATAGAGGGAATGAATTAAAAATGAATTAATTGTTAGGAAGCATATCTTGTATTTATATTAATTGTAAGTGCTTCTTGCTAATAGTTGTAAGAATTTTTAGTATAACAATTAATTAAATGCTTCATAGATATATAATTATATAGTAGTTCATAAAATTAATTTATTATATATGTATGTAGCTAGAGCTTAATTTTACGCTATATTTTAGTACAGTAAAACTCCTCTATAGTGAACTTCAACTTGTTCACTATAGAGGATTTACTTTGCTGCACTGTAGAGGATAGAATTAAGAGTTGTATAGAAAACTGTTATTTTCATGTTAAACTACACATAACTTACTCTTTCTTTTTCAAAATAATTCATTATACAACGTATTTCATTACAGAGGAGCTGTACTGGTATAACTCCTGTTTCATCAAAAACAACTAATTTACTATATAGAGATTCATAGAAAACTAAAGACAATTTGTGGCAGACTAAACTATATATATGTTCACTGTAGAGGTCATTAAACAGTGTTCTACTATACAGGATTGTTCACTATACAGGAGATCATTATAGAGGAGTTCTACTGTATCTTCTAAATTTGGCGAAGACTCTAGGAACCTCTTCTGTTTACCACTAAAATTCACTTGTTTGTTAAATTTTATATATTCAGCGATGTGATAGCTATTGTGGTGGAGTAAGCTAACTAATTTATATTCGTATTTTGTTTAGAATGGAAAGCTTTTCTCCTAATCTGTTGTTTCATGAATCAGCTTAAAACTTCAAATAAGACTTACGAGCATAGTTTATATTTAAGTGATGGAACGGCGTTTGCTATTTGACTTTCATATTGTTGATAGAATTTAACTTCTCTTCAAAGTCCCTAAATAAAGCGAGGTTATCGATACTTTTGTTTATACTTTCCTTTCGTTAATTAAGATTGAATTACTAAATTAAAAACTTAATTCTTGAATTTTCATAACTTTACTACCAATAAAATCTTACATATGTACGAAGAAACACTCAGGAAGTTCTCAGACGCTAAGGAGCTTCACATTAACCTTATAAGTTATGTCAAAAAAGGGACACACTTAATATACCTATGTGTTTCAAGAGCTTCAAAATGTTTCAGTGCGATGCACTTTAGTGTCTCTAATTATCCTTCGATAAAATAATGTAATTTCATTGAGTTTTTGTGTCAAAGCTTATCGGGAAAATGTGACACACCTCAGTGTCACTATGTATCATATTTTTCCTGAGTGCATGTATAGTCAAAGTATAGTGCATAGTATTTATATTCAATGGCAGTGAATACATTTTTTTGTGGACACACTGTACATTAGATAACAATATCGCATGTCGATCAATGTCGAAAAGTCAATCAGTGAAGTCACAGAACTACTGAATATATATTCTATGATCTAAATAGTTATAGTAGAGATGTGTCACAAAAAGCATCAGCACGTGAATAACTTTCAAAAGGCGGCAGATAAAGTGAAACTGATTAATGATTCAAGAAACAATTTTGAAGAAAGCAGAAGTAACTGAACTTTTTAACCCCCCCCAAAAAAAAAAAAAAATTCCTTATATTTATTTGTTTGTCTGTCTGTGGTCTGTCATTAATATTCAGAAACTAGATTATGTGCACTCAGTAGAGCGCATACCTTCGCCGTCACTTTGTCCCGTTCTCTCCCAAAATTTAGTAAACTGCTAACTGGATAATATCCAATCGTCCCATCAAGTTTCATGCAATATGGTTTAATACCTTTTGAGTTATTGAGTTATAAATGACCTTGACCTCTCCCAAAATTCTACCAGATGGATCCCAGACATTGACCAATAATATTGTACCATCAAATTTCAGAAAATTTGGTTGAATACTTTTTGAATTATTGAGTTATAAATTGCCTTGACCTTGATCTTTGACCTTAGACCCGATCGCTTCCAAAATCTCACAAAATGGTTCCTGCGTATTGAACAATCGTTTCACCAAGTTTCATGCAATATGGTTCAATACTTACTTTTTGAGTTATAAATAGCCATGACCTTGACCTTTGACCGGGTTGCTCCCAAAACTCTAGCAGCAGGTCACTGGATATGGATTAATCGTTTCAACAAATTTCAGGCAATTTGGTTGTGCACTTTTCAGTTAAGCGAATAACAAGATGATAAATAAATAAATAAATAAATTCCGATGAAAATATGACCTTCCCGCATTCTGCGAAGGTAAAAACGACGGATATAATATAACCTTCTGCAAGATTGCGAAGGTAATTAGGCAAAATATATTAACAAGTGGTAGCATGAATACCGATTCTTATATGAGTGGAAAGCAGAAGGCCGAAAGGTAATATTATTGACGGCATTTATTTATTTATCATCTTGTTATTCGCATAACTGAAAAAGTGTCAAAGGTCAAGGTCATGGTAATTTATAACTCAGAAAGTATTGTACCATATAGCATGAAACTTGGTTGGACGATTACAGGAACCATTTTGCTAGATTTTGGGAGCGATCGGGTCAAAGGTCATGGTCAAGGCCACTTATCTGAAATTTGATGGGACGATTGGACAATGTCCAGGAACCATCTGGTGGAATTTTAGGAGCGCTCCAGTCAAAGGTTAAGGTCAAGGTCATTTATAACTCGATAACTCAAACAGTATTGTACCATATTGCATGTAACTTGGTGGGACGATTGGTTATTATCCAGTTAGCAGTTTCTTAAATTTTGGGAGAGAACGGGTCAAAGCGGAGGCGAAGATATGTGCTCTACCGATTGCACATAATCTAGTTAATAATAATATCGCCTGTATTCAATTAATAACTTCAATTTAAATTTGAGGGCACGGACCAAAGTGTTGATAGTAAATTTACACAATTATTGATAGTGATGCAATTAAGAATACGTTATTCTTAACGGATTTGTGACAATTTTTTATTAGAAATACATGTTGCGGCAAATCATTAAGTGGCAGTATCATGACTATGAGCTACAATAGTATAGGCACCAATTATTTAAAAAAAAAAATTATATTTTATGCTTTTGAGAGAGATTTATTTGTTAAAGGCTGCTTATCTGTCCGGGACGTCACCGTTCAGTGATTTTTTTTATCACTGAGGAGAGCCGGTACTGTGTGAATATGTCCGTTAAAATTAATGTAACGATATATTTTTTCACTGACATAAAATCACTGAGAGGAGAGTGACGGAGACAGATCGAATAGTGACGTGCCGGACAGATCCCGATGATGTGTGAAGCAGCCTTTAATCAGAATATGTGTATCCATAATACACACTTGCATTCGAATTTGATTTAAGGCTCGTCCAGACGCTCCGACAAATGCCCAGAGTTTGGAAATACTTTTGCTCGGGCTAACACGGGCAATCTTATTTCTGCCTGTGTTCGCGTCCAGACGAGAGCAATATGTTCAGAAAATTGAAATGTCCGTGTTTGCGATTCCGGATTACTACTTATTTTAAATTCAATTGAATTATTAACAGAATAGGTACTGAGATATATAAGATGAAACTGCTTTTTAACATATCTTAAATGATTGTAAATAAATCAGAACAAGTTTGAAAGAAGCTAATTAGGAAGGTATTACGCAGCAGTTAACAAATTAATATAGGTAGATCAAGTAGTACATATATAAGAAAAGATTATATATAATATTTACTTCCTAGAGAGCTTACATAGAAGCTAACTAGATGGCTAGGACTGATTATTATTTTAAATGCGTTTTAGTTACCTAACTAGGGTAAATAACTAAAATAGAACAAAACATATTAATAAATTGATATGAATTAGGTATGTAAGATGATTAACATTTGTTTTATTCTTTTATGCTATCTATTAATATTACATGAAAGAATATTATAACTAGAGAAATTCAACCATATTCAGTAAAATATTAAAAATTGACTCTATTTAACAGCAATCTGCATTCAAATAACAGTCGCGAACACTTGTTCGGGGACAAATTTGTCCAACATGTTGAAAGTCCCTGACAGCTTCGATTCTTGTGATCGGGGACAAATTTGCCTGCCACACCGAGGGCAAATTTGTTCGCGAACACCAGATTTCAGAGAAATCTGGGCATTTGTCGGAGCGTCTGGACGGGGCTTTAGATTTAATAACAGGTACTGTACTATAGTAAATATTGAAATGTTGTAACGAAGTCTCACTTAAAACATGTGATGTAACTTGTTGGGTTGCCAGTGTGAAACTATTATTAATTGTGACACCATTATCAGCCTATGAGATGCTACAATTCCCTATTATGTGGTGTAACTGCTGTTACTAAACTGTGGATGATTAAAAATGTTTTCTCTCGATTTATATATTCATAGTACCTATTGGTCGAACATTTCTATGAGTTTCGTCCAATGGACATTTAGTTAACAAAATGCTCTATTTTGTATTATAAAGTGCATTCACTTTATATTTTAGTAATTTTATACTATAAAAGTAGAAAACATCCTAATATTTGATGGTAATTAGAAATTCATGTATTTTTATTGTTAATTAGTAAGCTAATACAAATTATTTAAAGGTCCTCTCCAGGCTCCGGGAAAAAAAAAGAGTTTACTACATAATATTATAGAACTAAGGTATACGATCATTATTCCGCAAACCGCATACAATTCGGTTCAGTATATATTTTATTATTTGCTTTCAAATGTTTTTTAATACTCGGTGAGCAACAATTGAGCGAATCACTAACCTGAAGATGAAGAAGGAGATTGTACACTCTTTGTTTTGATTTCAAATTTAGATTTTTAAACAAACCATACGTTTTTGGCCTTCTTTAAGATAATAATTGTTTCTAAAAGTATATAAACGTTTCTATAATAAGTTTATCCAAATTTAAACCTTTAAACAAATAGTAAATAGATTTATTAAACCAAATACCTAGTTGACAATCAAAACAAATGGTGTACATTCTTCTTCTTCAGACTGAAAATTAGAAAGTCGGAAGTGAAGTAGGTTTTGTAGAGTTTGGATTATAAAAATCTTTAAAAGTATATAAAATTGAAAATATGCTATTAAATTTTATGTGGTTTGCAGTAAAATGATAAGAAACATTAGCCTCGTTGATTTAAGCAATAAAAAAATTTGTTTGGAGAGGACCTTTAAGAATTTTTTGTTTCATTCTACTTATTTTCTTAAATATGCAAATTTTAGATAGTCATCAAACAAGATTCCGCCACAATTACTAAATGGCAATATTTAAAACTCAGTCAAAAGCAACTCTCATTCACAGTGTGTTACAATTTACATATCAACGTTTCATACAACAAAGTTAATGGCTCATCAATTAGTTGAAATTATTAATTATAAGTAGAGCTTCCTAATTATCTATGAAAGTCTGATTCTTTCCTATATATTAACAATAGTTCATTAAAAAATTTTTTTATTAAAATTTAACTTCGCATTTCAAATAATCATAAAATATTTCTGGATCTGAAACTGGAGAATACAAAACTCCTACATCTTATATACCTCACCTGTAGAGAACTTATACTGCAAGCTGAAATTGGACAAATTAACCACACATTTATTCCTATTAGTACCCTATTTCAGTTCCATATTTTAAATACTCATAATTCATTAATTTATGTGAATTATTAAACGAGGTAAATAACTTAAGGATACTATCAACCCGATTTGCATATCTAATCTTATAACTATAATCAATAGATAAACATTTTGGTGTTCATATGATATTATTCGGCTTAAATTCGTATATTAATATTATATATTTACACCTGCTATTGATGTAATAATGTAAAATATAAAGTATATACACTTTATTAAACAAAATAAAACATTTCTTGGACAAATTTTACGTGGGCGAAATGTCCTAAACTGATATATAGTAGACTAGTAAACAGTCATAAAATATCTAAACGATAAATGATTCTGCGCTGAAAACATCGAAATTTATCGTGTTTCTCTGAAAATATCCTAGCCATTTCCTTTAGACTAATAGATGATCTCTGGACTATAACTTCCGTCTTATAATCAATGGCATTGGCAACAGTACCTTCATTCCAACATGCTCCCATTTCAACTTTTCGAAAAAATTCACCAATCAATTTGGAGGGAATTGAAAGAAATATGAATAAAGGCTGCTTCACACATGTCAATGATCCGTCCGGGACGTCTCCGGTCAGTGATTTTTTATCACTGAGAGTAGCCGGTACTGTGTGAATGTGTCCGTTGAAATTAAAGTAACGATATATTTTTTCACTGACGATAAATTACTGAGAAGCAACCTTTAATAACACTGGAATATTCCTCTGAATAAATCCTGCAATAAATGATGTAGGAATGCAAGGAATGTACCACATATATCGAGGGGTGATTGAATCTGTCAATCACCCCTAATACTGTCTAAGAATGTTACCAGTTTATTTCTGGAGCTAGCAAGGAATAAACTGGTAACTTGAGAATTTCTCAAAACATGAAGTCGATGTACGTGACAACTCCTCAATAATGAATTCTTCTATTGTGAACCATATACTGATTAATTGAGTCCTGAGCAATGAGGTACCTTGTATAATGATAAAAAACCTATTCTTTGTTGTTTTCTATGCATCTGTGATTACCTCGATTGCTATGTAGTGAAGTAATTAAGCTCTGTTATACTTATGTATAGTGTATACATTTCTAACTATTAAAGTGAATCATGTACTATACACACAATAACAATATACTAAAGTAAACTTTTCAGAAGTCCCATCATTAAAAAGGTGATTTTGTTTCTAATGAGAGGCAATTTGAAAGTCTTTTCAGGTTAAATTAGGAATTACTAAATAAATTTGATGAGCAAACTTATATCGAGAATGTTCTAAAGAGTCGTTATGGAATTTAATTAAGAAGTAAATAAGTAAACCATTATACAGTTAATGGTGTATTATCAACTTATATGTACATTATTCATAACCTCTATTGCATTAACTAATTTGTAAGTGTGGTTAGGTTATATTATTTACAAATAAATATGCTAAGTTTTAAGCACTGTATATAAGATGTTTTTTAAATGTTTAAATCATTGTGTTTTGTAATTAGATGGAAAATGTTATTTGTAAGTGGTGGGTAAGGTATGCGACGTTTCGTCGACAAGACGAAACGGAGACAAATTTTCGTAAATGGGATATTGCCACTCTCTAATGTTACAAAACATGTACTGTAACAGAATAATGTATCACACGATCAAACTACATGGTAGAATTATGGTAAGAAGGATTTTTTTTAATTTTAATCGTTTTTCTACTTTATTACTAAACCAGAACTACTCGATATTACCAAATTATTTTATATTAATTTGTAATAGTGTATATGCAAGACGAAAAATAAGAAATATATAGTACCAAATAATGAAATTATTGAAAACTAAAGGACTAAATCCCCCACAAAGAGCATTCTTAAATTTATTTCTTTGTCTATAAGTAGCCTCGTATCACAACTGCCTATTAGTATCTTGCCCTGTTTGCTCGGGTAAAGGTGTCTTTTCGAGTACTTATGAGAATATTAATAATAATATATTCGTTCTAAGATATCATGTAACTAGATTATGTGCACTCCACACAGAGCGCATACCTTCGCCGTCGCTTATCTGTTTGCTACCAAAATCTAACAAAATGGTTCCTGTATATTGACCAATCGTCCCACCAAGTTTCATGCAATATGGTGCAATTATTTTTGAGTTATAAATGACCATGACCTTGACCTTTGACCGGGTCGCTCCCAAAATTCTTCCAGCAGGTCACTGGACATTGACCATTCGTTTCATCAAATTTCAGGCAATTTGGTTGAACACTTTTTCAGTTAAGCTAATAACAAAATGATACATAAATAAATAAATATATAAATAAATGCCGCCAATAATATAACCTTCCTGCATTCTGCAAAGGTAATAAGCTCATATTTTTTTTGAAGAGGATTTTTAATATTTTCTATTAAATGAACAAAATTGGAAAATGGGATACCTTTTCATTTTCTATTTGAAGCCAACTACTTGTTTCTAAGAATCACTTTTTGGCAAAAAAAATAATCTAAATAAACTGCGAGTTTATTTTTATAAAATCTTGCTATTCAATCTAGGATTACCACTCAATTACCGAACACTCGCAGTATTCAAACAGTGGGTAATATTTGCCAAATGAAAATGACTTGTCAGTTACAAATCCGACGATATAAATCTTATTATTATGAAACGTAAATTATTGAAATGAAATTGTTTCAAATTTTACAAATTACGAACGTAACTGGACCCCAAAATATTTAATTACTAAAAAATAATTTGGTACTATCGAGTAGTTTTGGTTTAGCAATAAAATAGAAAAACGATTGAAATTTATTTAATAGTTTTCGTTCTTACCATTTCTCTATTTTGTAATATGATCGTTTGATACATTATTCTGTTAAAGTACATGTTTTGTAACATTAGAGTGTGTTAATATCTCATTTACGAAAATTTGTCGACGAAACGTCTATACACCTGGAGGTGAAGGTGGCATTAGGACTTTTCCCCGCCGGACTATTCCCCGCTGGACCATTCCCCGCCGGACTATTCCCTGCCGTACTTTTGCCCGCCAGGACCATTCCCCGCTGGACTTTTGCTCGCCTGATCTATTTCCCGCCGGACTTTTCCCCGCCGAATAAAGTAATAGTATTTTGGATTATTAAATTGTAATTTCGATAAAACAAACAATTTATCAATAGAAGACACATTTTATTAACAGACTTACACAATAATACAGTCTTATTTCTAGCTTTGATTTCCGTATGTGTCCATATTGGTCATTTTCATTTTAAGACTGTCTCTTCGTACATTTGTATATACTTAAGATATGCTACAAATTTCAAACATTATGGCAATTCAAGGTCAATGCCAAATGTCACATTTTAGTCTAAGAAAATACGATTAATTCAGTTTATTCCAGCTCTACAGTTATACATATCATAAATTTATTATTTTCTTTGCCAGTTATTATATATAAAAATGTAGAGCTATTTGCATCTCATTCAAAACATATATACTTTTCCAGAACACCAATAAATTTATTGTAGTTTATTAATTTGAAAATTAATATATTACAGAATTAATACCCCTACCATATTTTTTTTATTACACTTAATATTGGCCTCTTTTTGTAGTGTCTTTTTTTTCTATTATGCTTATTTAATATTTATACCTTAAAGATCTTACGATGGATTAACCATTATTATGAAAATACATAAGTTAGAGTGTAGAAATCCTTAAATCAAGACTTTTTAAGTAGTCAGATTTGAGGACAAATTAGATATAAAGTTTTACATTTTCTCTAAAAATCTCCAATGAAAACAAATTATCAAAAGAGTGTTTACGAAACGGGTTCAGTTCAAGGAGTTGGTGAGTGACCAATTTCCGTGCAGCAATGTTTAAAAAAAAAAATAGTTAGTTGCGACGGCAGACTCTGATTTACAATTTCATGGCAATAGATTTATTGATCAAAATAATTTTTTTCAAAAATGAATTAAAAAATCTAAATACTTAATTGTCTCCCAGAGACTAAATTTAAATAAACATTAGGTGGGGAAAAGTCCAGGCGGGAAAAGTCCGGCGGAGAAAAGTCCGGCGGGGAATAGTCCGTTTCCCGGTGAAGGTATGCGCTGTACAATTGGCGGTCATCTAGCTACTGGAATATTAATTGATATGAAGTTTTGAGAGTGTTATGATAGAGCCATAAAAGATTAGAAGATTTAGAGGGGACTGCCCTTCTAAAGATGAAGTAATAATTTAGTTAGAAGACAAGTATTATATCATTTATATTTTTTCCTTCCATTTATTAAATTTCTTTAAATTGTGCATAATATTCAGTTCAATTGTTTCTAGTTTCTTTTACTAATATAAAATATTTAAATTAATGCTTTTTAACTTAGATAGTAGCTACTATATTAAATCTTCATCAAATTTATCTAATTGGACTGTAAAATCCATCGTTAATATTTTGATGATAATTTGAAATACTCTATTTGTTATTACAATAAATTGTAATTTTTTCAATCAATATAATGCTAATTTACATTTCTTAATCACTGCTCGGCTGATCAAAATGCCATTTTGTTAATGAAGTTTCCTAAAATCTTAACATCTTTTCTCTATAGCCCAATAAAACGTTCTGTTGCTCCCAAAAAACAGATCCAAACTTTGTGACATGAGTCAGTGAACCAAGGCACGTCCCACTAAATTACAACTGTCTGTTCATGCTATCAGGCACGTCAATCACACTGTGTGACTACAGACTATTTTCCTGCAGTCACTGCTAGATGTAGGAGATGTTATAGATACATATTATAGTATAATATTGTAATAGAGATACAGAAACAGTGTTATTTAATGTGATAACTCGTTCAAATAATGTGTCCTGTATCTATTATTCATATAACATTCAATGTATGATACTTGTCATGCTGTACTCATATATATTATATGAGATTATAATGAACAATTTCTCATGTTTATTCATAGGGGAACAAATATAACTTCACTGAAAGCTAAATAAGTCTGATGGATCTTATTTGCCTGATTAAAGCTAACTCCCAGTATTAGAGGTAATAACATTCATTTATTGTTCTGTAATTTAAGGTTCACTTGGAGTGATGGCATGGGTAATCTAAACTGTGCTGCATTACCGGTTCTGCTAAAGGAGATACCTATTACCATACTGAAAATACCAGCTACGAATTACAAATCTAAATTCAGTCTTCAATAACTTGAACAAATAGGTTTATACTTAATTGAAATATTATAATATATGACTAAACGCCTTAATGGAATGAAGATTGGTTCCTAGCGTTATAATTAATTATTGATGGATATAAGAGTTATGGTATAACTAAACTTCAGTTCAATTCTCAATACGATAACAATACAGAAATATTGAGGAGGAAGGTAGGGGTTCCATGCACCCTCCCCCCCATTATACATTTTTCTAACATGCATTTTTACAATTCCCGGGGTGTCTGAGAACAGAATTTCTTTTACTCCCACTCCAAAAAATGTCCCATGTGGGTCGTTAAGACGTTTCCTTGTCCGCCATCTTGGATTTCTTGAGACGTTAAAGTTAGGGGTACGTAAAACACAAAGGATTTTTTTTAGCATAGAAAAAATGAGTTACAGGTACAAATTGGCTATCATTGGAAAGGATATGAACTGCTCTATCACAATAGCACATCACTTATTCGGCCAGGGCATCTTTAACGTCTCCAGGGGTCAGAAATGTCACGTTAAAAGGCCAGTCGTCATAATTCAGGACCTTCCATGAAATTTGTTATCAATCCTGCACCTAACTGAACGAATCTTTTGGATTATACTTTGCTTGAGTGAAAGTGTACATGAATAGGCAGTTCTAAATCTGAAAAAATCTTATCGTTACCCTTTCCACAAAAATACCGAAAGTAATAATTAATTCGGTTCTGTACTGATTTCACTGAGTGACTGTATCCTTCGCATAAAAGTGATTTTTTTTTACTATTTATTGATATAGCTTTTTATGGCTATTGTTATTAACATTACTTTTCTATTACTGGGGAGGGAATTGCCACAACTCTGACACTTTAAAGGTTCAGTTTCTTCAACTAAAAGTGAAAGTGTTGTCTCATTTATTGAGAGGGCGTGCAGTTTTTAGATAATGTTATTGTACAGTTGTATTTTCAGCTGATATCATACCACCTAATAGCTCTGTAGTTTATTGATGGTAATAATTGTCTTATTCTAGGTAATAACTACGGATTAGTACCCTGGTGGTAGCAGTGCCCGCTTTGTTGTAGCTTTGTTGTAGTTCACTGGTGGTGGTGGCTTCATCATGTCGAAGTCAATTAAACGCCGAACTGATTATAGTTGTAATTTGGAGGTACTGCAGATACTCTTTATGAGTTTTAGTTTCTGGAAGGACTGAAAGAACCGAAAGCTGGGTCCAGCTTGCATCTTTCAAGAAAAGGAAAGCAGTTTGGACTCCTATTGAATGCCAAGTCCTAGAAATAGGAAACAATCATCACAAGGTGGCAGGTGAAGATAAATTTGCAAGAGAGGCTTGTTTCATAAATCCTGTCACAGTTCTTTCAAAATGAGACATGAGAATTACTTACGTTATCTGAAAACATGCAAGATGGAAGGCATGAAGCTCATGAAAGCTATCATAATGTAGTTCTGTATTTTATAAGCGAGAGAGATATTGGGCAGAAGGTTATTGGGGTGGTTCGTGCTGCTGGAGAAGCGAAAAGGCATGACTGTGTTCGATATATTGGAAGAAAGTCTTGACCCATATTTGAATAATCTTACTAATAATCTTTTTACACAAACTAAAACTGGTTTAGAAACAAGAAAATTAAAGTTTTGGACATGCCTTATAATAAGTCGTTAGATTAAAACCCTATAGATATATTTTAAGGAAGTTTGTCTCAAAATATCACAATGAACGCTTATTTAAGGATAAAGAAACTTTGAAAACTTGCATAAAAATATATTGGAGCATGAAAAATTCTGAGTCAAACTCTAAAAACCTATTTTGTACAATGCAAAACAGAAGTGTTGAAGTTCTGCAATCAAAAGGGAGTAAATGTAATAACTTAAATAGCCTAATCTTAAAATAAGGATGTCTCATACCTACTTATTTCTTGCATTGAAAATCTAATTTTCGAAATAAACTTTTTTTTCTGATTTTTTTTTTAAATTGATTACGTATTTAGGCACTCAACACATCTAGAAATTATATCTAAATTTTCATAGTGAATCGTGATGTAAAAAGAAAATTACTCTTATTTACAGGGGGTGTCGTAAGCTATTTAGTGCGATTATTTATATGCAGCATGGTACATAAAAATGCACAGCCACGTCTATGTCATTGGTTTCGGATATTCTCTAAAATCATGTATGTCCATATGAATAATTCTATAAGAACTATCTCTCAAACATGACTTGCATAAAAAACAATATGATTTTTATGGGCAGGTGATATTAATGTCACATATCAAATAATCAATTAATTCAGTATATTAGGCAATGATCAGATTTCTGGCAGAACAGGTGCAGGAGTCCACTTCCCTGGTGGAAATGAAACTGACCTAGTTAAATATCTAGGTTATCACTCTTCCGTTTTCCAGGCAGAGATATTGGCGATCTCTCTGCCAGCAGAGAGACTAAAGTCTTGTTTTTACCATAAAACTTTTTATTTATTTCATTAACCTCCTTCCCACTGCTTCATGCCAATCAATTACATTCGAGAACAGTACTTCAATTAGTAATACTTTGTTAGTATTATCTGCATTATAAGTTATAATATTGTTCGAATTTTTAGTAGTTAGTGAAGAGTCAGAAATAGGATTTCGATCACATGAAAATCTCTATCGAACCATGAAATAAGACATTCATTTTTCACATTCCTTGTACGTCAAAATGTACAAATGTGCAGAAAAGGTGTCTCATTCGATCACGAAGAAATGTTTTGTTCTGGAGATTTAATTCTTTATCAAGCTAAAGGTTATTCACATAATATAGAATACACCAACCAGATGGAAATTTTATATCGCCCGATTGTCTATTATTAATAATATTGATGGTATTTTATTATAAAATATTACAATTCCAGACATTATCATCGTGATTTTTTGTCTGGGATGATCTACGATATAGTACAATGGTGAGAAGTTCTAAATGTAAATGTGTCTTTATATTTTCTAACTTAACTTTAACAATTCTACCTCACTTTTTCTTCTCTCACAATATAATGACCACTCGTTATTTCCTTCAGTTTTTGACACTTTGTCGAAATTTGAAGAATTTCAAGAATAAAATTCTGCCACTCGACTTTGAAAAGTACAATGATAGGCAACCTCCATTTTATTGCATCAGTGGACATCTTTCCATTCAATGCTTGATTTATTGTAGTTTTACAACATAAATTTCACTGTGTTATTTTTCATATATTGAAGTTGTTTAGGTAGAATTGAAGAGTGCATATAATGATTAATAGGCTATCTGCCATTTTACACTTCCCAGATAAAATTTAAGAGAGTGTCTTCGATGATTTAAGAGCGTTTATGACAGAGAGAATAAAACGTGGACGAAACACCGATAATTTGCCGATAAATTTTCATCGGCGATTGACTGTAGAGGATTATCGAATGATCTTCAACGAATCATGGTTGGTTCTACTTCCTCGAATTAAAGAGGATAATTCTTCGATGAATCTTCAGCGAGTTAAGGAACACTCAACTTCCACGAATTACAGAAGGCAGGTCATAGATGTATCTTCGGCAAGTTATGGAAGACTCATCTTCCCTGAATTTCAGCAGGCAGTTCGTAGATGTATATTCGGCGAGTTATAGAAGACTCATCTTCCCTGAATTACAGACGGGCAGCTCGTAGATGTATTTTCGGCGAGTTATAGAAGACTCATCTTCCCCGAATTACAGCAGGAAGCTCGTAGATGTATATTCAGTGAGTTATATAGAAGACTCATCTTCCTTGAATTTCAGCAGGCAGCTCGTAGATGTATATTCGGCAAGTTATAGAAGACTCATCTTCCCTGAATTACAGCAGGCAGCTCGTAGATGTATCTTCGGCGAGTTACATGGAAGACTCATCTTCCCTGAATTACAGCAAGCAGGTCGTAGGACGTTGATGTATCTTCGGCGAGTTATGGAAGACTCATCTTTCCTGAATTACAGCAGACATGACTTCGATGATAATCGACGCGTTATGATAGACTCATCGTCCCCTAATTATCACAGGATTAAATTATAGCAGTGTCAGGGCAATAAATGCTAATTGTGCTATTTTTCAATATTATTTTCATTTGGCATCATTCAATTGCCAAGTAGGGTAATGTTGACATTTAAGCGAGTAGTTTTCACTACCATTATTGGTTAACTCTTGGAAGCGAAAAGATAACTTTCCTTTGTTAAGTAGAGAATAATTGGATCATTTTTTGGCAAGCATTTATTTAAATATTATTTCCTTTCTATTTATTGTTAGCTTAACTAGTTGTAGGGCTATTTCTACACCATTAATTATTACTTCACGCTAGTGCAATTCTCAATTTATAGTTATTATTATTTTTCGCAGTTAGTGTTAGTTCAATATTTAATTTTCACAATCACTCTGCCGGTATTATTTTTCACCGCCTCTGTGAGTTTAAGCCCGTTCACTTACAGTGTTTTTTCTATTGCTGCATCCAATGCTGAGTCACCAGTCTTGTTTGGGACGCTGGATATTACTACAGTTTTATTTATTACTCTAAAGACTAAGAGTCTTGCAGTTCTGTAATCCAGAGGCTAAACGAGTCTCCTGTATTTCAACAGTGATAACCCTTAAATTCACTCCCGGAAAATACCTCCTCCACCCTAAGTTGGGAACTCCTGACCTAACTCTTACCTTGCTCCCGGAATATCCTCTCACCAACCTAAGATGAGTATAGAATCCAAGGATGGAACGGTGGACATTTTAGGAGTAATCCCATGAGAATAGCTATTTCGTGAATTTATATAATCACTTCCATATTATTATTATAGCCTTTTGAAGTTCATTATCATAACTAATTAGAATTTTCAATTTTGTTCAGAGATAGGAATTAAAAACTTAAAAATATATAACCTGTTTCAGTCAAGTCCTTCCAATAGATCACCTTTGGCGTTAAAACTAAATTAGAACCTGTCATCTATTGACAAGCAGATACGTCTTCGATGAAGATCGCTGAATTACGACAGACTCATATTCATTCATAAGAGCTTTAAAAACACGCGGGTTATCATATTGGATAAATATCAACCAAATTCTACTTCTACCATGTCCAAGATGGCTCAGTGGATATGTCGCTGACTTCAATTCTCCATGATGCTACAGTTGCAGGTTCGAGTCCCCCGGACACACCACTTCATTTCTTTCTCCATTTCTTTCCATTTAATATGTATATAAAAATATGTAACATTAAATTAATCGATATAAAGCCAAATACCTTTCAAATGATAATTTTGGTTTTATTTAATCCTATAAATATATATATATATATATATATATATATATTCATGCATTAGAAAACTACCACGAATCGATCTAAATGCAGGAAAGATTATAGATAGGTGCCATGTATAAATAATGCTTGAATTGCCAATAATAGTGAGGTGATTATGTGAATGGTTTTGTGTGAATCTTCCATGAAACGTCTTCAAATCGAGATTGAATCATCGTTGATTTAAGGACGGTTACAGTCGGTTATGCATGTGCTTCTTCGATGGATAAAACGGACACTTCTTCGAATATTTATCGATGATTCATCGTCAATACGCCGATTCATGTTTAGGTACTCTTCCAAAAATCGGCTATAATTCGGCCTAAAAAATCAACTGGGTTATGGTTGTATTGAAGATTAGGTTCTGTCCCCTCTAAATCGTTTGTGAGCCTACCTAACTTTTATCTCTGAATGATTAACTTTATTTCCATTCCGTACTTTAAATTAACAACTGTAGTTACATATCTACCAAATGAACTAAGCATTCGATTAAAAATTATGTAATCCGAACCAGCCTTTTCAATTTAGAGAAAATGTAGAAACACTAAATAGAACATTACTAACGAAGCGGTTGTTGTGAGAGGGAATGAAAGAGGAATTAATTATTAATTCAATAGGATTTACGTAAGAATTATATTGGAATTGAATAGGAATTGCAAAAGAATCAAATAAGAATTAAATAGGAATTCAATAAAAATTCAATAGGAATTGAAAAGAAATGAAATAGTAATTAAATAGAAATTAAATAGGAATTAAATAGGAATTATAGGTATCAAATAAATAGGTATTAAATAGGAATAAATATGATAGAAGTTCCTTCACCATGGAAATCCCGGCATTAAATTATTAAAAGTGGATATCATACAAGCATTACAATCTATTATAATTTTAGAGCCAATGCTGATACATTCCTGGGAGAATATAATTCCCTATCATTTCATTTTTCACATTTTTCAACATTTCATTTTTCACATTTCATTTTTCACATTTTTCAACATTTCATTTTTCAACATTTCATTTTTCACAATTTTTCAACATTTCATTTTCCAACATTTTTAATTTTCCAATATTTCATTTTCCAACATTTCATTTTTCACAATTTTTCAACATTTCATTTTCCAACATTTTTCATTTTTCAATATTTCATTTTTCAACATCTCATTTTCCAACATTTCATTTTTCAACATCTCATTTTCCAACATTTCATTTTTCAATATTTCATTTTTCAACATCTCATTTTCCAACATTTCATTTTTCAACATCTCATTTTCCAACATTTCATTTTTCAACATTTCATTTTCCAACATTTCATTTTTCAACATTTCATTTTTCACATTTTTCAACATCTCATTTTCCAACATTTCATTTTTCAACATCTCATTTTCCAACATTTCATTTTTCAACATTTCATTTTCCAACATTTCATTTTTCAACATTTCATTTTTCACATTTTTCAACATTTCATTTTCCAACATTTTTCATTTTCCAATATTTCATTTTCCAACATTTCATTTTCCAACATTTTTCATTTTCCAACATTTTTCATTTTCCAACATTTCATTTTCCAACATTTCATTTTCCAACATTTCATTTTCCAACATTTCATTTTCCAACATTTCATTTTCCAACATTTCATTTTCCAATATTTCATTTTCCAATATTTCATTTTCCAACATTTCATTTTCCAACATTTCATTTTCCAACATTTCATTTTCCATCATTTCATTTTCCAACATTTCATTTTCCAACATTTCATTTTCCAACATTTCATTCTCCAACATTTCATTTTCCAACATTTCATTTTCCAACATTTCATTTTCCAACATTTTTCATTTTTCAACATTTCATTTTTCAACATTTCATTTTTCAACATTTCATTTTCCAACATTTTTCATTTTCCAACATCATTTCATTTTTCAACATTTCATTTTCCAACATTTCATTTTCCAACATTTTTCATTTTTCAACATTTCATTTTCCAACATTTCATTTTTCAACATTTCATTTTCCAACATTTCATTTTCCAACATTTTTCATTTTTCAACATTTCATTTTCCAACATTTCATTTTCCAACATTTTTCATTTTTCAACATTTCATTTTCCAACATTTCATTTTCCAACATTTCATTTTCCAACATTTCATTTTCCAACATTTCATTTTCCATCATTTCATTTTCCAACATTTCATTTTTCAACATTTCATTTTCCAACATTTCATTTTCCAACATTTTTCATTTTTCAACATTTCATTTTTCAACATTTCATTTTCAAACATTTTTCATTTTCCAACATCATTTCATTTTTCAACATTTCATTTTCCAACATTTCATTCTCCAACATTTTTCATTTGTCAACATTTCATTTTCCAACATTTCATTTTCCAACATTTCATTTTCCAACATTTTTCATTTTTCAACATTTCATTTTCCAACATTTCATTTTCCAACATTTCATTTTCCAACATTTTTCATTTTTCAACATTTCATTTTCCAACATTTCATTTTCCAACATTTTTCATTTTTCAACATTTCATTTTCCAACATTTCATTTTCCAACATTTCATTTTCCAACATTTCATTTTCCAACATTTCATTTTCCATCATTTCATTTTCCAACATTTCATTTTTCAACATTTCATTTTCCAACATTTCATTTTCCAACATTTTTCATTTTTCAACATTTCATTTTTCAACATTTCATTTTCAAACATTTTTCATTTTCCAACATCATTTCATTTTTCAACATTTCATTTTCCAACATTTCATTCTCCAACATTTTTCATTTGTCAACATTTCATTTTCCAACATTTCATTTTCCAACATTTCATTTTCCAACATTTTTCATTTTTCAACATTTCATTTTCCAACATTTCATTTTCCAACATTTCATTTTCCAACATTTTTCATTTTTCAACATTTCATTTTCCAACATTTCATTTTCCAACATTTCATTTTCCAACATTTTTCATTTTTCAACATTTCATTTTCCAACATTTCATTTTCCAACATTTCATTTTCCATTATTTCATTTTCCAACATTTCATTTTCCAACATTTTTCATTTTTCAACATTTCATTTTTCAACATTTCATTTTCCAACATTTTTCATTTCCCAACATCATTTCATTTTTCAACATTTCATTTTCCAACATTTCATTTTCCAACATTTCATTTTCCAACATTTTTCATTTTTCAACATTTCATTTTCCAACATTTCATTTTTCAACATTTCATTTTCCAACATTTCATTTTCCAACATTTTTCATTTTTCAACATTTCATTTTCCAACATTTCATTTTCCAACATTTTTCATTTTTCAACATTTCATTTTCCAACATTTCATTTTCCAACATTTCATTTTCCAACATTTCATTTTCCAACATTTCATTTTCCATCATTTCATTTTCCAACATTTCATTTTCCAACATTTCATTTTCCAACATTTCATTTTCCAACATTTTTCATTTTTCAACATTTCATTTTTCAACATTTCATTTTCCAACATTTTTCATTTTCCAACATCATTTCATTTTTCAACAATTCATTTTCCAACATTTCATTCTACAACGTTTTTGTTCCACTCCAAATGAAACATTAAAATTTGCACATTTTGTAGAAAGTTTGGGTCATTATCCTGGTAATGACTCAAGAAACGCCACAAAGAGTAAAAGTTGAAATCTTTGAATATATCTTAAAGTGTTAGTAGTAAAATTAATTAAAATTAATTCAATTAAAACTTATTCAATTAGGTATAATTATAAATTATTTACTTGTTAAATCAACCTATATTGAAAGAAGTTATACCACAAAATTGCTTCAACCTCAGCAATATAATCACTTACACTATCTACCTCAGCAATATAATCACTTACACTATCTACCTCAGCAATATAATCACTTACAGTATCTACCTCAGTAATATAATCACTTACAGTATCTACCTCAGCAATATAATCACTTACAGTACCTACCTCAGCAATATAATCACTTACAGTATCTACCTCAGCAATATAATCACTTACAGTATCTACCTCAGCAATATAATCACTTACAGTATCTACCTCAGTAATATAATCACTTACACTATCTACCTCAGCAATATAATCACTTACAGTATCTACCCCAGCAATATAATCACTTACAGTATCTACCTCAGCAATATAATCACTTACAGTATCTACCCCAGCAATATAGTCACTTACAGTATCTACCCCAGCAATATAGTCACTTACAGTATCTACCCCAGCAATATAATCACTTACACTATCTACCTCAGCAATATAATCACTTACAGTATCTACCTCAGCAATGTAATCACTTACAGTATCTACCCCAGCAATATAGTCACTTACAGTATCTACCTCAGCAATATAATCACTTACAGTATCTACCCTAGCAATATAATCACTTACAGTATCTACCCCAGCAATATAATCACTTACAGTATCTACCTCAGCAATATAATCACTTACAGTATCTACCCCAGCAATATAGTCACTTACAGTATCTACCTCAGCAATATAATCACTTAAAGTATCTACCTCAGCAATATAATCACTTACAGTATCTACCTCAGTAATATAATCACTTACAGTATCTACCCTAGCAATATAATCACTTACAGTATCTACCTCAGCAATATAATCACTTACAGTATCTACCCTAGCAATATAATAACTTACAGTATCTACCTCAGCAATATAATCACTTACAGTACCTACCTCAGCAATATAATCACTTACAGTATCTACCTCAGCAATATAATCACTTACAGTATCTACCTCAGCAATATAATCACTTACAGTATCTACCCTAGCAATATAATCACTTACAGTATCTACCCCAGCAATATAATCACTTACAGTATCTACCTCAGCAATATAATCACTTACAGTACCTACCTCAGTAATATAATCACTTACAGTATCTACCCCAGCAATATAATCACTTACAGTATCTACCCCAGCAATATAATCACTTACAGTATCTACCCCAGCAATATAGTCACTTACAGTATCTACCCCAGCAATATAATCACTTACACTATCTACCTCAGCAATATAATCACTTACAGTATCTACCTCAGCAATATAATCACTTACAGTATCTACCCCAGCAATATAATCACTTACAGTATCTACCCTAGCAATATAATCACTTACAGTATCTACCCCAGCAATATAATCACTTACAGTATCTACCCCAGCAATATAATCACTTACAGTATCTACCCTAGCAATATAATCACTTAAAGTATCTACCTCAGCAATATAATCACTTACAGTATCTACCTCAGTAATATAATCACTTACAGTATCTACCCTAGCAATATAATCACTTACAGTATCTACCTCAGCAATATAATCACTTACAGTATCTACCCTAGCAATATAATCACTTACAGTATCTACCTCAGCAATATAATCACTTACAGTACCTACCTCAGCAATATAATCACTTACAGTATCTACCTCAGCAATATAATCACTTACAGTATCTACCTCAGCAATATAATCACTTACAGTATCTACCTCAACAATATAATCACTTACAGTATCTACCCCAGCAATATAATCACTTACAGTATCTACCTCAGCAATATAATCACTTACAGTATCTACCTCAACAATATAATCACTTACAGTATCTACCCCAGCAATATAATCACTTACAGTATCTACCCCAGCAATATAATCACTTACAGTATCTACCCTAGCAATATAATCACTTACAGTATCTACCTCAGCAATATAATCACTTACAGTATCTACCTCAGTAATATAATCACTTACAGTATCTACCCTAGCAATATAATCACTTACAGTATCTATCTCAGCAATATAATCATTTACAGTATCTACCTCAGCAATATAATCACTTACAGTATCTACCTCAGCAATATAATCACTTACAGTATCTACCTCAGCAATATAATCATTTACAGTATCTACCTCAGCAATATAATCACTTACAGTATCTACCTCAGCAATATAATCACTTACAGTATCTACCTCAGCAATATAATCACTTACAGTATCTACCTCAGCAATATAATCACTTACACTATCTACCTCAGCAATATAATCACTTACAGTATCTACCCCAGCAATATAATCACTTACAGTATCCAGAGATGGGCGGGAAAGTACTTCCCAAGTACCAAGTAAAAGTACTAAGTAACAAGTAAGTACTTCAAGTACTACTTGAAGTACTTTCTAAAAAGTACTTTGAATAATTACTTAGAAGTACTTTTTACAAGTACTTGTTACTTTCCAAGTAAAAAGTACTTTGCAAAGTACATTTTTCCTTTCAGTCAAGAGATTTTAAAAGATTAGTTCTAAAATCTCTACAAAATTAATTCTTTTTCTCATCAAAACTGTATTTACAGCAACTGGATAAAAATTAGAGTTTGAAGAGGTCCAACATGTTGGAAAATTGTTTGTCAAGCAGTAAAATTGAAAACTTTGTCAAACAGTAGAATCGAAAACTAAGACTGTAAGATATTGTATATTTTTATGTGACGGTGAATATTTATATATTCTGACATACAATCATGTATAGAGACTATGAGTTATATTGACCAATTTAAGTACATTCAATATAATTATTTTTGATACCTAGATATCACAACCAATATTTACCAAACACATTGATGAATTATAAGCGTGTGGACGTGTACAGTGAGTCACTGTGATGATGTACTTACTATCAGAGTATAGAGTTATTGTGATTTGTGATGATGTACTTACTATCAGAGTATAGAGTTATTGTGATTTGTGATGATGTACTTACTATCAGAGTATAGAGTTATTGTGATTTGTGATGATGTACTATCAGAGAAAAGAGTCACTAGCTGTGATGTTGTACTATAAGAGAAAAGAGTCACTAGCTGTGATGATGTACTATCAGAGAAAAGAGTCACTGCGATGATGTACTATCAGAGAAAAGAGTCACTGTAATGATGTACTATCAGAGAAAAGAGTCACTGTGAAGATGTACTATCAGAGAAAAGAGTCACTAGCTGTGATGATGTACTATCAGAGAAAAGAGTCAATGCGATGATGTACTATCAGAGAAAAGTCACTGTGATGATGTACTATCAGAGAAAAGAGTCACTGTGATGATGTACTATCAGAGAAAAGAGTCACTAGCTGTGATGATGTACTATCAGAGAAAAGAGTCACTAGCTGTGATGATGTACTATCAGAGAAAAGAGTCACTAGCTGTGATGATGTACTATCAGAGAAAAGAGTCACTGCGATGATGTACTATCAGAGAAAAGAGTCACTGTGATGATGTACTATCAGAGAAAAGAGTCACTGTGATATGTACTATCAGAGAAAAGAGTCACTGTGATATGTACTATCAGAGAAAAGAGTCACTGTGATATGTACTATCAGAGAAAAGAGTCACTGTGATGATGAACTATCAGAGAAAAGAGCCACTGTGATGACGTACTATCAGAGAAAAGAGTCAGTGTGATGACGTACTATCAGAGAAAAGAGTCACTGTGATGACGTACTATCAGAGAAAAGACTAAAGAGTCACTGTGATGATGTACTATCAGAGAAAAGAGTCATTGTGATGATGTACTATCAGAGAAAAGAGTAACTGCGATGATGTACTATCAGAGAAAAGAGTCACTATGATGATGTACTATCAGAGAAAAAAGTCACTGAGAAGATGTACTATCAGAGAAAAAAGTCACTGAAAAGATGTACTATCAGAGTTAACAGTATAAATTATTAGTTTTTTAATTGTATAGTAAATGTACTTGGTACTTCTAAGTACTTTAAAAAGTACTTGGTACTTGAACTTTGAAAGTACTTTTTTATTTGAGTACTTGGGCAACTACTTCAAGTACATTCATTTACGAGTACTTGTACTTAGTACTTAAGTACTTTCGATGTACTTTTCGCCCATCTCTGACAGTATCTACCTCAGCAATATAATCACTTACAGTATCTACCTCAGCAATATAATCATTTACAGTATCTACCTCAGCAATATAATCACTTACAGTATCTACCTCAGCAATATAATCACTTACAGTATCTACCCCAGCAATATAATCACTTACAGTATCTACCTCAGTAATATAATCACTTACAGTATCTACCACAGCAATATAATCACTTACAGTATCTACCTCAGCAATATAATCACTTACAGTATCTACCTCAGCAATATTTCCCCTTTCCATTTCTCTCCTGAAAATCTGCCTCCATTTACAAGGGAAATTGAAACGCTGAGATTTATAGAGCATGCCTCATACTTCACGGAATCTTTTCATGCTTCAGGGAATTACGTTTCATTCTTCAAAGAAACTTCAAATTAGCTGTCACTTCCTCATAAAACATCGGAATGCAGCTTAGTAATTCTACGCCTTCCAGGATTCAAGGTAACTGTACATTGGCGAGGGGAATTACCTTCTAGGTAATTTATTTGACGTATGCCATAAACTTCTATGACTCTATATTCATTGAATGGAATATATTTTTATTGGAAGGAAGCATATTTTTGATACGATTTTATATTTTTGCACAGGGTTTAACGAGTAAATTTATACAGAATTATTAGTTTTTCTTGATGTTGAGTACCTATATTAAAATTTGACAGTTTAATCAACATAGCTACAAATAGTAATGAAATCCAATTAATATGGACTCCTTGGGCTATATGGCGTCCCTTTTTCACACGCTTGCAGAAAATGGTAGTTGCTTATATGACCTCCGCCATTTCATTTCTTTCTTGAAAACTTTGTGAAATTCAGGTGCGGTTTCTCTCATAGATTGGTTTCGACACTAGGCTTAGAAATATTTAGTAATCCAAGGAGTTAAGGTAGGCGAAATGAAGGGTCACATATACTTTTCCTAGAACTGCAAGTTGATCGTCTTCATTGTCGTGAGCAAAAGAGGCGAGTCCTGTAGGAACACTATTTCATTACCCTTAACTTTACAAATATCCTCGGTGGATGGACGTAAAATAAGTTGAAATGAGCATCACACATCACTTTATATGCAATATTTCTTAGCTAAGTAAATACAATGAATTGTGTTACTTTTAACTCTGATCGATCTTCAAGATTTATTTTAAATAATTAAAATTTCCAACATTGCTCCTTGGGAAATCACTATTACCATTTACATTTTACTACGACTGTTGTACAGAGTTCAAGTTTTAGTTCAATAATTACCTCCTCTATCTTTGCTAGCAATGTAACAATAGGAGGCTATTCGTTTCAAACAGTGTCTATAAATTCAGTTATTGCGCATAGTAAAGGCAATTGCAGCAGTCCATAGTCTTCAATGGTGTTTCGACTGAGGGTCCAACTTTCTATTCAGGCCACTGACTTCATTTGCTGTGTTTGTTTGGACTACAATCAAGCAAATCTTCAGTTGATTGGAGCGATTGAGTCAAAACAGACCTTTCATTTGTTTAGATTATATGCATTAATGGATGGATATAAATAGATGTCGGTAATTTCTATGGTAATGATGTTTTCGATGTTTGTGATATTTTAGACGCAAGAACTGTAAAAAAGATATATTCTAATATCTTTTTTGTTTTCTGGAGAAGAAGCTCCTTTGCAAATGTAAGAAATATACAATAATTTTACAATCTATCCGCAGGAAATTAATTTTGTTTTCGGAGTGTCAAAGTTATATTTAAAATACTGAGTTCCAGGAACATATTTAGTCGTAAATAGATCAACTTGGATGTTAAAAAGACAGGAAAGTGAATATTGCGAATAGATGACAGCACTCGGCAAAGTATAAGGTTTTTCCTTATTCACTTAGGATATAAAAACAGTCAATATTTGAATCATTGTACCAAATACAAGAGTAGATAGATGATATCAAAAAGAAAATTTGAAGCTATCACTATTCAATACTAATTTAGATTAACTTCACAACACTTAGGAAAGAATAGAGTCAAATTTACTATCTATCTTAACGGGTCAATTTTCTCATTATTTTATGTCCCGCGTTCAACAGGTATGGCTTGCTCTGCCTGTCGAATATCCGATGTATTCTGTAATTCAGTTTTCAACTTACATAAACTATTACTATTTTGGCAAATCTTTGATAATAATATAATGTAACAAAATTTAAGATTAGCTTTAACAATATTTAATTTACATAAAAGTCCATCACCTCTGTATTTTAATCAAAGTTACACTTCACTTTTTAAATTTATGACATCATCACTGTAACCATTTGCCACCTCATTTGTACAGCTAGAAGTCATATTTTTATTTACTTAAAGGTCCTCTACACTCAAATTAAAAAAAAATCTGGAAGTGCTTTAAATATGTAGAGCTAAGGTTATATAACATATAACAGTAAGCAGAATTTAAATCGATCAAGTATTCTGTTCACAATTAATTATATTAGAAATATTCACATTTCGCTTTTTTTTTATTCTGAGATTCATAAGAAGATAAAGGCCCCATAATTGAGTAGGTATGTTCGTACGTATGTACCTAGTACATACGTATTCAAATGCAGTGTTTTAAAATGATCAGTTCTCTAGATAGGAAAAATGTTATGATATATGAAAACTATTAGTAAGAAATACCTCATTAGGTACTTGGATTCTTTATATGGATTCATTATCTTGGAATCAACTTTGTTATTGTTTTGAATTTGTCGGATCTAGTTATTTTATCGGACAATCGGCCTTTTTCTTTGCTTGGAATTCAGAGGGTAGAAGAAAGATCGAAAAAATCTTAAATTACATATTATAATAAAAATATAGAACTAAATTTGAAATGGTTTTGAGTTTTATAACCATGCAGTAACCTTAGTTCTAATGAATAGAGAAATATAAAAATATAAAGGACCTATAAGTTTGATATTACTATGGTAAACGAGTGTGATCCAATATCAACATTAAATATAATTGGAATATCATCTGTAAAGCAATTTATCATAACAAAATCAGACTCAATATAGGTATTGTTTTCGGCTGAAAAAAGAACCATTTTTACCGTGACCATCTGATTTACCACCAGTCTCAGAACTTGGATCTAGAATTATTTCGTACTCTAGTACCATTAACAGATGGTGTAGATTCTTTTACAACAGACTGTACAGAATAAACTGCAGGAGTGGTTGAATCTCTGCGCGAAATCCTTGCTTCATAGCGTTCACATCACTAAACAGTTTGTGGCAACTGCTACGTACTGCTTGTTGTCAGTACTCTCAAGATGTTCTTGAGTGCAGAACAATCTTGAGGGAAATAATTACACCAATTTTGCCAAAAACGAAAGCACTTGAAGTTCTTTGAACATTTTTATGCTTCTTGAATGTTGTACGTGAACATACATCATTCACATGATGAATCTTTGGGTGAAGGAAAGTTGAAAATTTCTCGATTGTTAATGTTTCAAGAACCAACCTTATAAATAACAGCCATTCCAATCATATAAACAATCCAGGCCTCAAAGTGTTGCAGGCTAACCCCCCTTTAAGAACCACTGCTCTAGTGGAGAGGGTAATTTTTGCAATCGGTTACCAATATGCGAATTAATTTGGAAGACCGTAATTTGCTAAGAAAAAAGTCAAGAACGAGACAATCGCAAGAGCAATCTTTGAAATTGGATTGTGAAGTAGATTAATTAAGTGCTTCAGGGAACTCTTCAATAATTTCCAGGTGCTTCAATTTGCGATTTGAAAAAAGACACTGACGCCCCAATTAGAAATTTTTCAATTTCAAATGACGCCACTAGATTAGATTTTCTTTAATGAGAGGAATTAATAGATAAAGCGATAGCTAGGTACTTGCATAGCCCACTTCTGAGTTTCTCCAGAGCTTTAGTATGGACATGAGTTTTCTGCAAATTAGAATGTTGCAGGAATCTTCCCCGCTATCGATGTGAGGGGAAAACTTCACTACCATCTTCGTTACCAACTGTAATAATGTAATTGAGGGTGATTTAACCAAATTAGATAAGTTTAACGCTATATCACATATCATTACTATTCTTCTTTCAGTATGAGTTCGTTGGATACACGAAGACATTATATTTAAAAAGATGATTCATTTAGACAGAGTTTTACAATTTATTTAGTTAAATATAATAGTGACTCTGTATGGGGTCATGACCTGACCAGTTGTAAAAGTCAAGAGTCATTCAGCTCTATTCTTTTTTCTCTGTGTACATGCTATTAGCTGCACATGTCCTTTATATTATCTTTCATCTTACCTCTGATGGCAAAGCATTATAGCTCCCATTTTATGTAACACTACACCAAATTTATGGCAGGTAATACTAACAAAGGGATTATTCTCCTGTATTTATTGCAAGTAAATAACACCAAGATGAAAGCTCGTCTAGCAGCAATAATTTATGACTGTTATTATGAGAACCTTCATGTGCAGCTTCCTGACATGCATATATTGATAGCAAGTGTGTAAGAATGCAGAAACAGTTTAATATATAAAAGATATTGCAGAAATGTGCGATGTGGTATTCAGAATCAGTGAATTTTCAATAATTTATGTATGAATAATAGTTCATTTCATTACCTCGTACATGTATGATGGTGCTAGGAAAATTCGTCCACGGAAAATTCGTTCTTCGTAAATTCGTCCACGTAAAATTCGTCCGTTTCTTAATTTATGAATAGGAAGAAAGACGTTATTGAGTGTTAACAATATATGTTGTTAAAATCTCACAATTCAAAATGTTCTGAAAATTCATATCAGGGTTTTATACACTAATTTAAATATACAATGGAGGTACCAGCTCATTTCCACCGGTAATTAACATTTCATTAATATTAACGACTTTAAGGTAATAGCGTGTCACGGGGTATGTTATTTTGTATAAAATATATTTTACCTCACAACTTCTTTTCTATCTTTATTTCACTCAGTATTACATTATTTATGGAACACAAAATTTATGGACTGCTCAATTGTCCAGGAATGAGGAACTCCATTTTATTTATAGGATATTTTCAGCAAAATGAGCAGCAAAAATCCCTAAACTTCCAGCCTGTTGTCCTATAGAGTGCTATTGATTATGTTTAAAAGATTCGAAAAAGATTCTTTAAAGTCTTTAGGTATTATTCGAATTTTGAGTTATAATGGAATAGATAGAGATTTAATTAGGTAAATATGTACACAGTAACATACGGTATGAGTGTAAAAAATAAAATTGTCATTACCTAACTCCCAATCAGATAATATGATACTAATTAATTGAATAGAATTAATCAATTAAAGATAATATGATGCTTTTTAATTAAATAGAATAAATCAATTAAAGATAATATGATACCAATTAATTAAATAGAATAAATCAATTAAAGATAATATACTATTTAATTAATTAATAATCATTCAATTTAACTGTCACAATTTGGAACCTGAAATAAGGTAATATAATTAAAAATGATTAAGAATATTTCTAATAACTAAAATCGTGTCAGTTGGTTAACTTTAGTGGTAGAAGTATAGTGATTTAAAAACATGCATTAATTGATATTAGTCATCATTGTTGAGACTGATAGGGTGAGCTTACAGTTATATTCAGTGAATCAATTTCTGTTAATATGAATTAACATTGATACTTACTACTTGTAATCATAATACTAACAACTGCAGATTCAGAGCAACCTATACATAGCTTTGTACAGTAGAAATAGAACTACTGTACTTTGTACAGTAGTTCTATTTCTACTGTGTATGCAGTATGCAGTAGTAACAGTACATATTATACAGTAGAAAGTTATGGAGTTGTTTATATATGTTGCTGCGTCTCTTACATATTTTTAGGTCATTAGAAGTATTATATATTGTCTATTTTTACAAAAATAACTACAATAACTGATTAGATACTCTGGAAAATGGGATAAATTGATTAGGATTATAAGAATTAATCAGTATATTTGTAAAGTAACTACAAATATATTTTTCATGTAAAAGCACAATTTAGAATAATTTAAGTATACAAATTAGGGGAGAACCGGGAGCATTCGGACAGTTTTTGTTAAAAACTGAATAATTCGTAAACTAATTCGAGTTTTATTATTTAAAGATTTCTTTATGTGGATAAAAACATCTTACTTCAATTTGTATTGAGACTGTTTCACAATTTAAATCTTCATTCGAAAGTTATAAGACAAAATGTAAGAGAGATTCAAGTGTCCGAATGCTCCTTCCTAGAGGGAGACTTCTGACAATCTGTGAGGATGATTCGGACACCATAAAAATGGTTAAAACATTGGAAATTTGGGTAATTAAACGATAGGATTGAATTCGGATCAACTAATTTAATTTTAATAATCAATAATGACTTGTTACTCACAATAATAATTCATCATATTTGAAATTTTATCATAATTGTAATGATTGAACATTTTCTCCAACAAAATATAGATAGCCCATGAGTAATCACTGTGAAATTATCCTTATATTTAATAGCTAAATATCAAAAACAAATAGTATAACTATTTCCTTTTACTTTGGGTATAATTATTTCCTTTTATTTTGGGTATAACTATTTCCTTTTTTCTTGGTATTATGCCAATTAAATTACATCTTAAATATTTCATCGAATTTTTAAAGCATAGTCAATAAGTGTAGATCTTGCTTCACCTCCAATTTCAGCAGCTTTTCTGACAGATAAACCTTTATAGAATTCATCAAATGCTTTTCGAATACCTTCTTTATTATGGCCTTTATCTATCGTCAAACTATAAAATAAAGACACTAATATTAAAAGTTGCAACTAATCTTATAAACGAATGCAATTTCAATTAAAATATTTACTTTCAAGTTCAGAATGTCTTTTTTAATAAGAATTACTTCTATAAATTGTAATGGTTGACTGAATCGGATACAGAGGGAAGGTTCGGACACCGTCCAAACCAACCTCAAAAGAAGTGTCCGATTCATCCCAAATGACACTTCAAAATTAAAAACATCACCATTTTTCTAATTTCAATTGTATTATTTTTTTAACACACCAAACATAACATAAAATAATTATATAATTCATGCCTTTGAGATTTAAAATCTGTTTCGTATTAATAGAGTCGGTTACTATTCAGTAGTCCGACGCTCCACTAGTCCGACACTTCTGTAGTTTATTATTGATTTAACATAAAATATATGTAAATCGGGGGGGGGGGGGGGGGGGGGGGCGTGCCGCCAGAATTGCCTTTTATGGCAATTCGAAATCAATTTAGAGTGCTGTTGCATTTAATACCGATTTTATAATCACATTATTTGTTTCAGTGATATTTACCTTTGCAAAATTGCGGAAGGTTGTGTTTTCATGGGCAATATTATTTATTTATCTGTATACACAATCTTGTTAATCTAATAACTGAAAACATATTCTATCAAATTGTCAAGAAAAGGTCAAAACGAACGTGAAATGTAGCAGCGGCGAAGGTATGCACTCTACGACTGCCCGTTCTTGTTGTAATTGTTTTTCTTATATCGAAAGAGTAAATTGATGACAGTTAAGGAAATATTCCAGACCAATTTATTGAGTATATTATTTAGGCAGTCTTATAGTAACTATTGGTGCTGCAGTTGAATGGTTTGATTTATTGTTGCCTATTATTTACTATTGACTATTATTTACTATTGACTATTATCCACTATTGACTATTATTTACTATTGACTATTATTTACTATTGACTATTATCCACTATTGACTATTATTTACTATTGACTATTATTTACTATTGACTATTATTTACTATTGACTATTATTTACTATTGACTATTATTTACTATTGACTATTATCCACTATTGACTATTATCCACTATTGACTATTATCCACTATTGACTACTATTTACTATTGACTATTGAGAATTATGGACTATTGAGTACCATTGACTATTACATTTTTGGTCAAACTCTTAAAATATTGTTTATGTCAATTTTCCAATGAATAGGTTTCTAAATCATTATGAAGGTCTAATACTTTTATATATTAATTTATCCATCAAACCAGATGGAGAACATGGATCAGTTTGGTATTAATATATCGTTATTTATAAATTTTAATTATATGCAGTATTCTTTTATCTATAACTTTCTTATTCTGAATGTCATGATTATGGTACAGTTATTTATAATCGTTTATTTTAAGTAATTTATTTGAGTCTTATTTCACCTAGTATAGTTAGTACTTATAGGTTTCAAAACTAATTCTATTCACAAGTTATACGTATTAAATTCAATTAAACAGCCGTGAAATTGCTATCGCCGTTGTCGTATTTCGACCTTTTATTATAAACAATGAAAAAATGTCATAAGGGATAAAATGTCATACAGGATAAAATGTCACAATGGATAAAATGTCATAAGGGATAAAATGTCATAAGGGATAAAATGTCACAATGGATAAAATGTCATAAGGGATAAAATGTCATAATGGATAAAATGTCATAATGGATAAAATGTCATAAGGGATAAAATGTCACAATGGATAAAATGTCATAAGGGATAAAATGTCATAAGGGATAAAATGTCACAATGGATAAAATGTCATAAGGGATAAAATGTCATAATGGATAAAATGTCATAATGGATAAAATGTCATAAGGGATAAAATGTCATAAGGGATAAAATGTCACAATGGATAAAATGTCATAAGGGATAAAATGTCATAATGGATATAATGTCATAATGGATAAAATGTCATAAGGGATAAAATGTCACAATGGATAAAATGTCATAAGGGATAAAATGTCACAATGGATAAAATGTCATAAGGGATAAAATGTCATAAGGGATAAAATGTCACAATGGATAAAATGTCATAAGGGATAAAATGTCATACAGGATAAAATGTCACAATGGATAAAATGTCATAAGGGATAAAATGTCATAAGGGATAAAATGTCACAATGGATAAAATGTCATAAGGGATAAAATGTCATAATGGATAAAATGTCATAATGGATAAAATGTCATAAGGGATAAAATGTCATAATGGATAAAATGTCATAAGGGATAAAATGTCATAAGGGATAAAATGTCACAATGGATATAATGTCATAATGGATAAAATGTCATAAGGGATAAAATGTCACAATGGATAAAATGTCATAAGGGATAAAATGTCACAATGGATAAAATGTCATAAGGGATAAAATGTCATAAGGGATAAAATGTCACAATGGATAAAATGTCATAAGGGATAAAATGTCATAATGGATAAAATGTCATAATGGATAAAATGTCATAAGGGATAAAATGTCATAATGGATAAAATGTCATAATGGATAAAATGTCATAAGGGATAAAATGTCACAATGGATAAAATGTCATAAGGGATAAAATGTCATAAGGGATAAAATGTCACAATGGATAAAATGTCATAAGGGATAAAATGTCATAATGGATAAAATGTCATAATGGATAAAATGTCATAAGGGATAAAATGTCATAAGGGATAAAATGTCACAATGGATATAATGTCATAATGGATAAAATGTCATAAGGGATAAAATGTCACAATGGATAAAATGTCATAAGGGATAAAATGTCACAATGGATAAAATGTCATAAGGGATAAAATGTCATAAGGGATAAAATGTCACAATGGATAAAATGTCATAAGGGATAAAATGTCATAATGGATAAAATGTCATAATGGATAAAATGTCATAAGGGATAAAATGTCACAATGGATAAAATGTCATAAGGGATAAAATGTCATAAGGGATAAAATGTCACAATGGATAAAATGTCATAAGGGATAAAATGTCATAATGGATAAAATGTCATAATGGATAAAATGTCATAAGGGATAAAATGTCATAAGGGATAAAATGTCACAATGGATAAAATGTCATAAGGGATAAAATGTCATAATGGATATAATGTCATAATGGATAAAATGACATAAGGGATAAAATGTCATTATGGATAAAATGTCATAAGGGATAAAATGTCATAAGGGATAAAATGTCATAATGGATAAAATGTCATAAGGGATAAAATGTCATAAGGGATAAAATGTCACAATGGATAAAATGTCATAAGGGATAAAATGTCATAAGGGATGAAATGTCATAAGGGATAAAATGTTATAAGGGATAAAATGTCATAAGGGATAAAATGTCATAATGGAGAAAATGTCACAATGGATAAAATGTCATAAGGGATAAAATGTCATAAGGGATAAAATGTTATAAGGGATAAAATGTCATAAGGGATAAAATGTCATAAGGGATAAAATGTCACAAGGGATAAAATGTCATAAGGGATAAAATGTCATAAGGGATAAAATGTCATAAGGGATAAAATGTCATAAGGGATAAAATGTCATCTATTATAAAAGATAACCTATCTACGACAAAGAACGATTCGACTAAAATTCAATCCCAAGTTATTGCAAAGCTAAACTATTTAGAGACTATCGTCTTTTGGTGATAGTCTTTGAAAGTGGCTTATCTTACCATTTAATAGGATCAATATCTACCGGTGACATTCTCTTTGATAGGAGGCATTATACGATAAAGGCCTTGACTTTCCTTTACGATCTCATTCCACTGTAGACCTTATGACTAGATCAAAGTATCACATAACCAATGCGTAGAATGTTCAGTCTGTAAGAATTGCTTTGTCAGCATTTCACACCGACTTTTATTATCTCCAGAAATCTCCAGAAAAAGACACATGAATAAATCCACGCTAATGGAATTCAGGAGAATAGAGACTGTTATTTACTGCTACTCTAAATTGGAAGGTCATTGCCCCCTGGTTTAACCAATTTTATAAGGTAAACTTAAACTAAATTTAAATTAGCATATATAGAAATTAGTTCACTTACAAGTTCTTGTATTTAAATTTAAATTACCTGTATTTAAATTAAAAGTACTTGTATTTAAATTAGAAGTACTTGTATTTGAATTGAAAGTACTAGTATATTAATTAAAAGTCCTTGTATATTAATTAAAAGTACTTGTATTTAATTTAAAAGTATTTGTATTTAAATCAAAAGTACTTGTATTTCAATTAAAACTACTTGTATATTAATTAGAAGTACTTGTATTTCAATTAAAAGTATGAAATCCACTGTATTTTTCCATCTTATATATTTTTCAGTCAAGGTCTCAGGTACTCCTCACATTTCTCTTTAAATTACAAGAGATAACGTGTTGCTTGGGATGCATTGGTTCCTAGACTAAAATATACAGTTCGTACTAAAGGTGGTTCAAGCCTCAGAGTGCCTGAGAAGCTTGTTCCAGATGAATTATAATTTATTACTATTAAATATTGATTCGAGTTGCTGGAAATTAGGGATTTTTATAGTTTAAGATCTATTTAAGCAAAATCAATGAAAATATGACTTCACCCGGGCTCCAGAGGCCCAGTTAATCAAAAATGATGTAAAACAAAATAGAACAAAGTTGGTTGCATTATTTTCACTGATATTCATACGATGAATAAGGTTCTAGGTAAATTTCCCCGCGGAAAATTCCACCACGGAAAGTTCCACCAGGAAAGTTCCACCGCTGGTAAGTTCCACTACGGAATATTCCACCGCCGGCAAATTCCATCGCGGAAGATTCCACCGAATAATACTGGATTTCATTAATAAAAGGTATAAAATTTAATAAAACTTATTCCATAAATTTTATTTTATATATATTATCTATCACCCTAGTTTTCAAATGTACCAATATATATTTCAATTTAAATCACCGATGATAAAAGATGGAATTAAAAAATTAATTTTGGCACGTACTGAAATAAAATGTTTAACTAGTATCTATATATTTTAATATAAAAAAAGAACTTTCTGAAGCTGTATAATAATCTCTATTGGAACTACTAAAAAATAAAGTTTAAATATAATGAGTTTCAACAAAATTTTGAACATAGAGTTAGGCAGGAAAATTGCGGTACATTAACTAGCTTCGATTTGAATCCACAGACACACGAATAAAAATTATAACTTCAAAACTCACATAAGATATATAAATCATAACACGTATAGAGTTTCTTTTGATATGCAACATCTTAATAATAATAAATTCGGTTCAGCAGGTTTCTGATTTAAATTGACTCTAAAGAAATAGACACTAAAAAACATGCTTGTCATGTTCCTGCTTGATATTAACCTATTCAATAATGAAACCAAAAAAAAAAAAAATTGATCAATCATCAAAATCTGATCTTAGTGTTTCTGTTGGTAGAATCAAGAAGCTAAATTTAGCAGTGTTGCCACAGGTTGGTGTTCCAATACCAGCGTCATATTCTGTCACGATTAACCAGTTAAATAATTTACCGGCCACGGATAAATAAATACGTCATAGACAATGAAAGTCACAAAGTTCTAACAACTTAAATCAATTAGTTTTTAAATTATGCATCAATATTTCAAACTAGACCGAGGGCTTTGTGGCCCGGTGGTCTTTGCAGGGTTATATTAAAAAATGGAACACAGTATCGTTTGCGTATTATCACATTCTATCTTTGAAAGTAAAAAGTGATCTTTTGAGTATTAACTTATACTGTTATACATCAAAAAATTTTGTTATCGAAATTCAGAAACAGCCTGTAATTAACTCTAAATTTTTTTATTAATTGACCTTGAAATTCTAAATAATTTCCTTAGCCTTAAAATTCTAAACTAATTACCTTCGCATTTATTTATTTATTTATTTATCATCTTGTTATTCGCTTAACTGAAAAAGTGTTGAACTAAATTGCCTGAAATTTGGTGAAACGATTGGTCCATGTCCAGTGACCTGCAGGTAGAGTTTTGAGAGCGACCCGGTCAAAGGTCAAGGTCATGGTCATTTATAACTCAAAATGTATTGAACCATATTGCATGAAACTTGGTGGGACGATTGGTCAATATACAGGAACCATTTTGTTAGATTTTGGGAGTGATCAGGTCAAATGTCAAAGATCAAGGTCAAGATCATTTGTAACTCAATAACTCAAAAAGCATTCAACCAGATTGTCTGAAATTTGATGTTACAATTGGTCAATGTCCAGGAACCATCTGGTACAATTTTGGAAGCGATCTGGTCAAAGGTCAGATCGCTGGTCAAAGGTCAATAACTCGATAACTCAAAAAGAATTGTACCATATTGCATGAAACTTGGTGGGACGATTGGTTATTATCCAGTTAGCAGTTTATCAAATTTTCGGAGAGAACGGGTCAAAGCGGTGGCGAAGGTGTTCACTCTACCGAGTGCACCTATAATCTAGTTAGCTATTGTTATTGTTGAACATAACAAAATGTAACCTCAAAGTTCTGTAGTCAGCACTATTAATTACAGCAATGACCTGTAGGCTGTTTGTGGTGAGTGGTAAGCTAAGCTGTCATTCTCCGCAGCGATTTACAACTGTGAAACACCACTCTAGAGAAAAACTATAAACCTACCTTCCTTAATCTACAGTAGATACATGGTACCAAACACACACAATAAAGTATTTTATATTTTAGTGTTGAAATTGTACAGGAAGTGGATCCATTTTGAAGATAATTCTAATGCTAACCCAGACATTATTGTGTTGACAGAAACGTGGCTCAGTGAACCTGTAGATATGGAAGGTTATAAGTCTTTCCACTCCTTTAGATGTGGCAGGAGGAGTGGTGGAGTATCTGTTTTTGTTCGCGAAGTATTTACCACCTGTAAGTTAGATGAGTTTTCCATTGTGAATAATACTATAGAGTCGTGTGTAGTAAAGGTATCTCTTATATCCTTGGAATTTTTTGTCATTGCTATATACAGACCTCACTCCGATAGTATACTGAACTTCTGTAAAACTCTTTGTTATATACTATCTTGTAACTTTTTTAAACGTGATGTCTGTTTGTTGGGTGACCTTAATATAAATTTGCTTGCTCTTGACAATAATGACACAACTCATTTTGCTGCTCTTATGAGAGCATTTAACTATGTGCCGGTTATTACCAAACCTACTAGGTTTCCCTCTTCAAATTTGAACCATGTACCTTCTTTGCTTGACCATATTTGGATAAACTTTTCTTCTAATTACAGTAATTGTGTTGGCATTATCTTGGATAATATAACTGATCACTGTACTACTTTTATAACTCTATCTAGGGAAATGTTAATGGGTGGAAGACTAGATGATTTAGTTGAAGTTAAGTTTCGTCTTGTTAATGATGTAACGATTGCTGAATTTAAGAATGAAATATTGTCTATTAACTGGGATCATTTGAATGGGTTTACTGATGTCAACAATGCTACTGCGTATCTGCTGAAAACTATTAACGATATTTATTGTAAATGTTTTCCACTGAAAAAGAAGAGGATAAGTAGAAAACGTATTTGTAAACCGTGGCTAACATCTGATATACTACGACAAATTAAGTATAAATCTATTTGCTTTAAAAAATGCAAGCTGGGTCAAAAATCCGAGGCTTAAAATAGAAAAGTTCGTAATTTTGTTAATGGTATTGTGCATAAAGCTAAGGTAGTTTACCATAGAAACCGATTTCAGAGTAGCATTAACGATATGAAGAGAACTTGGATATATTTACGAAAACTTGTTTCATTTGGTGGTACTAAGCATGTAATTGAATCTGTTAATAGGGATGGTAATGTTATTTCTGACCCCATGGATATCGCCCAGTGTTTCAATGATCATTTTTGTTCGGCTGCATCCGTGCTTAGTGAGTCACTGCCAGCCTCTTCTGCTAACCCACTTTCCTTCATCAATTATAATGTTCATTCACTGTTCTTCGATCCAGTATCAGAAAATGAAGTAGGTGATGTTATCTTGTCTTTGAAAAATACTAAGTATGATATTGATACTATTTCGGTGAAGGTGTTGAAGTCTTGTGGTTCCATTTTGAGTTATCCACTTTCTATTGTTGTGAACATGTCTGTTTCGTGTGGGGTTTTTCCTGATATCTTTAAGGATGCTTGTGTTATACCAATATTTAAGAAAGGTGACAAAACTGATATTAGTAACTACCGACCAATTTCGATTCTTCCATTATTTAGCAAGATATTTGAAAAATGTGTTGCCAAGCGTTTGATTTCTTTCACTGATCGTTTTCATGTTGTCAGTGACAAGCAATATGGATTCCGCAAAGGTCTGTCGACGGTGGATGCGATTGTGAACTTTTCTGAGCACATCTGTGAAAATTTGGAAGATCGTAAGCACGTCCTTGGTGTCTTTATTGATTATTCAAAAGCATTTGATACCGTTAAACACAGTATTTTGCTTTCCAAACTGGAAGCCTATGGTGTTCGTGGTGTGACTCTTAATTGGTTTAGGAGTTACTTGGAAAACCGTAGACAGTGTGTTAAAGTCGGCAGTTCTTATTCGCGTTATGGTAGTATTTCGATTGGTGTACCTCAGGGAAGTGTGTTGGGGCCGCTTTTGTTTATTTTGTATGTCAATGAATTTTCCAATATCTCGCCTTTCTTGAAATCTATCTTATTTGCTGATGATACAACTATCTCTGCTGCAGGTTCAAATTTCCAGGAATTATGTAGTCTTCTGAATAGGGAGCTGGAGTCTATCTCATCGTGGTCTATTTCAAACAGATTGGCACTGAATGCTGAAAAAACTGGTGCGGTCCTTTTCTCGAATAGAATGTATGATGTCGACCTCTCACGCAGTCTGATTGTGAATGATGTCCAAGTAGACTTCTCAGAGAGTGTATCATTTCTTGGTCTTACCATTGATAGCAGACTGAAGTATAGAGATCATATTGATATAGTGTGTAGAAAGTTGTCTAAGGTGACTGGCATTATATACAAAGTAAGAGAGTTCCTACCACAAAAGTCTTTAATCAGTTTGTACTATAGTCTGTTCTACCCTTATCTAATGTACGGAAATATTCTATGGGGTGGAACTTATGATGTTCATTTGCATACTATTGAGATGCTCCAAAAACGAGTAATAAGAATCATCACCGGTAGCGAGTACTTAGCCCACACTGACCCCCTTTTTTATATCACTGGTATTTTGAAATTAGATGATCTCCATAATTATTTATTGCTTGTGTATTTGTTTAGAAATAGAACTAATTTTAACTACTCCAACTTACCCTATGAAACTAGGCATGCTTCTGATCCAGTTATAGGTCGTCACAGGTTAACTTTAACGGAGCACAGTGTTCATTTTTCTGCAGCTAAACTGTGGCAGTCTCTACCTCCAAATATAAAAACTATTAACTCTTTGAATATCTTTAAATCAACTCTTAAAAAGTACTATCTTGCCAAATATGCTGATCATAATTAGTTTAGGTACATTGTGATCTGTGACTTGTTGTTAATAATTGTAAGTTTGTGTATTCTTATCTTTATCATTTGTAGCTTTTGGTGTGTTTTCTCTGTCTGTGCAATCATTTAGGTCTAATACAAAAATATTATCTATTTAGTGTAAATGTCTCATATATTTTATGACAGGATAAAACCATTCCTGTCTCTTGTTTTAACCTTGCCCGAAAATTTCTTATTAATAAGAAATTATATATGGGCTTGTAGAACTGTATTGTTTTTTATTACTTTTCTTCAATAAATATCCTTATCCTTATCCTTATCCTTATAGAAAAAATTGTTCAACCTCCTCTAAAATATATAATAATTCAACCTCCTACAGAATGAACTCTATTCTCCTCACCACTCTCCTCACCATTCTCCTCACCACTCTCCTCACCACTCTCCTCACCACTCTCCTTACCACTATCCTCACCACTCTCCTCACCACTCTCCTCACCACTCTCCTCACCACTCTCCTCACCACTATCCTCACCACTCTCCTCACCACTCTCCTCACCACTCTCCTCACCACTATCCTCACCACTCTCCTCACCACTCTCCTCACCACTCTCCTCACCATTATTTTCAATTCATTCCTTAGAATCTTTCTATTGTGTGAATTTATTTAATGTTCAGAAGTCAAATAGAGAGATAGAAAATAGATTTGAAAATTCCTTTGTATCTTATACCTATTAAATATATCAGCAAGTAAATGTTTGGACAGCAAACGATTTGTGCTACACCGAATAAAACTTTATTTCGACTTTATTTTAGTAACTCAATTGTAAGATGAGACGTTAAATTGATTTATTTCATTGAAACATATTGCTAATGTTTGTATTATTATGCAGTAACGTATTTGTTCATTGAAACTCTCGTGTGTTACATTGTTATTTCCTATCTATAATATACTGCAACATCTTTGGTAAAAAATATCAGTTAATATCTTTTGGAAATATCGTGTATATTTTATATTGTATGAATATGAGCAAACAATATCTTTTAATGTTTAATTGTAACTCATAATTTTGAATCATATCATTATTTTATTATACAATATATAATTTCTAAAAATAACACATCATGAGTTGAGTATAATTACTCTGTGTGTATATAGTTACAGTTGAATGCTCTTGTTTTTATAACCAAATTGCTGAATCAAACGATGTAATTGTCAATCCCATGGATTTATACCCATTGAAATAAATAAAGATCATTTTTTATCATATCATTGCATTGATTTTGAAAAACTAATTAGAAAATATCTCTCACACTGAATTAAAAAGATTACACTTAGCAAAATAATTAGAACATAGTATAAAGAAACTTCTTCAATTTAAATAAATAATAACTAATTAACTAATATAGTCACTAAAAATAGAATTCTATTCCATTCAAATTCATTTTTATTCTTTTTTACTATTATACATATTATAGAATACAGGAACTGATAAATGCATATCAAAATATATATTTAAATATCAATTTTTCTATAATTTACTTCACCATTTTCAAAACGGTAAGAAAATAGGATTTTCTGTCCAAAATAGTGGATTGACGAAAGATATTTTTTTTTGCATGATAAACATCATTATAATCTCCAGCACAATGGTAACGTATCCTCTCATCAAATCAAAATCTGCATCAGTGAAACTGTTTAAGTTGACAAATTTTGGTGATTTAGAGAATATAAGATTGGTGGAGAATAAAAAGTGAGCAGAGAAGAAGGAATCTTGCAAAGCAGAAAGCACATTGTTTTGTTCAAGAGCTTTTGTTGCAACGAGTGTTAGGACAGGTTCAATGGATTTTCTTGGATGGTTTCCAAGTCCGAGAACTCAAGGAATTACCAAACTGCTGTAGTTGAAATTTCATCAGTTTTCTAGAATTTGATATTTTGAACTAGTATTACTATTTCTTTTATAGTATTTAGTTGGTTACTTAAGTTACATGTTTCTTAAATAATAAATTGTTATGTATGTTGAATGCTAATTTTCAATAATGCAGATGTGGAACAAATAGTGTAGATGTTATAAATATAACCCATTCAACTACTATATAGTAATATCGTTACCATACATAGTACTATCGTTACTCTACTAGTAATATCGTTACTCTACTAGTAATATCGTTACTCTGCATAGTATTACCGTTACTCTACTAGTACTATCGTTACACTACTACTAATATCGTTACTCTACTACTAATATCGTTACTCTACTAGTAATATCGTTACTCTACTAGTAATATCGTTACTCTACTACTAATATAGTTACTCTGCTACTAATATCGTTACTCTACTAGTAATATCGTTACTCTACTACTAATATCGTTACTCTACTACTAATATCGTTACTCTACTACTAATATCGTTACTCTACTACTAATATCGTTACTCTACTACTAATATCGTTACTCTACTACTAATATCGTTACTCTACTACTAATATCGTTACTCTACTAGTAATATCGTTACTCTACTAGTAATATCGTTACTCTACTACTAATATAGTTACTCTACTACTAATATCGTTACTCTACTAGTAATATCGTTACTCTTCTACTAATATCGTTACTCTACTACTAATATAGTTACTCTACTACTAATATCGTTACTCTACTAGTAATATCGTTACTCTACTACTAATATCGTTACTCTACTACTAATATCGTTACTCTACTACTAATATCGTTACTCTACTACTAATATCGTTACTCTACTACTAATATCGTTACTCTACTACTAATATCGTTACTCTACTACTAATATCGTTACTCTACTACTAATATCGTTACTCTACTAGTAATATCGTTACTTTACTATTAATATTGTTACTCTACTAGTAATATCACTAATCTACTAGCAATATCACTAGTCTACTAGCAATATCACTAGTCTACTAGCAATATCACTAGTCTACTAGCAATATCACTAGTCTACTAGCAATATCACTAGTCTACTAGTAATATCACAACTTTACTTTGCAATATCAATACTTTACTAGTTGATATAAAGACTTGCACTGTGAATACCATCATAGCTGTTACTACTTCTTAATTTATACAAACGATTCATACACACTACTGTTATTAAAATAAATACATTTTATAGTACTCCTTATATTATGCATTCCATAAATTCTGTCTTCTATATAACAGGTATTCTTTACAAATTTGTATTCCATTCCATTGAAACTCTACAATACTTTAAAAACATATAAACACATTTCAGTTAAGCAATAACTATTCTCGCTCTTATTTCAAGGAATAACAATCGATCAGATCTATCTGATTAATTCGTTCAATAGAGAGAACTGACGTGTCTCAATTCCCTGCAGAGTTTATAGCATTTCTAAATTCGATAGCTTCCTCTGCCTAACACAGTAGCCAATATACCTTTATTGGTAGCTCTCCCATTCAGTCTGAACTTGGAGCGTTCCATTCTTCGCCATATTTCGCCAGTCATATCCACTGGATGTGTTTGCAAATACAACCCTCTCACCCAATAAAAAGTTTGGAAGATATGCGATGGCAGGAAATTGAAAACTGGTGTTCTGTTTCATCGACGAGAGACAAATGAGTCACGATGTGATATAAATAATAAAGATATATCTATGTATCTATAATCTTTGATTGTGAAATCACAATTTGCTGATACTATAAACCAAATATAAAATTCACACAAAATATACAATAGTTAAAAACTATTACATACCAAAATTTTCCAATTAATAGATATCAAATAACCATAATTAAAATATATAATTATTGTATTTATGAATTAAATATTTAGTATCAAAGTAATTTTATCTCTTCCTAATAGATTGATATTTTTTTTTATTCACATACAGGAATGTACAGTTCTCCTCTATGTAAAATATTTACTTTTGACCAGAGGTATCTTTTCCTAAATGGAATTTTCTTACCAATACAATTCTCTTCATGATGTTTTATCTTGTATTTATCTTTAATTTTAAATAAAAACTCTCTACGATTCATTGCAAGTGAGACATATTTTACATTACTAATTTTATTAATCAAAACACAAGGCGGAATACCACTCTCTTCCTCTCAAAATTTTTCACTACTCCATTTCAGTCTCAGGTGCTCCTAAGAATGACAGAGCAATTTAAACAGACACAAGCGAGGGAATGAGCTGCTGTTAGATTAACAGGGGGTTACTGTTTACTTAGCCCTAACTGTTAACTTAACAGAGGGTTACTGTTTACTTAGCCCTAACTGTTAACTTAACAGGGGGTTACTGTTTACTTAGCCCTAACTGTTAACTTAACAGGGGGTTACTGTTTACTTAGCCCTAACTGTTAACTTAACAGGGGGTTACTGTTTACTTAGCCCTAACTGTTAACTTAACAGGGGGTTACTGTTTACTTAGCCCTAACTGTTAACTTAACAGGGGGTTACTGTTTACTTAGCCCTAACTGTTAACTTAACAGGGGGTTACTGTTTACTTAGCCCTAACTGTTAACTTAACAGGGGGTTACTGTTTACTTAGCCCTAACTGTTAACTTAACAGGGGGTTACTGTTTACTTAGCCCTAACTGTTAACTTAACAGGGGGTTACTGTTTACTTAGCCCTAACTTTTAACTTAACAGGGGGTTACTGTTTACTTAGCCCTAACTGTTAACTTAACAGGGGGTTACTGTTTACTTAGCCCTAACTGTTAACTTAACAGGGGGTTACTGTTTACTTAGCCCTAACTTTTAACTTAACAGGGGGTTACTGTTTACTTAGCCCTAACTGTTAACTTAACAGGGGGTTACTGTTTACTTAGCCCTAACTGTTAACTTAACAGGGGGTTACTGTTTACTTAGCCCTAACTGTTAACTTAATTAACAGTTAGAATAACTTTGAAGGAATTTGAAATTTCGTAGTCTTAGATTGACGACAATTCATTTTAGTACCAGTGTTTATTTTAGTAACAGTGTTTATTTTAGTACCAGTGTTTATTTTAGTAACAGTGTTTATTTTAGTACCAGTGTTTATTTTAGTAACAGTGTTTATTTTAGTACCAGTGTTTATTTTAGTAACAGTGTTTATTTTAGTACCAGTGTTCATTTTAGTACCAGTGTTTATTTTAGTAACAGTGTTTATTTTAGTAACAGTGTTTATTTTAGTACCAGTGTTTATTTTAGTAACAGTGTTTATTTTAGTACCAGTGTTCATTTTAGTACCAGTGTTTATTTTAGTACCAGTGTTTATTTTAGTAACAGTGTTTATTTTAGTAAAAGTATTTATTTTAGTACCAGTGTTTATTTTAGTAACAGTGTTTATTTTAGTACCAGTGTTTATTTTAGTAACAGTGTTTATTTTAGTACCAGTGTTTATTTTAGTAACAGTGTTTATTTTAGTACCAGTGTTCATTTTAGTACCAGTGTTCATTTTAGTACCAGTGTTCATTTTAGTACCAGTGTTTATTTTAGTAACAGTGTTTATTTTAGTAACAGTGTTTATTTTAGTACCAGTGTTTATTTTAGTAACAGTGTTTATTTTAGTACCAGTGTTCATTTTAGTACCAGTGTTTATTTTAGTACCAGTGTTTATTTTAGTAACAGTGTTTATTTTAGTAAAAGTGTTTATTTTAGTACCAGTGTTTATTTTAGTAACAGTGTTTATTTTAGTACCAGTGTTTATTTTAGTAACAGTGTTTATTTTAGTACCAGTGTTTATTTTAGTAAAAGTGTTTATTTTAGTACCAGTGTTTATTTTAGTAACAGTGTTTATTTTAGTAACAGTGTTTATTTTAGTACCAGTGTTTATTTTAGTAACAGTGTTTATTTTAGTACCAGTGTTTATTTTAGTACCAGTGTTTATTTTAGTACCAGTGTTCATTTTAGTACCAGTGTTTATTTTAGTAACAGTGTTTATTTTAGTAACAGTGTTTATTTTAGTACCAGTGTTTATTTTAGTAACAGTGTTTATTTTAGTACCAGTGTTTATTTTAGTAACAGTGTTTATTTTAGTACCAGTGTTCATTTTAGTACCAGTGTTCATTTTAGTACCAGTGTTTATTTTAGTACCAGTGTTTATTTTAGTAACAGTGTTTATTTTAGTAACAGTGTTTATTTTAGTACCAGTGTTTATTTTAGTAACAGTGTTTATTTTAGTACCAGTGTTCATTTTAGTACCAGTGTTCATTTTAGTACCAGTGTTTATTTTAGTAACAGTGTTTATTTTAGTAAAAGTGTTTATTTTAGTACCACTGTTTATTTTAGTACCAGTGTTTATTTTAGTAACAGTGTTTATTTTAGTACCAGTGTTTATTTTAGTAAAAGTGTTTATTTTAGTAAAAGTGTTTATTTTAGTACCAGTGTTTATTTTAGTAACAGTGTTTATTTTAGTAACAGTGTTTATTTTAGTACCAGTGTTTATTTTAGTAACAGTGTTTATTTTAGTACCAGTGTTTATTTTAGTACCAGTGTTTATTTTAGTACCAGTGTTTATTTTAGTACCTGTGTTCATTTTAGTAACAGTGTTTATTTTAGTAACAGTGTTTATTTTAGTACCAGTGTTTATTTTAGTACCAGTGTTTATTTTAGTACCAGTGTTCATTTTAGTACCAGTGTTCATTTTAGTACCAGTGTTTATTTTAGTAACAGTGTTTATTTTAGTACCAGTGTTTATTTTAGTAACAGTGTTTATTTTAGTACCAGTGTTTATTTTAGTAACAGTGTTTATTTTAGTACCAGTGTTCATTTTAGTACCAGTGTTCATTTTAGTACCAGTGTTTATTTTAGTACCAGTGTTTATTTTAGTAACAGTGTTTATTTTAGTAACAGTGTTTATTTTAGTACCAGTGTTTATTTTAGTAACAGTGTTTATTTTAGTACCAGTGTTCATTTTAGTACCAGTGTTTATTTTAGTACCAGTGTTTATTTTAGTAACAGTGTTTATTTTAGTAAAAGTGTTTATTTTAGTACCAGTGTTTATTTTAGTAACAGTGTTTATTTTAGTACCAGTGTTTATTTTAGTAACAGTGTTTATTTTAGTACCAGTGTTTATTTTAGTAACAGTGTTTATTTTAGTACCAGTGTTTATTTTAGTACCAGTGTTTATTTTAGTACCAGTGTTTATTTTAGTACCAGTGTTCATTTTAGTAACAGTGTTTATTTTAGTAAAAGTGTTTATTTTAGTACCAGTGTTTATTTTAGTAACAGTGTTTATTTAAGTACCAGTGTTTATTTTAGTACCAGTGTTTATTTTAGTAACAGTGTTTATTTTAGTAAAAGTGTTTATTTTAGTACCAGTGTTTATTTTAGTAACAGTGTTTATTTTAGTACCAGTGTTTATTTTAGTAACAGTGTTTATTTTAGTACCAGTGTTTATTTTAGTAAAAGTGTTTATTTTAGTACCAGTGTTTATTTTAGTAACAGTGTTTATTTTAGTAACAGTGTTTATTTTAGTACCAGTGTTTATTTTAGTACCAGTGTTTATTTTAGTACCAGTGTTTATTTTAGTACCAGTGTTTATTTTAGTACCAGTGTTCATTTTAGTACCAGTGTTTATTTTAGTACCAGTGTTTATTTTAGTACCAGTGTTTATTTTAGTACCAGTGTTTATTTTAGTACCAGTGTTTATTTTAGTAACAGTGTTTATTTTAGTACCAGTGTTTATTTTAGTACCAGTGTTCATTTTAGTACCAGTGTTCATTTTAGTACCAGTGTTTATTTTAGTACCAGTGTTTATTTTAGTAACAGTGTTTATTTTAGTAAAAGTGTTTATTTTAGTACCAGTGTTTATTTTAGTAACAGTGTTTATTTTAGTACCAGTGTTTATTTTAGTACCAGTGTTTATTTTAGTACCAGTGTTTATTTTAGTACCAGTGTTTATTTTAGTACCAGTGTTCATTTTAGTACCAGTGTTTTTCTTTTAGTACCAGTGTATATTTTAGTACCAGTGTTTATTTTAGTACCAGTGTTTATTTTAGTACCAGTGTTTATTTTAGTACCAGTGTTCATTTTAGTACCAGTGTTTATTTTAGTACCAGTGTTTATTTTAGTACCAGTGTTCATTTTAGTAAAAGTGTTTATTTTAGTAACAGTGTTTATTTTAGTACCAGTGTTTATTTTAGTAACAGTGTTTATTTTAGTAACAGTGTTTATTTTAGTAACAGTGTTTATTTTAGTACCAGTGTTTATTTTAGTACCAGTGTTTATTTTAGTACCAGTGTTTATTTTAGTACCAGTGTTCATTTTAGTACCAGTGTTTATTTTAGTACCAGTGTTTATTTTAGTACCAGTGTTCATTTTTAGTACAAGTGTTTATTTTAGTACCAGTGTTCATTTTAGTACCAGTGTTTATTTTAGTACCAGTGTTTATTTTAGTACCAGTGTTTATTTTAGTACCAGTGTTTATTTTAGTACCAGTGTTTATTTTTTTAGTACCAGTGTTTATTTTAGTACCAGTGTTTATTTTAGTAACAGTGTTTATTTTAGTACCAGTGTTTATTTTAGTAACAGTGTTTATTTTAGTACCAGTGTTTATATTAGTACCAGTGTTTATTTTAGTACCAGTGTTCATTTTAGTAAAAGTGTTTATTTTAGTACCAGTGTTTATTTTAGTACCAGTGTTTATTTTTTTAGTACCAGTGTTTATTTTAGTACCAGTGTTTATTTTAGTAACAGTGTTTATTTTAGTACCAGTGTTTATTTTAGTAACAGTGTTTATCTTAGTACCAGTGTTTATTTTAGTACCAGTGTTTATTTTAGTACCAGTGTTCATTTTAGTAAAAGTGTTTATTTTAGTACCAGTGTTTATTTTAGTACCAGTGTTTATTTTAGTAACAGTGTTTATTTTAGTACCAGTGTTTATTTTAGTACCAGTGTTTATTTTAGTACCAGTGTTTATTTTAGTACCAGTGTTTATTTTAGTACCAGTGTTCATTTTAGTACCAGTGTTTATTTTAGTACCAGTGTTCATTTTAGTACCAGTGTTTATTTTAGTACCAGTGTTTATTTTAGTACCAGTGTTCATTTTAGAAAAAGTGTTTATTTTAGTACCAGTGTTCATTTTAGTACCAGTGTTTATTTTAGTACCAGTGTTTATTTTAGTACCAGTGTTTATTTTAGTACCAGTGTTTATTTTAGTACCAGTGTTTATTTTTTTAGTACCAGTGTTTATTTTAGTACCAGTATTTATTTTAGTAACAGTATTTATTTTAGTACCAGTGTTTATTTTAGTAACAGTGTTTATTTTAGTACCAGTGTTCATTTTAGTACCAGTGTTTATTTTAGTACCAGTGTTTATTTTAGTACCAGTGTTTATTTTAGTACCAGTGTTTATTTTAGTACCAGTGTTTATTTTTTTAGTACCAGTGTTTATTTTAGTACCAGTGTTTATTTTAGTACCAGTGTTTATTTTAGTACCAGTGTTTATTTTAGTAACAGTGTTTATTTTAGTACCAGTGTTTATTTTAGTACCAGTGTTTATTTTAGTACCAGTGTTCATTTTAGTAAAAGTGTTTATTTTAGTACCAGTGTTTATTTTAGTACCAGTGTTTGTTTACTTTAGTACCAGTGTTTATTTTAGTAACAGTGTTTATTTTAGTACCAGTGTTTATTTTAGTACCAGTGTTTATTTTAGTACCAGTGTTCATTTTAGTAAAAGTGTTTATTTTAGTACCAGTGTTTATTTTAGTACCAGTGTTTATTTTAGTAACAGTGTTTATTTTAGTACCAGTGTTTATTTTAGTACCAGTGTTTATTTTAGTACCAGTGTTTATTTTAGTACCAGTGTTCATTTTAGTAAAAGTGTTTATTTTAGTACCAGTGTTCATTTTAGTACCAGTGTTTATTTTAGTACCAGTGTTTATTTTAGTACCAGTGTTCATTTTAGTAACAGTGTTTATTTTAGTACCAGTGTTCATTTTAGTACCAGTGTTTATTTTAGTACCAGTGTTTATTTTAGTACCAGTGTTTATTTTAGTACCAGTGTTTATTTTAGTACCAGTGTTTATTTTTTTAGTACCAGTGTTTATTTTTTTAGTACCAGTGTTTATTTTAGTACCAGTGTTTATTTTAGTACCAGTGTTTATTTTAGTACCAGTGTTTATTTTAGTACCAGTGTTTATTTTAGTACCAGTGTTTATTTTAGTACCAGTGTTCATTTTAGTACCAGTGTTCATTTTAGTACCAGTGTTTATTTTAGTACCAGTGTTTATTTTAGTACCAGTGTTTATTTTAGTAACAGTGTTTATTTTAGTACCAGTGTTTATTTTAGTACCAGTGTTTATTTTAGTACCAGTGTTTATTTTAGTACCAGTGTTTATTTTAGTACCAGTGTTTATTTTAGTACCAGTGTTTATTTTAGTAACAGTGTTTATTTTAGTACCAGTGTTTATTTTAGTAACAGTGTTTATTTTAGTAACAGTGTTTATTTTAGTAACAGTGTTTTTTTTAGTAACAGTGTTTTTTTTAGTAACAGTGTTTATTTTAGTAACAGTGGTCATTTTAGTAACAGTGTTTATTTTAGTAACAGTGTTTATTTCAGTAAAAGTGTTTATTTTAGTAACAGTGTTTATTTTAGTAGCAGTGTTTATTTTAGTAGCAGTGTTTATTTTAGTACCAGTGTTTATTTTAGTAACAGTGTTTATTTTAGTACCAGTGTTTGTTTTAGTATCAGTGTTTATTTTAGTAACAGTGTTTATTTTAGTATCAGTGTTTGTTTTAGTATCAGTGTTTATTTTAGTAACAGTGTTTATTTTAGTATCAGTGTTGCCCTTGTTTCGTGGGCTGCAAAAGGCAATAAATCAGTCCGTATCTTGAGTTTACCGTGCTCTAATATAATCCAATACTCCTTGGTTTAAAGTACATCATATTGCTGGTTCTAGGAAATGTCAGTCCTGAAATATCAGTCTCAGCATATAATGGTGTTATTAAAGAACCATAATAGAAAAAGTTTAAATTACGAGTACTAAAATGTGTAGTTGATTCACCGTTTTAAAATGATACGTAACATTAGTAATTTTGATATGCTTTGACATTTATTTTACATGAGATTTGAGCGGAAAATTTGGTCTCGGAATATTCGGTCTCAAGTTTAAATAAAACTTATGAATTAGATGTATCGGGAGGCGTGACGACCCCCTCCCCAACCCCCCTGCCAGGTTGTTAAACAATCATGTAGTGTGCAGTACAACAAACTAGTGGATACAACAAACGACATAACGGTCATTTATGATGAGAGGTCATTTATAATTCTGAGAACGAAATTTCCGAGACCGAATATTCCGAGACCAAAATTTCTGTTATAATGTTATCCATGAATGGGTGACTGTAGAATATTTGTTGTGCATCATACAATATTTCAATTAATTTCCTCACTAAATGATCAGCAGCGTACAATTCTGATGGATGTCCCAACTTTTTATTTGGATAATATGTAAGTTTTAATACCTACCTAGGTTTAATTTCTATCTTAGATTTATGAAAAAAGAACTAGTTTTTAATAAAGGAATTTTAAATGAATGGGAAATGAAATAAATAAAGAAGGCAGCTCTTTTTTGCAGATCTAGAATAGAAAAAGGTGTAAATTAGTTACATGGCAAAGGGCTCTGGTATCTCAACTATATTCACGGCTTATACTCAAGGAGAACTTACACAAATAATATCATACAAAAGAAATCAACAATCAGTAGAAATGGAACAGCTACAGATAGAGTAATTTCTCAAATTACGGCAGAGTAGCATCTATTTAGGGATTCTAAAAATGAATAAATAGAATAGAGTCAGAGGGGTCGCATACATACAAACAATGAGAAATTTCAAATATGGCAACGAAATGTTTACTACCTTGAAATAATTGTGCCATGCACAGTAGTTCAGTATTTCAAGAGGTAAGTACCATATACTGGCAATACCGATTAGAAAAGTTCAATAAGGGTGGATCATATCAACACCAAATAGGATTATAATCGAATATTAAGAAAGAGCAATATAACTCTCGACCGTAGGTTTCACAAGGAAAATGCACCAGGAACACAAACACCATTAGACTAGTGATGCGAACCTATAGGATAAGTCACATAGCAAATTATGTATGACTATCACTGACGAGTAGTTTCTATCAGCTGAAGTATATTTTAACAATTAAGTAGGTTTCGACAATTTCAGTTTACCAATCAAAACCCCAAGATGCATGCAGCGACCTCTCTTAACAGAGTTATTATACATATTATAGAATATATGAGAAATATTTAAATACATTTTTTATTCATTTTTTAGTTATATTAGTTTTTTTTTTTTTTTTTTATAAATTTTAGAGAAACAAACACCTATATAATATACACAATATAAATTCTTATATACTCCCGGGCGACAAATAAGCAATTTTAATTGCTTTGTCTCATGCGCTCAATGCATTTGACTGCAGCGGCTCTCTTTGGTTTTCGGGAAGTAGGGTTCGGAGGACGGAAGTCCACAGGGTCCAGGTGCTCTACCATCTCTTGGGATATTTCCAGTGGATGCAGCAGGTTTATGGCGTACATTCCCTCAGTTCGGTCCGGTCTCAAAACTTTAGCAAATCTGATCCTTCCATCACTGCCCGTGATGGTCTCGGTTATCTTGCCCAATTGCCATAAGGGCCTTGGTTTACTAATGGAAGATATGAGGACGACGTCACCGGAGTGTATTTTGTTCTCCCACGAGTCCTGGTACAAATCTCTAGCATTTTCCCTCAAGGAGAGAAGATAGTCTTCATACCAGACGTCTTTTAGCCTTTCAAGCAAGTCTTCTTTATTCTCCAAGGAAGAGACTAGTTCAGCGCGGCTAGGGGCAGCCAACTCCACCCCACTCAGGCTTCCGTACAAGATACGTCTTCCTGTGTCGAATTTGAGAAAAGAATTGGGAGATATTATATTCAAACTATCAGAGTCTACATAAGTCAGGGGACGAGAATTGATGGCATTTCCAATTTCAGTTAAAATTGTTATCAAAATGAAATATTCAACATGCTTCCTACCTATTACTTTATATAAAGAAGATTTTATAGTTCTAATCATCCTTTCCCAGGCACTTCCAACCCAGGCGGAATACAAAGGAATTTTTATGTGTCTAATAGAATTTTTAACTAGGTATGAAGTGAAATCATTATCAACATGAGATTTAGAAACAATTCCCATTGCTAAAAGAAAGGTATTAGCATTATCACTGTAAATACATTCTGGTATGCCACATGAATTGCAAAAGCGTGTAAAGGCAAGTAAGAAATCTTTACAACTCATAGATGGCACTAATTCCAAATGCACTGCTCTTATGTTTAGACAAGTGAATACCAATAGATACATTTTAACTACGGTATCGCCAAACTTCACAAAAATGTGACCAGTGAAATCCATTCCAGTGTGAAGAAATGGTTTCACAAAATTAACTTTGGGTTTGAAATAATTAGTAGGTTTAGGGTACTTATAGGCTAAACTATTCATTTTCTTACACAAAAAACATTTGGACAAAACAGATTTTACTATGGAACGGATTTGAGGAATCCAATATCCCGATTTCCTAATGTTACTGATAGTACTAGACACACCCAAGTGTTTACAATTACTGTGACAATCTAAAATTATTAATTTAGTAAAGAAGCTAAATTTGGGAAGCAAAATGGGATTACAATGATCGGGAGAAAGTTTGAAACATTTATCTAATCTACCTTTAGATCTAATCAGGTCATTTGAATCAAGAAATAGGTTCAAATTATTTACTCTAGGAGGTACATTTTTAGATTTACTCGAATTAAGAAAGTTGAACTCTTCAACAAAATTAGTGCGTTGTTCATGTTTCAACCAGTATAGTTTAGAATCATTAACAAGTTCAAACGTGTCTTTAGGTTTCTTCTTTAACAAAGAAACAAATTTAAAAACCAATGAAGTGACTCGAATTAATTTATTTACATCAGAAAATTTGTCAACTGGACAGATAGTTTCAATTTTAGAAGCAACAACAGATCTAGTAAGGAGTTTGGAAGATTCAGAGAGACATCTTAGTTCCCTTTCAGGCCATCTGATAGATGTTTCATTGAGAAATTCAGGTCCTTTCCTCCATATTTTAATGTTAGATACAAAAGATTCAAAGGTCATTCCTCTAGTTAACAAATCAGCAGGGTTAAGTTCAGTAGGGATATATTTAAACTTTATGTCAATGGAATAATTAGAGAGAATTTCCTCTCTATATCTTGTTATGTCTTTAATTCGATTACTTGCAAACAGATTCTTAGTCTTAACATTTTTGGTCAATATCCAAGAAAGTACTATTTGTGCATCTAAGCACAAAGTGACATTAGATACCCTTTAAACTATTTAAAATGTTAGGCAGGCATTTTAGAGCAAGAAAAGCTGAAAGTAATTCTAAGGTTGGAAGAGATTTGCCTTTAACTGGTGAGTTTTTTGATTTAGCAAAAATTAAGTTGGTTTCCAAATTTCCATTGACATTACTTTTAGCATAACAGGTGAAGCCATAAAGGTCTTTAGATGCATCGCAACAAATTAATAGTTCGCAATCATTATCATATGCTTGGCGTGGAAAAGTAACGCTAGATAGTTTCGAAAGGTCCGTTTTAATCTTTAACCATTCCCTCTTAATATCATCACAAACAGAGTCATCCCATCCAACTTTTTGTTTCCACAACTTTTGCAGAATAATCTTACCTCTAACAGTGACCGGTAAATACTGACCCAGAGGATCGAAAATCTGAGAAACTGTAGAGAGAATTGTCCGTTTGGTTACAGCCTCACCAACTGGGGAGTTATCGCAGTCACCAAGAGCCATCTCGTCAGTTTGAGGAAAGTACTTGTACCCCAGCACCTTCTCATAGTCTAGAGAGTGCGAAGTACCTCTCTCATCCCGATCAATCTGCTCAGCTAGGCAGTGGTTATTTGTAACCCAAGAACGGAGTTCAAATCCCCCAGACATCATACGCTCATAGGTTTGGGTATAAAGCTCTGAAAGAAGTTTGTTATTGGAGCCTGTAAAGAACAGGTTATCCACATACAAATTTTCATTGAGTATTTGGAATACGTTGTCGTACTCATATTTCGATATATGGTATTTAATGACATGATTTAATATGAATGGAGAACTAATAAAACCAAATACAATGCTTTTGTATCTGTAGCCCATCAAATTACCTAACTTATCTTTCCACAATATACTAAACTTATTGCGGTCAGATTCAGTTTTAATTTTAATCATTAAGAATGCCTGTTTAATGTCAGACATCACAAAATATTTGTTGTTCCTAATTTTAATTAACAATTCCATTAAATTGGACAGTAGATCTACTCCAGGATAGGCCGCTTCGTTGAGAGAAGGCGAACTACCTATCTTCAAACTACAATTTAACACTATCCTAAGTTTAGTAGTAACATTTTCTTGCCGTTTGATAACCGGCCTAGAGGTATCCAAACATGATCCTCACAATTAATATTACTCAAATCAATTGGTTCAATAATATTGTCAGATAATTGTTGTTGCAAGACAGCATCATAATCAGCATACAGGTTATCTTTATGTAACTTGTCTACAACCCTATTCAAAATTTGCTTGGATATATCAAAATTAGATTTAACGTTCACTATATTATTAGTCCAAGGAAGTTTAACCTCATATTTACCATAATTGAAAGAAAGATTAGAATCAAATTCATCTATATAGTGTTTATCATATTGGGAACAATCAGAAATACCTAAAGACTCTACCTTAAACATATCATCAAGCCTATCGTCAACCAAACTATCGCTAATAATAGAGCCAATAGGATCGAACTTAGTTCTTAAGGGATTCAAAACAAAATTTACTAAAGACCTACTAATCAGAGAATCGGATTGATCATTCCTAGCAGTATACTTATCGGAAAGTTGAGATTCTGTCAAAAAAGAATCCACATTACCAACAGGCACAATACCATTCGCTAACTGAATAGCGCTACCATTAAGACAAGGGACCAACTTATAAAACTGAAAATATTGAATAGCATCTATTCCTAACAATCCCTCCAAATGTACAATATCAGATTCCAAATTATCAGTCAATTCGTAATGTTCATTAATGTTTTCATAAGCAGTAACTAGTCCATCTATTTGATAAGACAAATCAACATCATCACTAATTAAAAAGGGCATAGTATAGTGGGAATTACCATCAAATTTAACAGTAATAGCGGTCTCAATAAATTCTTTATATTCAGACTCCAAAAATGTGTTAACAAGCATCCTAGTTTTGTTAGTTGCTTTAGAACTAATTTTATCGTGAACTTTCTTAGAAAGATAAGAACGTTGACTTCCGGTATCAATAAGACATTTAACTTTAATTTTACTATTACCAGAATCAATAGTTATAAATATTGTAGGCAAAATATAAGTTTTAACAGTATCACCAGAAGAATTAATGCAAAAGTTAGTGTTCACGTGAGAATATAATTTAGGGCACAATGCGGAAATATGGTCATGCTTTTTACAGAGATAACAAGCAAAATCAAGATTACGACAGTTAGAACCGATATGCTTAGAACTGGAACATTTAGTACATAAACCAAGTTCCACACATCTCGCTCTCCTATCATCTAATTTAGAATACCTTTTGCATGAAAACATATTGTGACCATTACAGTTACAGAACTTACAATTTTTAATTCTCTGTGAAGTACTATCACCTACAAAATTAGATCTGAAAACAGGTTTAGAAACAGAAGATTGGGGATTAAAGTCAACGAATTTTCTTTGAGGTTTAAACTCTGAATTTCTAGATTGGTTAAGATTAATAGTCTTTATCAATTCTGCATAATTATCGAAAATATCTTTAAGTTTAGGATAGTTATTTCCTAATTTCCTAACTAACTCCTGCTTAAAGATTTGCGGCAATTTATTAAAGACAATGTGCGAAACTAAATAATTATTGTCGCCTTCAATCATATCAACTTCATAGCGCTTTAAATCGCTCAAAATGCAACGTACATCGTTAATGTAGATTTTAACATCAAGTAAGTTATAATCATATTTAGGTTTCAGATTCAGAAATTTACTTATTAAATCATTAATAACAGATTCCCTATCAAAAAATTCCAAATTAAGCAATTCTAAAGCATTAGTGTAATTTTCATCTGAAATTTGTAAATGTTCAACAAGTTTACTAGCATATCCTTTAAGGTAACTTTTTAAGTAAGTAAACTTAGCGGAATTACTTAAGTTCACTCTCTTACCTACCACATTATCAAACTGAGTAATAAATGAATGATAGTCTAACTGTGTGCTACCTTCACCAGAAAAGGTATCACATTTTAATTCAGGTAATTTAAGTTCACAATTAGTTACCACAGGAGTGGTAGGGGGAGGGGTAATATTTACAGGGGGTTTTAATGATAATAGCGTGGATTTAACATCTAAATGGTAATCAGTTTGTGCATCAAATTCAATAATAGATTCACCGTCAAAATTAGGATCGAAATCAGAAACGCGCAAAAATAATTCGTTAATCTGATCATCTATCAATCCGATATCACTTAAATAGCCTTCAATGCTAGACTTCAGAATGGTGTAATCAAGTTGTCTACCTTCAGCTCTATTAAACGCTAAAGTAACTCTTCTTTTAATTACTGCTCGTTTAGTAACGAGTTCCCTAACCTTAGCCTGAGTTGTTTCCAAATTATCACCCTTGGGAGCCATGATTAGCAAAGATACCAGAGTCAAAAATTATTTCAAGAATTTTATCCTTTGTAAGTTTTAATACCTACCTAGGTTTAATTTCTATCTTAGATTTATGAAAAAAGAACTAGTTTTTAATAAAGGAATTTTAAATGAATGGGAAATGAAATAAATAAAGAAGGCAGCTCTTTATTGCAGATCTAGAATAGAAAAAGGTGTAAATTAGTTACATGGCAAAGGGCTCTGGTATCTCAACTATATTCACGGCTTATACTCAAGGAGAACTTACACAAATAATATCATACAAAAGAAATCAACAATCAGTAGAAATGGAACAGCTACAGATAGAGTAATTTCTCAAATTACGGCAGAGTAGCATCTATTTAGGGATTCTAAAAATGAATAAATAGAATAGAGTCAGAGGGGTCGCATACATACAAACAATGAGAAATTTCAAATATGGCAACGAAATGTTTACTACCTTGAAATAATTGTGCCATGCACAGTAGTTCAGTATTTCAAGAGGTAAGTACCATATACTGGCAATACCGATTAGAAAAGTTCAATAAGGGTGGATCATATCAACACCAAATAGGATTATAATCGAATATTAAGAAAGAGCAATATAACTCTCGACCGTAGGTTTCACAAGGAAAATGCACCAGGAACACAAACACCATTAGACTAGTGATGCGAACCTATAGGATAAGTCACATAGCAAATTATGTATGACTATCACTGACGAGTAGTTTCTATCAACTGAAGTATATTTTAACAATTAAGTAGGTCTCGACAATTTCAGTTTACCAATCAAAACCCCAAGATGCATGCAGCGACCTCTCTTAACAGAGTTATTATACATATTATAGAATATATGAGAAATATTTAAATACATTTTTTATTCATTTTTTAGTTATATTAGTTTTTTTTTTGTTTTTTATAAATTTTAGAGAAACAAACACCTATATAATATACACAATATAAATTCTTATAAATAAATGGAACTCCTCTGATGGAAGACGAATTTTTGGTATCCGGCAGATTGGCCGAAAATGAATTTTTCCGAAACTAAATTCTCCGAAAACTAATTCGCCGAACCGGATTTTTGAATACGAATTTGCCAAAACCAAAATTGGTCGAAAACGGATTCGCCGAAAGACAAATGAAAGACAAATTTACCGAAAGACAAATTTACCGAAAGAAAAGTTACAGAAAAGAAACGAAACTACGAAATCATAACCCTTAGTTACACTAAATGATCCTTTAATTTTTCTATCTCTTCGTTAATCATTGTAACTGTATATTTTTTTTCTTTTCTTATTTCAAAGACGTTCGAGTTACATTCAGTCAGTTAGCTATGGGAGCATGTTACATTTCTTTCATTTGAGCGGTTGGCTTGTTTTTAAATTATCTGTTACTGGCACGCCTATTGCCTATTCATTTTTGTGAATATTCCATGCTTACTGCTTATTTTTTATTCAGTTGTTAATAGTATAACATACATAAGGTGTTTCGTAGCTGAAATTATTAATATTTATTCCATTTCTTGCGTTTGAAATTTAAAATTGTTAGTAAAGAATAACATAACTATTAGATATGTTTGTTTATATTTTCCTAATATACTTCTAGCTTCAACGATAGTGTCACTTGCATGAATAAATTTGTTTCAGGTAAAACATTGATTTCTATCAACCCTTTATTACCTTCGCAGAATGCGGGAAGGTTATATTTTAGCCATCGTTTATTTATTTATTTATCATCTTGTTATTCGCCTAACTGAAAAAGTGTTGAACCAAATTGCCTGAAATTTGGTGAAACGATTGGTCCATGTCCAGTGACCTGCTGGTAGACTTTTGGAAGCGACGCGGTCAAAGTTCAAGGTCATGGTCATACACAACTCAAAAGTATTGAACCATATTGCATGAAACTTGGTGGGACGATTGGTCAATATGCAGGAACCATTTTGTTAGATTTTGGGAGCGAACGGATCAAAGGGCAAAGATCAAGGTCAAGGCTGTTTGTAACTCAATAACTCAAAAAGTATTCAAACAAATTGTCTGAATTTTGATGGTACAATTGGTCAATGTCCAGGAACCATCTGGTAGAATTTTGGGTATTGAAAAAAAAAAGTATTGAACCATATTGCATGAAACTTGGTGAGATGATTAGTTACATATTATCCAGTTAACAGCTAATCATATTTTGGGAGAGAACGGGTCAGAGCAGCGGCGAAGGTATGCGCTCTACCGTTTGCACATAATCTAGTTAGTAATGCTATATAAATATTAATATTTAATATATACGATTAGATATATGAATTTAGCAAAATGATACCGAATTAGCGGAATACAAATTGTATAGCAATAGAAATGACAAACTCATATAAGAAATGTGCTTTTTTTTATGCATAAGATACACAGAGTAAAAAGTTTACTCATATTTAATGGGTCAACAATTGATGCTTTGAATCAATTTATTGCGTGAGTTAGTTGGACTACATTCATGTTTTCACGTGTGTCAAAATAACTATGACGTGGTGTGTCACCAAACATAGATAATTCAAATCATTTTATGGATTGAATCAAATTACTATGAGAGTTAGAGTTACATTTTGGGAGTTTTAAACATATGTTAAAACAACTAGGACATAGTGTGTTGAAGTAACTCACAAAAATTGTTAATTCAATGTATCTGGTGTATGAATTAACTTACTATGAGAGTTGATGCTACTTTTTTGAGTTTAGGTGCGAGTTAAATCAACTATGACATAGTGTGTTATAGTAACCCACAAAGACTGTTAATCCTATGAACCTGGTGTACAAATTAACTTACTATGACAGTTGGTGCTACTTTTTTTAAGTTTAGGTGTAAGTTGAATCAAATGAGTATGTGGCAACTTATGCTTTCCTCAAAGCCAATTAATCGGTTGACACTTTACAGTTCAAATCTTGTTTCAAGTGTGTTACGTGTTGAATGTGAACGCTCCTCAATACCATTTTAGTTCAAGTGCAAACAATAGCGTTATATGCACTAAATATTATTATCGCTGCCGATCGATAAATTTTGGGGATTGATAGTCTGGCGGCTAGCTAGTTATTTGAAGAGCTGATTATCAGAATATAACTTTTCATAATAATAAATTTTGATTACTGCCTTCCAGTTTGTAAACTGATATCCAAACTAATTTTCTTAGATTATTATATGTTAACTTATTTAAGCATCATACCTACAATACCTTCTACATAGGGATAGGCAGTTACTGCGCTGTCCTCAAATAGGGTAAGTTCCAAATTATCAGGCGATTTCAAATTTTCGGTCACGTATGAAATATAGTATACTGTATATAGCTACATAATAGCTAATTAAAATAAAACTGAATTAATTATTTTATAAAGTTTTTCTTAAGCGACCGAAAATGTGGAATCATCCGATAATGCGGAACTTATTCTAGTATCTTAAGTAAAGTGGTCTGATAATTTATATATTTTAAAACTAGTAAGTAGGGTTACACAGGTAAATTCAGTTCTTTAATTTTAGAATTGAGGCCCTATTAAGAGAGTCTCAAAATCCTTCTGAAATTAGTTTAGCTATATATTGAATTGCTGAACATCATAATAAGCTCAATTTATGATAGGCTCTATTTGTTAATGTTTCTGAGATAAGAGACTGCAGTTAGTAAAAGTGCCCCAATTTACCTACTTGACCCTAGTTGTTTTCTATGACTGGGAGAACTCCATCCAGGGAGGTAGTCGGAGGAGAACACCGTCCAGAGATTTAGCAGGGAGAACTCCAACCAGAGGTGAGCCTTTGATATATTATATTTTTTTGGTATTTAATTAAAATATAAATTAAGAGTGTATAATGAACAAAATTATGAGGATTAGCCAGGAGAATCCATTGCATTTATTAGATGTAAATTTATACTGCATCTGAAGATTTATAATTAGTTTAACACTTTATATAAATAATTTACCTATATGAAACAACTCTCAGTTAATAATTCTCTTCATATCTTTATTAATATGGTTTTCTATATTTTCTGAATCTACTTTCGGATCTTTATGAAGAATTGATGAAGTAGATCAACGTCATCAACTATCGGAGTCCTCTTCAATTCCTTTGAATGGTTCAAGAACAATTATGCTAGGTCAAAGTAGGTATTTGAAAATATTAGATGATTTTTAAATGTGTATTTGCAATATGATTAGCTCCTACTTTTTCATATGCTTTTAGGGATTCCAGACATGAAAAGATTATCGAAGCTGTCGCTATCTCATGACAAAAGGAAAAAGAGTAGGTGATGTTATTGATAATGTATATAAACGATACTATAAATTTCTATTATATATATATATTAATATACAAATCTCTTATTCCAGGAATTGGCAACCTATAGTCGTAACAGACAGTGACGAGAATTCAAATTGTATTTCTAAATAATAAATCTAAAGCTTAAATGTTTATATTTCATTTTCAATTTGACCTTGGTAATTTTATTAGCATATTTCTATATCAGTGCCTATGAGTAAGATTAATTGCACTAAAATATGGTTTAGAAGATAAAGGCTTTATCATTATTCATTAAGTTATAGTATAATTGCAGCATATCAAAGATTTATTCTATTAACTTTTGTAATCTAGTCTAGTTAATTAATTCATCTAGCCTACCTATTTATCACTACGTAAAGTTATTTACGTCATCTAACTACTTATTTATAAACTGACCTGATGAAGTTATTTATTCAATCTAATCTATTAATTTACAACTAATAGCCATATATCAATTCATCGGATCGAAAACATCAATTATTTTTAAAAATCGAAATAGTATGCGTATCACAGAAGCAAAAGTAGAAAATAATGAACATGTTAGATTTGGTCCTAGAAAATAAATAGTCTAATCTAATTGATACCGAGACCTAACTCGAGATTATAATTTGATAGAGTTAATATAGTGACTGAAAAAGTCATGTAAAAAGTCTGGCTACTGCTAACCGGACCGATATTTCAATCTACACTAATAGTTGATATACATTTACTGAGTTTACGAGTAGTTGATATAACCTACACGAGTAGTTGATATAACCAACACGAGTAGTTGATATAACCAACACCAGTAGTTGATATAACCAACACGAGTAGTTGATATAACCTACACGAGTAGACAGTAGTTGATATAACCTACACGAGTAGTTGGTATAACCTACACGAGTAGTTGGTATAACCTACACGAGTAGTTAGTATAACCTACACGAGTAGTTAGTATAACCTACACGAGTAGTTAGTATAACCTACACGAGTAGTTGGTATAACCTACACGAGTAGTTGGTATAACCTACACGAGTAGTTGGTATAACCTACACGAGTAGTTGGTATAACCTACACGAGTAGTTAGTATAACCTACACGAGTAGTTAGTATAACCTACACGAGTAGTTGGTATAACCTTCACGAGTAGTTGGTATAACCTACACGAGTAGTTGGTATAACCTTCACGAGTAGTTGGTATAACCTACACGAGTAGTTGGTATAACCTACACAAGCAGTTAGTATAACCTACACGAGTAGTTGGTATAACACATAGGAGTGATAGGAGAAACATACACAAGTAGTTAATGTAACCTTGTTCTGCAGTTGTTTTAACCATTACATTTAATTAGTTCAACCATCACGAGTAGTTTTAACTATCACAGATAGTTGTTGAGACCATCGGGAATTAAAAATAATCAACTCACATATGTGTTGTTTTAACCAACGTCAATTTAACTCATATTAAATAGTACTTGCAACTCACCACGTAGGTAGGCGCACAGATAAACCATAAAATTTAGTCAAAACAAATCAAATATGATTTGATTCAACTAATCCTTTCTCTGTGTGTATAATGATGAGAACTACAAAGTCCAACAAAATGTTATTTTTAAATACATTAAATTTGATTTTCAACAAATTCGTCTTTCAGAAAATTTGTCCTTCGTCAAATCCGTATTTCGGCAAATCCATTTCGGCCAATTTGGGATTCGGCAAAAACGTATTTGAAGAACCCTTTTCGGCGAATTAGTTTACGGAAAATTTGGTTTCAGCCAATTCGTTTTCGGAAAGTCAACCAAGACCCTAATTTTCAACTCTCGAGATTAATTTAGTCTTTATTGGTCCTCTGTTTGTCATAGTTTTATACGTTGTTTTATATTACTCATACTTAATAACATTCAAATATCCAAGTTGTGATTTAAAAATCTTTACACGAATGAAGTTAATTTGAAATCCTTTGAATGCTGTTTAATTCTGTTAATAGTTTAGTTTCTGAAAATAGTAAGTCAGAGGGAGATGAAGTGAGTTATGTACTTATGAGAGTTGTTATGAAAGTTGTTATGAGAGTTGTTATGAAAGTTGTTATGAGAGTTGTTATGAGAGTTGTTATAAGAGTTGTTATGGGAGTTGTTATGAGAGTTGTTATGAGAGTTGTTATGAGAGTTGTTATGAGAGTTGTTATGAGAGTTTTTATGAGAGTTTTTATGAGAGTTGTTATGAGAGTTGTTATGAGAGTTGTTATGAGAGTTGTTATGAGAGTTGTTATAAGAGTTGTTATGAGAGTTTTTATGAGAGTTGTTATGAGAGTTGTTATGAGAGTTGTTATGAGAGTTGTTATGAGAGTTGTTATGAGAGTTGTTATGAGAGTTTTTATGAGAGTTGTTATGAGAGTTTTTATGAGAGTTGTTATGAGAGTTGTTATGAGAGTTGATATGAGAGTTGTTATGAGAGTTGTTATGAGAGTTGTTATGAGAGTTGTTATGAGAGTTGTTATGAGAGTTGTTATGAGAGTTGTTATGAGAGTTGTTATGAGAGTTGTTATGAGAGTTGTTATGAGAGTTGTTATGAGAGTTGTTATGAGAGTTGTTATGAGAGTTTTTATGAGAGTTTTTATGAGAGTTGTTATGAGAGTTGTTATGAGAGTTGATATGAGAGTTTTTATGAGAGTTGTTATGACAGTTGTTATGACAGTTGTTATGAGAGTTGTTATGAGAGTTGTTATGAGAGTTGTTATGAGAGTTGTTATGAGAGTTGTTATGAGAGTTGTTATGAGAGTTGTCATGAGAGTTGTTACGAGAGTTGTTACGAGAGTTGTTATGAGAGTTGTTATGAGAGTTGTTATGAGAGTTGTTATGAGAGTTGTTATGAGAGTTGTTATGAGAGTTGATATGAGAGTTGTTATGAGAGTTGTTATGAGAGTTGTTATGAGAGTTGTTATGAGAGTTGTTATGAGAGTTGTTATGAGAGTTGTTATGAGAGTTGTTATGAGAGTTGTTATGAGAGTTGTTATGAGAGTTGTTATGAGAGTTTTTATGAGAGTTGTTATGAGAGTTGTTATGAGAGTTGATATGAGAGTTTTTATGGGAGTTGATATGAGAGTTTTTATGGGAGTTGTTATGAGAGTTGTTATGAGAGTTGTAATGAGAGTTGTTATGAGAGTTGTACAAATAATCACTGACATTTGAGTACATTTAGAAAGTACAGAAAAACTACTTTATCATCAGATCTTACGACAGAGTAAATGACTCCCTAGGGCTTACATTATAAAACTCTTTTATCCATTTCCATTCCAGCTATATTCATTAATATTAACTCATGAACAGTACTTTGCCATTACAAACAAGGAGGTTGAAAGCATTATAATTTGCACAGTAAACTTTATATGTGAACTCGGCATTGCTCAATAAGCGACGAACATTTTTGGTATAACTGAAACATCATACAAAGTTATTCATTTGATAACTTTTAATGGAAAGTACACTGGTGTAATTATATTTTTAGGTATAAATATTTCTTATTCATTTATGAAAATAATTGAACAAACTCCTATAAATTTTTTTCCTAACATAATAAATCATAGATTCGTATCGCATACATATAGCAATATGAAGAGTCTTTCACTTTTTTTCTGCTATAGACTCACTATAGCGAGGCACATCACATCGTAGATTGTGTGCTGCTTCTTACTTGCCACTCTAATAAATCTTCGAATATCGTCTGAAGGTCTCACATATTTGATGATATAAATTGGGCTCATATTGAATTGAGATTCTCACAAGGATTGTGTGTGATTTATCACAAAAAATAGGAGATATGAACTACGTAAATATAGGATTGAAAAATTGAAAAAAATTTAAATATGAAATTATCTTTGAATAAGAAATAGAATTGAACAAAGCAGCTAAATTTTGACCGATTCGATCATTCAGTAAAAAGGGCATCAGGTAAATTGCTCGAAAACAATTGCTCGAAAAACAATTGCTCGAAAAAGAATTGCTCAAATGGACAATTATTCGAAAAACCATTGCTCGAAAGACAATTGCTTGAACTAACAATTGTTCGAATGATCAATCGTTCAGACAATATAAAATAAATGAAATACAGTTATTATTAATTACTAATCAGAAACAAGGACAGTTAGGTGCAGTTAATCAAAGAGATTTCACTTCATGATTTTCGCACTTTCGACAATTTATCTAATTAACAATTGCTCAAAAAATTCAAATTTCGAATATTCAATTGCTTAATGTAAGAGAAGAGAAAAGTCAACCAGATAATGGCTACCAAAAAGAGAAAAATTAAAAAGTGGCACGATTACCAGAGGTCATGCTAAATGTGTCGGGAAAAAACGATCCTTCCTCTGATCGGCAGTTCCCATAGCCCAAGTTGCTAAAACCTAACAACTCTAACCTAGTCACAAGAACATCTCGTCAGAACACACTGAAGCTATTAACTGACAAAAAAAAAACGAAAATTATAGTACCAAAAACTGTGGAGTATTCTTGTTCAATAAAAATAAGAAAATCAGTAAGATTAAAATTTGAAAAAACAGTATTATGATTGGTAGTAATTAGCGAGTAAAAATATAAAATACAGTTATTATTAATCACTAGTTAGAAACCAGGACGGTTAGATGCAGCTAATCGAAGTGATCCAACTCCATAATTAACTGACTTTTATTAATCTGGACACTGTGAGTAATTTGAACATTCGAGTAATTTGATGATTCAAGCAATTGATCATTTGAGCAATTGGTCATTTGAGCAATTGGTCATTTGAGCAATTGGTCATTTGAGCAATTGGTCATTTGAGCAATTGTTCGTTTTTGTGCACTTGTCTTTCCAGCAATTGATCATTCGAGCAATTGGTCACTCGAGCAATTGGTAATTCGAGCAATTGTTTATTCGGTCAATTGTTCATTCGATCAATTGTTTTTCGAGTAATTGTTTTCAAGCAATTGTCTTTCGAACAATTCATTTCGAGCAATTGTCTTTCGAGCAATTGTTCGTTTTTGTGCACTTGTCTTTCGAGCAATTGTTCATTCGAGCAATTGGTCATTCGAGCAATTGGTCATTCGAGCAATTGGTAATTCGAGCAATTGTTTATTCGGTCAATTGTTCATTCGATCAATTGTTTTTCGAGTAATTGTTTTCAAGCAATTGTCTTTCGAACAATTCATTTCGAGCAATTGTCTTTCGAGCAATTGCTTCCGAGCAATTATCTTTCGAGCAACAGTTTTCGACTAATTTACCTAGAACCACAGAAAACACAGTTTAAATTCAATATAGGTATTATCCTATAAATGAGTATTATCCTATAATTGGGGTTCTAGGTAAATTGCTCGAAAACAATTGCTCGAAAGACAATTGCTCGAAAACAATTGCTCGAAAAACAATTGCTCGAATGAACAATTGCTCAAAAGAACAATTGCTCGAAAGACAATTGCTCGAAAAACAATTGCTCGAACGAACAATTGCTCGAATGAACAATTGCTCAAATTATCAAATTGCTCGAATGAACAAAATTGCACGAATTATAAAATTGCACAGTTTTCGATTTTATAACAGTCAGTTATTCATGAAGTGGAGCTGCACCTAACAATGTTTGTTTCTTTTTAGTAATTGATCATTAATCATTCTATAAATGTTTTTAATTATTACTCATTCTGCATAATCTTTTTTTAGACCGTTTGTGTCATCTTGTATGTAACATGTCAATTGAAATCATGTGGTGAATCACTACTATTCATGTTTTTTTTATCAAAAAAAATTCATAGATTTATTAAAACTCTGCCATAACTTTGAGTTAATTCACCTATTGAGGTGCCACATACAGATATGCTAGTAATAAAAAAGTTTTCGGATTTATGATAAAAAAAAACATGAATAGAAGTGATTCACTACATGATTTTAAGTGACATGTTACATAAGAGAGGACACAAACTGTCTAAAAAAAGATTATGCAGAATGAGTAATAATTAAAATTATTTATAGAATGATTAATGATCAATTACTAAAAAGAAACAAGGATTGTTAGGTGCAGCTCCACTTCATGAAAAACTGACTTTTATAAAATCGAAAACTGTGCAATTTTATAATTCGAGCAATTTTTTCATTCGAGCAATTTGATAATTTGAGCAATTGTTCATTCGAGCAATTGTTCGTTCGAGCAATTGTTTTTCGAGCAATTGTCTTTCGAGCAATTGTTCTTTTGAGCAATTGTTCATTCGAGCAATTGTTTTTCGAGCAATTGTTTTCGAGCAATTGTCTTTCGAGCAATTGTTTTCGAGCAATTTACCGGCTACCTATAATTTGCTATATATTATCCTATAATTGGGTATTATTCTATAATAGAGTATTATTCAATAAATAGAGTAATATTCTATACAAGATTAATATTCTATAATAGGGAATTATTCTATAATAGAGTATTATCTCATTATATGGTAGTGTCTGGTGGAGAAGATTGCAATAACCCACTATTGTATTGAAGTTGTAATTTTCATAAGAAAACTTCTATATTGTAACTGCTTGTCATACTTGCATTTTTCATTTTCACTTCTGCAATATGACTTTCACTTCTGCCAATTCATTTTTCAATTCTGCCAAATTGACCAGGAAAAGGTATAGTTATACCTCAAGGACTATCCTTTTCTATGATTTAAACAAAGAAAACTACTTCATAATTCATGAGCATTTCATAATTCAGGTCCTTCATTACTAGAGTGTTTCATAACTAAGAACTTCATAACTCAGGAGTTTTACTGTATTTGCATGTTAGTATCGAGAAGTTTAGTCATTTTATAATGATGTCATGTAAAAGAAAAGCGAAAATGGCGATTGAACCTCAAAGTTGAATATATAGATATAATTCAGGTATGTTTTTACTGTTCATTTCTCTTACTTATCTACTAGAAATAAGGTCTCAAACATATACTACCTAGGAGCCTGAACTAGTGCTAGTTACCTGCTAAACTGTAGTTCATATGAATAACAATTAAGGAATAAAATAATGGAAATACAATTTAACCAATGTCTAGTTAGTATTTGATAAGGAAAAAACTAAATTTAGAAGTAACTAAGTTTAAGTAGGTAGTGCCATGTTTCAAAGTGTGGTCAGAGTCGTTATTTCCGGTCACGCTGTGGTCACGTCAAACTGGTTTCGATGAGCTGATTTTAATACTCTATATGTTAAACTGCCTGGATTACACTAGCCAGTAGTAACTGATCGTGCTACCCATGTATAACTTATAATACGCTGCTTATAGCACAAAATTCTAAATAAAATTATAATTTGAAACAATAGTTAAACATGTTTTATTTGTTCATAGTAAATTGTTTAATTTATTTAACTATATAAATGTGAATTTATTTTGAATTAAATTGTTTAATTTATTTAACTATATAAATGTAAATTTATTTTGAATTAAATAGTTCAAAATAGATCAGCAGCCTTATAAACAACGTATATCGATTCGATATCTTATCGATTGAATGGGATATAGAATACATTAATTGTTCCATCGATTCGACAGACCGTTGTTTGTAGGGAGACGCGCTGGGTACACGATGACAAATTTCTAAGATTTGATAAAAAGGATATCAGAAAACTGTATTTTAAGGAATTAACCACTTTTTCTTTGATAGTACACAAAATAAATACAAGAAGTTTTCAGAACTATAGTTAGAAGAGAGGTAGTTGCAGCATCACCAAAGTACGAACAGCCAGTTGTCACAAATAACATTAAAAAGTAGGTGAGAAAATACCTTTCTGAGAGCCTCACCAGGTGAATCGAATCATTCTAAGGAAATAATCTGCCTAAAAAACTTCTGTTAGATTTTTTCCCCGCATTCTGTTTAGATAAATGTGTGGGTGAGATGTGAGGTATATATTCTTTTCTTGAATACATCATCAAAAAAAGAAGTTAAGATCAATGTAATTCGAGGTGCATGGCATCTGACGAAACCGACAACCTAACTAAAATGAGTAGAGAAGATAAATTCAATGCTAGTCAAAGACACGGTTTATTAAATGTGTTACAAGTTTTTTTCGAAGAGTGACTAATATCGATATGTTTTAAATACACTAAAATGCAGTTATTTAAAAGTGTGGTTTCAGTAACGTTGCTTGAAAGAATTTATTCAATTTATTCTACCTACCATATTTTATACATGTACCTAGTTAGATGTATTACCAATTGACTCTGGTGTTTTGTATACCTATAACGTATCTCTATATATTATTCACATATCAGTTTATTTATCAGAATTAAAACCGCAAATGTATCTATGACACCCGAATTATGGTGTGGTAACTACAGTTAACTGCATCACTTTTCTAGTCTTTTATTAGCGGCATTAGCGGCATTAGCGGAGTAGCTTTATGTATCACAAACATCGTCAGTTTGTCACACCCAGCGATAGGCGTTTTTTTCATGGATCTACTTTCCTTTCCAGTCCCTTGTACTTAATTTCCTTTTGACGTCAGCATTACAGCTTTCGATTGAGGAAGACGTTAAACCTCCTAATTAATCGACAAGTTTTGCGACTTGTGAACAGTACTATTTTTAAGTAAAGGATTCGGGTGTTTGTGCCGGTAATCGGCATACCTCTAGTAATCGGAATAGCAGACACATTGAGTATAATTTTCTATATAATATATTAAGGAATAGAGTCATACGTTCTAAGTTATTAAAGAATCAACCACTATAATTGATTAGTAATTCTTTCTAATCATTTAACCAGAAAAATTAACAGGTAGCTTCCAATCATTGTCGGAAAGTCAAGTTATCGGTCAGTTCGTTGTATATTTCGTAAGAGAACGGTTCCTCTTTGAAACTCTTGAGTGTGTTTCAGTAGCTTTTGATGTACCAGGTGCATGTTTTTCTAGATGTACAATTTACGATCTATCAGTGCATTTTGAAATCTAAGCAAACAAATACTTACTTTTTATTTAAAATGGTAGTCCGATCACTAGATTATCAGAACATCTAATTTTAATGTTCGGACAGACTGGCCGATGAAACAAAGAATCCATCCGTCCACTCTGACGATTACTGGAAAAACTTCCCGTCATGCGTCCGATAACAAACTGCTATTTTAACTCATTAATTTAGATCGTTACATTGACCGATAACGTTAATGAATAATTTTTGAGATAGTTACGCTTGTATATTTTCCGAATTATATACGTTATTACATATGATAACAAGATATGATTACTTTAACGTCAAATATATCAATATTTTACATAATCATACCCACTTAGGGTGAAGCAGGTAAATTGCGGCCCTGTAGCTAACTGCGGCCTTTAACCCCAAGACACCAACAAAAATAGTAGCTACAAAGTTAATACACATACAAAAAATATATAGAAAGCATTTAGCTTATTTTTATATGCAACATTTCAATATGAATTAGTAGGTTCAGCAGGTTTTAAAGAAATTCTTGCAATGGCCGCAATTTGAAATTAAAGGGCCGCAATATACCTGTGTGACCCTATATAGTGTCACGTGTGAATTTTATATGGCGTTTGTCAATAACCAAAATACGTAAAATTCAATCAGAAGGATTTAGAATCAACAGAAAACAGGACTTCCACTCCAGGTTGTGACGTCATTGATAGCGACAAAGAATGGTTGAATCTACATCACAATAGTGGAAGAGGGCAAACCAAAGGGAATGTTGACGGCATATATAACGGCATTTATTTTTTAAGGGGACATTCGAATTATGTCCAGTTTAAACTTGAACAAAGCAACAGCTACCTACTAGGGGCCGAAAATTACTTAGGAACCTAGCTTTGGTACTATTTTAATGAAAATCTAATTGAGGTAAAGCAATTTCAAAATAAATTTTATCAGTAAATTAAATGTGTTATAGACTTATTGTTCGAATTATAATAAGGCTAAGATATCTGCAACTAAATAGACATGAAATGCGCATGACAATTACGGCTTGCTTTTAATTAAAATAGTTACCCCTTTTTCAGAACTATTCTAATCAAAGAAAACGTATAGAGGCTAAAACTGAATTAATTGATATTACTGAATACCAATCTGACTCTTCTGACAAATGAATAAATTAAGCATTGATTGTCAATTTTAAAATATCTGAATATAATCTATGTATACTTGGCAGACGAATCAAATATATGATAAACCTTATAATTTAAAGTAGCCGTTGATTCTTAAAGCGGGTAATTATATTTTAAATTCTGGTGTATGGCAAACAACAATGTATAACATGTTCAAACTTTCGAATGAAATGACAACACTAAAATATAACGTATTTTTAACCATTGTCGAAGTGTTTGATTGTGTGTATGGGTAAGTAATAATAATATAAACATAATACTTACTATTACTTAGTACAGTAGGAATTATATTAATAAAAAAATACACATTGATTGTATAGACTATAGATATTAGGTATGACTAAATCTATTACTAGTAATTAGAAGCGGGAGACTAATTATACTATATACCTACTATTATATTAATCAGTCACTAATCAACAAGTATGACGAACATTAGTTCCTTATGATTGGCCACCTGACGATAATAGAATTAGAAATGACCGAACATAGATATTGCTATGACGATTACTAGCATTTTAGACTAATGGGACATTTTTACTTTTAATTGCATAAGTAATAACATAAATGTGTTTATGTGTAAAGCGATTGGAAAGATAAAAATTCCAGCTTTCTAAAGATAGTTGCATCGCGTCTGCATCGTTTATATGTGACTTGTTATTGGTACTTGTTTGTAATTTATCCTTAAGTGACCGATTACTGGCACAAACACCCTACCACTTTTTATGATTATTCAAAATCTAAGTTAACCATTAGCAACATAAATTATTTCATAATGTAACATGTTAATAATATATAAATGTTTGACTTAATTCCAAAAATCTAACTTGGAACAGTTAATACCTGAAACATAGATTATGTATAATATTTGAATTAAATGTTTCTATTCTATTTCCGGAAGGTATAACCATTTTATCTTTTTGAATTAGTTTTATCCATTGGATAATAGATAATTGAAAACTCTTTAAAAACATTTCAAGTCTGCAGGTGATTTCTCAAGGTGTACATTCTAACAGCTCGAGGTGAGTAAGAATTTCATCTTTAAGATATTCATAATTTTCCCAACATAACTCATATACGACAAGATAGAAAGAAGTTTTTGATACGGATTTGAAACTCGCATATGTTTTCAAATTGGTATCAGGCATCACGAAACAACTGTTTTTAACGCATATTTGTTTCTATATTTTAAATAAAACTTAAAAAAATGATTGTGCAAAAACGCACAAAGTGGATCAATTATACGACCGTGTTTGGTGCGATTTCGCAAGCGACACAACACATCGTAGTTGATAACTTGCGAGTTTCTCATAATATAGCTATGTACTTGCGTATTTAAGAATAATAATAACAGAATATGAATATAAACTATTTATTACCGTAAAGTGATAGTTACTGAGCACTAAAACTCTGTGTGATACAAAATATGTATATCATTATTGTTGATTCACATATATAACCGTTTGTTCATTACCACACATTACCTTCTATATAATAACTTATGATGCAGATTACGTTGCCTGCAATATACCAACTAGAAACACAATTATTATTGTAAAAGAACAATTACTTACAATTTACCATTTCACCTTAAAATATCTTGTGTGATATGCTATTGTACACTTTTGATGCCGATTGCTTTTCTTGCAATAGTGTATTACTGTCGGTGTGCAGGGTATAGTGTATTACTGTCGGTGTGCAGGGTATAGTGTATTACTGTCGGTGTGCAGGGTATAGTGTATTACTGTCGGTGTGCAGGGTATAGTGTATTACTGTCGGTGTGCAGGGTATAGTGTATTACTGTCGGTGTGCAGGGTATAGTGTATTACTGTCGGTGTGCAGGGTATAGTGTATTACTGTCGGTGTGCAGGGTATAGTGTATTACTGTCGGTGTGCAGGGTATAGTGTATTACTGTCGGTGTACAGGGTATAGTGTATTACTGTCGGTGTGCAGGGTATAGTGTATTACTGTCGGTGTGCAGGGTATAGTGTATTACTGTCGGTGTGCAGGGTATAGTGTATTACTGTCGGTGTGCAGGGTATAGTGTATTACTGTCGGTGTGCAGGGTATAGTGTATTACTGTCGGTGTACAGGGTATAGTGTATTACTGTCGGTGTGCAGGGTATAGTGTATTACTGTCGGTGTGCAGGGTATGGCTTTTGCACTGTTTGCATCTAAGCAAATGGTTACTCTCCATAATGGTATGTCCTAAATTGTCATATCGTTGATGTGATGTCACACTATTAGGGTGTGTAAGTGAACTTGGTCGTCCGACGGTATTTTTTTTTTGTCGTAAGCAACTTAAACCTTTCATGAGCTAATGATCTTATAAAACAAAGCAAGTCTTCTTTGTAACTTCCTCTTCGAGCAAATATCCACGCGTTATTCATGGAACATTCTAAGGATTGGTAATAATTGGAAAATGCCACTATTTCCCTTCGATTTTGGTTCGATACTGTGATACATTTTGGTCAGCCTGTCAACCCCACTCATATTTATATTTCCATATAATACTAGGCACCTCGAAAGTTAAATCTAATAAGCTAGATTATAGGAACATATCTTATATGTATAGATATATTTTAAAAACAGACACTTTCAACAAGAACATACTCTATCTCTAAAATAGTGCATAACACATCCGATCCATAATATGCTTTCATGTTGGAAGTATGTAAATGAGTATCAAAATGTGTGGTGTCTAATAAAGTAGCTAAGATTTCAGAATATACATTATACATGTATGTATGTTTGATATCTTTAGAAAATGTATTTTCTTGCATCTGAAGTGAAAAAAGATGATGTGATTATGCATACATGTAGTTCCGGTGGGTGCAGAAACAAATAAATTATAGACCTATGATGCCAGTTGGTGCAAAACTGGGTCTAGGCTGATTTTTCGAAAACGAATTGGCCGAAACCAAATTTGCCGAAAACGGATTTGCCGAAATACGGATTTTCCGAAGGACGAATTTTCCCAAAGACGAATTAGTCGAAAATCAAATTTATATTGTATTTAAAAACAACATTCTGGTGGACTTTGTAGCTCTCATCATTATATCTTATGCATAAAATAAACAGATTTCTTATATGAATTTGACATAACTATTGCTATGTAATTTGTATTCTGCTAATTCGGTATCATTTTGCTAGTTTCATATATCTAACTGTATAGTGTATATATTAAATATTAATATGTATATGGCATTGCTGATAAAGGGTTGATAGAAATCAATGTTTTACCTGAAACATATTTATTCATGCAAGTGACACTATCGTTGAAGCTAAGTAATCAGTTACCCAATGATATGAAAACTTATCTGTTTTCTTCGAAGATATAAATATAACTAATAGTTATGTTATTCATTACTAACAATTTTATATTTTAAACGCAATAAATGAAATGTTATTAACAACTGATTAAAAAATATTATTTATACCGGTTGTCCCAAAAAAACCGATACCCAAATTTCGATGGCTTACTTACAATAAACTTGCAAAAAATTGGTAAATCACATATTGTTCCTCAACCTTTTTTATATCTCTATAGAAAATTTCAGATGAATCAATCAAACCATTTTCTTTAAGCAGTATTTTTAGTGACCGATACTAAAAACCTGTGTGCGCACTTTCTGTAAAATATTTATTTCATAGTTCGAATTGTTCAAGAAGCACTTACAGAAAATTTGCAAATCACTGCTGTAAAAAGTGGTAAAATGTTACTTAATTTACATTCAACAAAATTGTAACTTGTGATTTGAAGTGACATCCTTACAAGATGCACGAGCGAAAGTAACTCCTCGATATCGATCTTCCTTTGCTGCTGAATTTGCTCAATGTTATTTGCAAAGAAATGTCCGGTTTGTGGACGATGTTGTGATTGGCGATGAGACCTATTTTCATTTGGATGGCAAAATAATTAATCATAACGTTCGTACATATGCACCGAAGAACCAACATTCTACTTTCAACTTTGACGTAGGAATTTCATGAGAGAAATTATATCTGTGCGGATGGGACTTGGTGGCAATGGCCGTGTAATCGGTCCTTATTTAAAAAAACTTAAATAGAGTTGAATACCTTGATCCATTATATTACAGGGTCGTTCAAAGACTTTGAGAAGCACATAGAAACAGAATTAATAGAATCTGGTGGGTTCTGGACGTTACTCCTGAGCACAGAACTATTGCTGAAAAGGAAAACTAAATGAGCTATTCCGAAATAATCATTATCGCCTTGAATCATCGTAACGATTGGCCCACCAGATCATCTGAAACGATTAATAGGAGGAACAGTGAATAGTTTGATTTTTTTAAATGACATTTTAATAAACGCTTTTTATTATTTAATAACGTTTTTTTACTAAACGATTCTAATAAACTGTTGAAAGTTATTAACAACATTGTTTTAATATCCTAAAATTCGAAGTTAAACAAAAGTGCGCTGACAGGTTTTTGGTATCGGTCACTAAAAATACAGCTGAAAGGAAGCAGTTCAATTGATTAATCTAAAATTTTGTACAGAGATAGAAAAAATGTTGAGAAACAATGTGTAATTTTCCATTTTATTGTAAAGTTAATAGTTTTTGAATTACAGCCTCTGAAATTTGGGTATCGTTTTTTTGGGACACCCTGTATATATCATCATTGCATTAAAACAGAGCAGTAAACATTGATTATTCACAAAAATGAATAAACACGTTACTAACAAACAATCTAAAAACAAAACAAACTTACAAAACAAAGAAATGTAACATGCTCCCATAGCTTACTGACTGATCCTGACTGAATAAAGCTTGAACGTCTTTAAAATAAAAATAAACAATGAATCATTTAGTAGTACAAAAATTTACCAATTAAAAATTACAATGATTAACGAAGAGATATGTAGAATAATTTAAGGATCATTTAGTGTAACTAAGGGTTATGATTTCGTTGTTTCTTTTCTGTAATTTTACATACTGTTTTAAATAAGTCTTTCGGTAAATTTGTCTTTCGGAGAATCATCACTTCGGCAAATCCGTTTTCGACAAATTTGGTTTCCGGCAAATTCGTATTCGGAGAATCCGGTTCGGCGAATTAGTTTTCCGGAGAATTTGGTTTCGGTGAATTCGTTTTCGACCAATCCTCCAGATACCGCGAAAACGAACCTTCAAGAAATAATTTTTTTCAAATACGTACGATTGAAATCTTAATGCGTCAAATGCAATATACTTGTTGTAAACACCTTACTAAAACCAAAATTAAGTGAATACAATGTTTTAACTGAATCAGTTACCAATTGATATGAAAATATATCTGTATTTCTCGAAGCCATAGTTTTAAGAAAATTGCGATGGTTGTACATGACGCAGAAGAATGAAATATGTGACGACCGTGAAAACAAACATGGAGGTATTGTAGTAGGCTCAACCTACAGTGACGCTAGTAAACTAGAGCTAGTAATAATATAAAATTGAAGTAGAACTTCGGCAGTCTACTCAATAATAAAACAGCAAAAATATTATCATATCTCGTCCCGACAAAGGTAGAGCTGTGGTAATAACTAATAAAACTGATTATATAAATAGTATGGAAAAAATAGTCTCTGATCAGAGTAAGTTTGAATTAATAACTGAGGACATTAAAAGATACTCACTTTCTATTGAAACTAAAATTAACACTCTCTTAAGAAAAGTAAAAAATTTGAAGATGATATCTGGGGACCAATATAATAGTTGTTTTGTGTCGGGTTCAGGTCCAGGTATATTATATGGCTTACCTAAGATTCACAAATCTGACTTTAAAGATAAATTTCAGTTTAGACCAATATTTGCAGCATATAATACTCCATCTTTTAAACTAGCTAAATTTTTAGTACCTATTCTTAATCCTATTTCTACCAATAGTTACATTTGCTCTAACTCTTATGAATTTGTTAAAGATATTACCAATTTTAAATGTAACAACTGTATAATGGCCTCGTTTGATGTGGAAAATTTATTCACTAATGTTCCCTTGACAGAAACAATCAATATAATTTTAAACCAACTATTTTTAGATCCCTCCTCCATAGTTTCAGGTTTAACAAAAGAATATTTTAATAAAATTTTACAGTTATCAGTTTTAAATAGTTTTTTTCTATTTAATGGCAAATTTTATAAGCAAATAGAGGGCCTAGGCATGGGCTTACCACTAGGCCTAACATTCGCAAACATTTTTATGTCTCACTTTGAACAAAAGTGGCTTGGCGAATGTCCATCTAATTTTAAACCTATTTTTTATCGAAGGTACGTCGACGACACTTTTTTATTATTCAGAGAGCGAGGTCATATACAGTTGTTTTTAGATTATTTTAATAGCAAGCATGTAAATATTAATTTTACTCAAGAAATAGAGCATAATTCGCAATTGTCATTTTTAGATTGTACAGTAACTAGGTGTAGAGATCATTTTAAAACTTCTGTTTTTAGAAAATCTTCATTTACAGGTTTAGGAACAAGTTTTTATAGTTTTTGTTCATTTAATTTTAAACTCAATTGTATATCAACCCTAATTTTCAGAGCTTACAATATATGCAGCAATAATTTTAACTTTCACAAGGAATTACGTTTTTTAAAGTCATTTTTTAGAAATAATGGTTTTTGTACTAATTTTTTAGAAAGAAAGATTAACAAATGTTTAGCCAAATTTTTAAAACAATCAACCAGAGTCACCTACCAGCACGAACGATATATTTTATGTTTCTCTTCCATATTTCGGAAAGCAATCTGAAAATTTAAAACATGACATTTTAAAAGTTTTTAATAAGTTTTTTTCCATCTGTTTCTTTTAAAGTAGTTTTAGTGAACAAATTTACAATAGGATCATTTTTTAATTTCAAAGAAAAGCTTCCGCTTTGCATGCTCTCTTCTGTTGTGTATCACTTTAGTTGCGGGCAGTGCACGTCTGATTACGTGGGCATGACGTCACGTAATCTTTATATGCGGATAGCAGAGCATGCAGGGCGGAGCTATAGAACCAATAATATTTTAGCATCTCCACCTCATTCATCCATTAGAGACCATACTGAACAGTATAATAGTGCAATTTCCATAGATAATTTTAAGATTTTAAACTCTACCTCAAATAGTTCAGACTTAAAAATTTTAGAATCTCTTTACATTTTTAAAAGCAAACCTTCATTAAACCTCCAGAATAGTTCATTCCCTCTTTTAATTGTAGATAGCTGATTTTTATCATTTTTTTTATATATTGTTTTTTTTTTTTTATCTTCATTTTATCATTTCGCTTTAATTTTTTAATTTTTTGATCTTTTCTTTTATCTCCAATAAATTTTGTATAACTTTTTAAAACTCATTACAGATGCATACTTTGATAATGATTCAAGTACTGAATCGAAACGTCAGATTTTATAAACTATGAAAATTTTAACTTTGTTTTTAGCCTTCTCCTTCATTTTAAAATTGTGCAGAATTCCTGTAAATTTTATTCAATAAAACAGGTACTTACTAACCCTGTGAAAACTAGAGCTACTAGCAATATAAAATTGAAGTAGAACTTCAGCACCCTACTCAATTATAAAGCAGGTACTTCGTAACCCTGTGTAAACTAGTTTTTTCTAGTAATATCGAATTGCATTTATATCTGTACCAGTCTGATCTCGTGACGACTGATAGGGTTAGCAGGCCTGATCTTGTGACTGCTAAAAGATTCTAAAATTTAATTTTACGAATCTATTTAAAATGATGCATAGATAACTACTTATACTAACAGTTAATCCTTTTAAAATGCATTTATAATATAGTAATATCGAATTGCATTTATATCTGTACCAGTCTGATCTTGTGAAGACTGTTAGGTGTGCCAGGCCTCAGATCCTGACGGCTGAAAAGATTCTAAAATTTAATTTTACGAATCTATTTAATATGATGCATAGATACCTACTTAAATTAACAGTTAAGTATAAACTTGTTTCTAGTAATTTATTTATATGAAGTAGAACATTGTTACTCTACTCTATTATCGAACAGGTACTTTCTATTCCTGGGTAAAATAGTTTTTCTAATAACATATTGATATGAAGTAGAGCTTCAGCACTCTACTCTATAATCGAACAGGTACTTCGTAATTCTGAGTAACTAATTTTTGCTAATCAAATTGATAGGGTCACACAGCTTACTGGCGGCCCTACTATCAACTTTAAACAATTTTTCTTAAAGAGTCTAAATCCTGCTGAACCGAATTTATACTAAAATGTTTTATATAAAACGAAGTGCAATACATGTTATGTTTTGAGTATTTGAAGTTAGTCGGTGAACCGCAATTTACCTGCTTCACACTAAGATGTAGAACTTCGATACTCTATTCAGTTATTGAACAGGTGCTTCGTAATCAATCCTGTGTAACTAGTTTGACTAATAAAACTTTAAACGATGTAGAATTTCGGTACTCTACTCAATTATCGAACAAATACTTTTTAATCATGTTTGTATCATTATTTTTTTCTTCTTATTGGTATTTCATTGTGCAATCAAATTTATATATATATATACATAAAATTTATTTTATTCAGTTTAGTTTCATAATTTGAAATTTTCACATTGCGAGATTTTTCTTTTCATGAAGTTTGTATAAGAGGGACCAACTTGTGAGAGATACCAGGTTGCTTTGCTGCCTGTATATGTTGAATTATTCAGTTGCCGATTGCTGCTGGCATGTAAACATATTCCAGTTTTTCTGAAAGTGATTCTGTTTCTAGTGAAATGAAATAATATGCTTTCTCGTAAATTATGCTTATCAAATCACAATGGCCTTTCATCTCTTGCCAATGTTATGCAAATATGCTCCCAAACTTAAACCTCATCCTGTTGGTCTGTTCAGTGTTCAATGAACTTATTGAACATAAAACGCTGAAAGAAAATCTAGAAATGGATTACAAATAGACTGGGTGGAATGGCCTTCAGATACCCTACTGAATTAGAATTCACCTCACTTGAGCCCAGATATTTCTCGTTATCTTGTCATGTTTAGTATATAAAATTAAATTAAATTCTTAGTCCAATAAGGAATCTACTGAGGTTTGATTTAAAAATTTCGGAACCCATTCAATGTAGAAATTCTTTCAGTTCATCTAAAACAGGGGTGGGCACACATTGTGTTTTACAGGGTACACGGAAAGCTGCCGAAGCGGAAAACTGCCGAAGCGGAAAACTGCCGAAGCTGAAAACTGCCGAAGCTGAAAACTGCCGAAGCTGAAAACTGCCGAAGCTGAAAACTGCCGAAGCTGAAAACTGCCGAAGCTGAAAACTGCCGAAGCGTAAAACTGCCGAAGCGTAAAACTGCCGAAGCGGAAAACTGCCGAAGCGGAAAACTGCCAATCACTTATTGGAAATTTAATCAGTTAAGTCAATAAGGACATTTAATTTATAAAAAAGCCGCTCGCATTTCGTTAAGGAGTTAAAGGGATATTCAATTTTACAATATAAAAATAATGGTTAAATGTAAACAAACTGATTAGAAAAATATATAAAATACATAATTAGATAAATATTACAGAAATTAATCAATTACAATATAGAAATTGAAAATATAACCTTCCTTAGAAAATAGTAAGAAGAAACAAACGAATAATTGTATTAGGGACAGAGTACAATTTCATTGTTTACACAACGCGTCTTCACATTATCAGTTCATAACGGGTTTAGTGTCTAATTATTTCGTTTTGTGTTTATAATTTGAGAATTGAACAAGTCTTCAACCCTGCAAACCATTCCCTATTGCATATACATATTTACCATGTGGTTTAATGGTTTTAATGTGGCAAAGGAGTATGAATATGTGTTATCCACATTTAACCAATCTAACCATCATAAAAAAACATAATTAACATATGGTTTTGTCATTTTAAAACCATATCATAAAAAAACATATCAAATAGAGATTGTATACACCACATCATATCCACATGTAAATTACCATACTTAAAACATGTGTTTACCAAGTGTTATTTACCAAATTCATAGCAACATGTCAAATACCATACTTATAACATATGGTAACCACATATAATTTACCATATTACCACGTAAAACATGTATTAAATATGGTATCTATTTCCAAAAATGTGCATGGTATACACATGATTTAAATATGTAAATGCCACATGGTATACACATGGAATTGTTTGTAGGGAAGCTTAGTATTCACTTGTATTCACAGTAAAACAACTTTGATCGATGTTCGTAAAATATTTAGAATTTGCAACCCAACATCAATAATTATTAAACTGCTATTACTTACCTAATTCTCTGACAATTTCACTCGATCAAATTGATTGCATATTAATTAATAATACTTTTTAAATATAGATGAAAATTGTTGAAATGAATGTGTTGTGTTAATGACATGGAGAATAAAAATGTCAATGTAATAACTAGAGCCCGGACAAATGCCATAAAGTCCTAAAATGCCATAAAGTCCTGAAATGCCATAAAGTCCTGAAATGCCATAAAGTCCTAAAATGCCATAAAGTCCTAAAATGCCATAAAGTCCTAAAATGCCATAAAGTCCTAAAATGCCATAAAGTCCTAAAATGCCATAAAGTCCTAAAATGCCATAAAGTCCTAAAATGCCATAAAAGCTATAAAATGCCATAAGGTCAATTAATGCCACAGTCCTAAAATGCCATAAAGTCCATAAAATGCCATAAAGTCCATAAAATGCCATAAAGTCCATAAAATGCCATAAAGTCCATAAAATGCCATAAAGTCCATAGAAAGCCATAAAATCCATAAAATGCCATAAAGTCCATAAAATGCCATAAAGTCCTAAAATATCATAAATTCCTTAAATGATGAAAAGTCTTATTTTGGGCTTTTTATACTATTTGATAATTTGGTAAGTCGATAAAGTTGAAGGGATATATTGGCAAATTTATAGGACTTTATAAGTCAATCAAATTTGTCTGAATTATTATATAAATAAACTACAATTCCATTACTTCAAGAGTTAGCATAGTCACCACTGTATTTAGTTTTCTGTAACTCTTCTCATCAATTTTTGGCATAGACTCTGCCATTAATAAAAAAAATAAAATTGCGAATAATCAATATAATATACTATTCCAAGAGATATATGTAGAACCTAGTAATATTTGTAATATTTACAATAGAAAAACTGTCAGGTGACAAAAATTGTGTTCTGTCTTGTAAGTGGTTTTTCCTGTACAACAGTTTCAGAATATCTTAATTGGTCTAATTATCTAATTTCTAATATATGGTTTATCTACTACGAGGGCTTGCTGTAAATACAAATTTCTAATTTAATATTGAAATTAGTTACATTTCATTAATTTCAATTTACCTAACCTTTTTTTATAATACTTTCTGGTTAAATTTGCCTTCAAAATACATAAACGTTCATAACTTCCGAATTTTCTCATGGATTCAAAAAATATTTCAGCAAGATACTAACATAGAAGCAAACTTCCAGTGACCAAAGTTTCACTACTGTACGATCAATATTATTAAAATTATTCACAAAATAGTGATCTGCAATAAAGCGATGGACGCTGTTTAGATTCATTGAATTTTTAAGGGATGAATTGTAACTGCTCATTTTATATTCCAAGATGCTAATTTATTCATTGTAAATACCTATTTATTAATCCTAAAAGTGTATGTATTAGTCTTAAAATACATTTTTAGGTCCTAAAATTACTTTATAGGTGCTAAAATGCCTCTGTTTAGGTCCTAAACTGCCTTTTTTAAGGTCCTTAAATGCCTTTTTTATAGGTCCTAAAAGTCCGTCCTCTATTAATAACTATTTAACATACATATCAGTTGATTTAACATTCTCTTCATTTATATTATATTATTGTGAGAATATCTAATTATCTAGTATTCATAAATCAGTACACAGAGTTTAACGCTTGCTTCGGAACCAAAGGCTATATTGCTGACGTCAATAGGAAATTAAAAACAAAAGACTATTAACGTAACTGAACATGTTTTTAAAATTTACGTGACTTTGATAATAAGTTAAAAATAGTAATTATAAAATCCTTATGTGTACTGAAGTTTGGTTAACTAAGTGTTTAATAAAGTAGCTTTGTTGAAATATTATTTTTCTTTGAATATTATTGAAGTATTCCAATATCTATGTAGTTATTACTGTAAAAATGAATGTCCCCTTAACCCCTTAAAGAAGGACTAACGCCGTTTTTTATAAAGTAAAATACGTTTATAACTAAAGAATATTTCAGAAAGTCAAAAAATATACATGTATTGCCAATAAGTGACTGCCAGTTTCCAGTTTTCCGCCTTGCAGTTTTCAGCTTCGGCAGTTTTCCGCCTGGCAGTTTTCCGGACACCGTTTTTCAGTGCCGAAAGATGGAATCTCGGTGCCAATTTTCTTTTCGCTTTCTAAATTGCTGGGGTTACTGAGTAATTATATAATGAGGTGGTAGATTTAATTGAAGTACGAACATGTACAACGGTAAATATTTTGCGCATAAATATTGGTAGTAGATTTATCATTTGCATTAAAAAGAATTAATAAATGATATATAATAATTTTTCCTTTATGTGAAAATAATTCACAATTAAAACAAAAAAGCTATCTTGCATAAGTAATAATATTTAACTCAGAAATTCACAGGAAAAATTACTAAGGCTGCCTAACTTATTAAAAAAGGGAATTAAAAATGATTGCATAAATTTTACCACAGTGTTTGAATATCCCAAGACAAGCGTAGGAAAGATACAAAATTAACTGTTCTAGATAAAAAGAGACAGAGGTAAATAAATTAAACACCGGCACTATTGTAACAATAAACAAAAAATGCCTTATTAAGGGATAAAATTTACTATCAAAGTATCAAGGTCATTTATTACGAATATACTGTTCTTCAATTAGTTGACCATACTCTTCTATATTATCCTTTTAATTTATAGAGCAGTCAGGGCTACAAATTCTAAATTTTCTTTGGAAGAAAATAAAGCACCGTTTCCCGGGTGGGCACGAGTGCCGCTTTGAGGGCCAAAATAGCGATGAGTGCTGCATTTGCCTACCCCTGATCTAGACTATACAACATGTCTTATGCTGTGAATTTTTATGATACTGGGTTGTAAGAAATTCAACGTGTTTGTCTGTCTAGTGCTATTACCTTATTGAAAGTCATGATTAACTTATGAGGCCAAAGAAGAATAAGAATATTCTCGATGCAGCAGAACTAACTAGTTTTTCTAGTAATATTGAATTGAAATAAAGCTAAGGCAATATGTGCAATTAATTAACTTGTTTTATATATATAGGTTCTGCAAAATTCAATATCATATCAAAATGTTTCCACAAAATATCAATGGATCAAGCTCACGATATTCGTAATCGTTCTAATTTGGCCAACGCAGCCATGGTTTCCTAAACTAATGAGAACACTCATTTCACTTCAAATGTCTGTCAAAATGTTCTCGGTCTTCCCTTCAGAATATCAGCAGTGCATAATCTAAACAAGAACCTAAGTTTTCTGGAATGTCCTGTATCAGGGAACATTCAGAGATAAGGATTTTTCAATTGAGTCTTTTTAAAAACTCTGTTTATTTTGGTGGTCTTCTACTATCAATAAATACGAATATTTTATTTATTTTTTATCAATATATATTAATGTTTTATACGAATGAGGTGCTTGAAATATATTTTTAATTTTTTTTTCAAAATGTTTATAGGCAATTATGGTAAATGAATTTGGTGTTTCTATTGGAAACTCTCCTATTGTAAAAAAGATTTCTCAAGTGCTTTTGAATTTAAACCGCCACCAGCACGATATAACTTAACTTGGGATGTGAATATTGTGTTAAAAAATTTGATTAATTTTTATCGTAATCAAGATCTCTCATTTGATAATTTAACTTATAAAATTAGTTATGTTGATGGCTTTGGCTGCTGAACAACGTGCTCAAATCTTTTCTGCCATTCCCGTTAACGAAACAGAAATTTCTGGTAAAATGATATTATTTTCTGTACGAAAAGTTGATGAAACGCTCAACTCAAATCTTATGTAAATTCATCCATTGGTGTGATCACAACATCAAATGAATATCATGCCAAAACAAAAACTGATTAGTTGTCGATAAAGGCAGCTATTCATAAAATTTCAAAAACAAATAAAGCTATTGTAAAAATGGCTTTTATAATAGCTTGAAAATTATTATAAATGATAGGTTTGTTGTTTCTTTAATACAAAATTGTTCTGTTTTTATCATTACTTTAACTGATGCTTTAAAATCTTTATTATACTCCTAAGACTACAGAAAGAAGAATATACCATATATAATCCAACAGTTAACCGAGACTTACCTGTTAAGTTGAAGGTTGACTGAGATTATATATGGTAATTCTTCTTTCTGGGTGTTCTTTCCCGCACGTTTGGTCCCATCCCGAACACCCGTGTCAACCCCACATTTTCCCTATATCAGTATGAAATAAATGGAAAATATCACGGGAACTGGAAACATTCGATATATGTATTTCAGGGGAAATTCCTTCTTTTTAAATGTTAGTATTTATTCTGATGCAAAATTCTTGGTAATTATTTTATATGAGATGCGAGTTATTTCTGTAACCTATAACCCCTCACTATTCTTTAACAGATTGCGGCTGATTCTGCAACTATGTCTGATCCAGTGATGAATAATAGCGGCACTGAACCAGCATCACCGATACAGAATATCAATCAAGAGCTAGGATCACAAGTGGAGAATAATGGTGCAGAGCTAGGATCACAAGTGGAGAATAATGGTGCAGAGCTAGGATCACAAGTGGAGAATAATGGTGCAGAGCTAGGATCACAAGTGGAGAATAATGGTGCAGAGCTAGGATCACAAGTGGAGAATAATGGTCCAGAGTTAGGATCACAAGTGGAGAATAATGGTCCAGTGCTAGGATCACAAGTGGAGAATAATGGTCCAGAGTTAGGATCACAAGTGGAGAATAATGGTGCAGAGCTAGGATCACAAGTGGAGAATAATGGTGCAGAGCTAGGATCACAAGTGGAGAATAATGGTGCAGAGCTAGGATCACAAGTGGAGAATAATGGTGCAGAGCTAGGATCACAAGTGGAGAATAATGGTCCAGAGCTAGGATCACAAGTGGAGAATAATGGTCCAGTGCTAGGATCACAAGTGGAGAATAATGGTCCAGAGTTAGGATCACAAGTGGAGAATAATGGTGCAGAGCTAGGATCACAAGTGGAGAATAATGGTGCAGAGCTAGGATCACAAGTGGAGAATAATGGTGCAGAGCTAGGATCACAAGTGGAGAATAATGGTGCAGAGCTAGGATCACAAGTGGAGAATAATGGTGCAGAGCTAGGATCACAAGTGAAGAATAATGGTGCAGAGCTAGGATCACAAGTGGAGAATAATGGTGCAGAGCTAGGATCACAAGTGGAGAATAATGGTGCAGAGCTAGGATCACAAGTGGAGAATAATGGTGCAGAGCTAGGATCACAAGTGGAGAATAATGGTGCAGAGCTAGGATCACAAGTGGAGAATAATGGTGCAGAGCTAGGATCACAAGTGGAGAATAATGGTGCAGAGCTAGGATCACAAGTGGAGAATAATGGTGCAGAGCTAGGATCACAAGTGGAGAATAATGGTGCAGAGCTAGGATCACAAGTGGAGAATAATGGTGCAGAGCTAGGATCACAAGTGGAGAATAATGGTGCAGAGCTAGGATCACAAGTGGAGAATAATGGTCCAGAGCTAGGATCACAAGTGGAGAATAATGGTGCAGAGCTAGGATCACAAATGGAGAATAATGGTGCAGAGCTAGGATCACAAATGGAGAATAATGGTCCAGAGCTAGGATCACAAGTGGAGAATAATGGTCCAGAGCTAGGATCACAAGTGGAGAATAATGGTGCAGAGCTAGGATCACAAATGGAGAATAATGGTGCAGAGCTAGGATCACAAATGGAGAATAATTTTGCAGAGCTATGTTCACGGGTGGAGAATAATGGTGCAGAGCTAGGATCACAGATGTGGAATAATAGTCATATTAAGCAAGAACCTAGTGTGAATTTTCGGGATGAGCAAGAACCTTGTGTGAACTCTCGGATTAAGCATGTACCTCGGATAAAGTCTAGACTTGAAAATATAACCCTTCAGTATCGTCAGTTACCACGATTGATTAGTATGAACCCTCAATTAGCACGATTGGTCAGTGTGGACCCTCGGTTAGCACGAATGGTTACTGTGAACCCTCGGTTAGCACCATTGATTAGTGTGAATCCTCGGTTAGGACAAATATTTAGGGTGAGTAATCGCTTTGCACAATCTGTAAATGCGAACCCACTGTTAGGACAATTGGTTATTGAGTACCCTCGGTTAGCACGATTGGTTAGTGAGAACCCTCCCTTAGCACGATTGGTTAGTGAGAACCCTCCCTTAGCACGATTGGTTAGTGAGAACCCTCGCTTAGCACGATTGGTTAGAGAGGACCCTCCCTTAGCACGATTGGTTAGTGAGTACCCTCTCTTAGCACGTTTGGTTTGTAAGAACCCTCTCTTAATACAAATTTCTTGTGAATTCCCGCACGTAGTACCCAACACTAATCATACGCGTTCAGATGCTCCCAACACTAATCATGCGCGTCCAGATGCTCCCAACACTAATCATGCGCGTCCAGATGCTCCCAACACTAATCATGCGCGTCCAGATGCTCCCAACACTAATCATGCGCGTCCAGATGCTCCCAACACTAATCATGCGCGTCCAGATGCTCCCAACACTAATCATGCGCGTCCAGATGCTCCCAACACTAATCATGCGCGTCCAGATGCTCCCAACACTAATCATGCGCGTCCAGATGCTCCCAACACTAATCATGCGCGTCCAGATGCTCCCAACACTAATCATGCGCGTCCAGATGCTCCCAACACTAATCATGCGCGTCCAGATGCTCCCAACACTAATCATGCGCGTCCAGATGCTCCCAACACTAATCATGCGCGTCCAGATGCTCCCAACACTAATCATGCGCGTCCAGATGCTCCCAACACTAATCATGCGCGTCCAGATGCTCCCAACACTAATCATGCGCGTCCAGATGCTCCCAACACTAATCATGCGCGTCCAGATGCTCCCAACACTAATCATGCGCGTCCAGATGCTCCCAACACTAATCATGCGCGTCCAGATGCTCCCAACACTAATCATGCGCGTCCAGATGCTCCCAACACTAATCATGCGCGTCCAGATGCTCCCAACACTAATCATGCGCGTCCAGATGCTCCCAACACTAATCATGCGCGTCCAGATGCTCCCAACACTAATCATGCGCGTCCAGATGCTCCCAACACTAATCATGCGCGTCCAGATGCTCCCAACACTAATCATGCGCGTCCAGATGCTCCCAACACTAATCATGCGCGTCCAGACGCACCCAACACTAATCATGCGCGTCCAGATGCTCCCAACATTAATCATGCGCGTCCAGATGCTCCCAACACTAATCATGCGCGTCCAGATGCTCCCAACACTAATCATGCGCGTCCAGATGCTCCCAACACTAATCATGCGCGTCCAGATGCTCCCAACGATAATCATGCGCGTCCAGATGCTCCCAACGATAATCATGCGCGTTTAGATGGTCCCAACGATAATCAAACAGGTGCAGATGGTCCCAACGATAATCAAACAGGTGCAGATGCTCTTGAAGATAATCAAATGCGTAGAAATGCTCTTGACTATAATCAAACTAGTCCAGAATCTTCCAAAACTTATCAGAATCATTCGAATGCCCCTAAAAATAATCGAAAAGACTAATGTGCTCTCAAGTCTAATCGACCATGTCATAACGTCCATAAGATTTACATATTTAAACGCTCTCTCCCAGAGTCTTTCATTTTTGTAATCTCAAAACACCTGTTATTTATGTCTGAACTCTCAAAATACGTGTGATTTATGTCTGAACTCTCAAAATACGTGTTATTTATGTCTGAACTCTCAAAATACGTGTGATTTATGTCTGAACTCTCAAAATACGTGTTATTTATGTCTGAACTCTCAAAATACGTGTGATTTATGTCTGAACTCTCAAAATACGTGTGATTTATGTCTGAACTCTCAAAATACGTGTGATTTATGTCTGAACTCTCAAAATACGTGTTATTTATGTCTGAACTCTCAAAATACGTGTGATTTATGTCTGAACTCTCAAAATACGTGTGATTTATGTCTGAACTCTCAAAATACGTGTGATTTATGTCTGAACTCTCAAAATACGTGTGATTTATGTCTGAACTCTCAAAATACGTGTGATTTATGTCTGAACTCTCAAAATACGTGTGATTTATGTCTGAACTCTCAAAATACGTGTGATTTAGGTCTGAACTCTCAAAATACGTGTGATTTAGGTCTGAACTCTCAAAATACGTGTGATTTAGGTCTGAACTCTCAGAATAAGTGTGATTTAGGTCTGAACTCTCAGAATAAGTGTGATTTAGGTCTGAACTCTCAGAATACATGTGATTTAGGTCTGAACTCTCAAAATACGTGTGATTTAGGTCTGAACTCTCAAAATACGTGTGATTTAGGTCTGAACTCTCAGAATACGTGTGATTTAGGTCTGAACTCTCAAAATACGTGTGATTTAGGTCTGAACTCTCAAAATACGTGTGATTTAGGTCTGAACTCTCAAAATACGTGTGATTTAGGTCTGAACTCTCAGAATAAGTGTGATTTAGGTCTGAACTCTCAGAATAAGTGTGATTTAGGTCTGAACTCTCAAAATACGTGTGATTTAGGTCTGAACTCTCAAAATACGTGTGATTTAGGTCTGAACTCTCAAAATACGTGTGATTTAGGTCTGAACTCTCAGAATACGTGTGATTTAGGTCTGAACTCTCAAAATACATGTGGTTTAGGTCTGAACTCTCAGAATACATGTGATTTAGGTCTGAACTCTCAAAATACATGTGATTTAGGTCTCAACTCTCAAAATACATGTGATTTAGGTCTGAACTCTCAGAATACATGTGATTTAGGTCTGAACTCTCAAAATACGTGTGATTTAGGTCTGAACTCTCAAAATACGTGTGATTTAGGTCTGAACTCTCAGAATACGTGTGATTTATGTCTGAACTCTCAAAATACGTGTGATTTAGGTCTGAACTCTCAAAATACGTGTGATTTAGGTCTGAACTCTCAAAATACGTGTGATTTAGGTCTGAACTCTCAAAATACGTGTGATTTAGGTCTGAACTCTCAGAATAAGTGTGATTTAGGTCTGAACTCTCAGAATAAGTGTGATTTAGGTCTGAACTCTCAAAATACGTGTGATTTAGGTCTGAACTCTCAAAATACGTGTGATTTAGGTCTGAACTCTCAAAATACGTGTGATTTAGGTCTGAACTCTCAGAATACGTGTGATTTAGGTCTGAACTCTCAAAATACATGTGGTTTAGGTCTGAACTCTCAAAATACATGTGATTTAGGTCTGAACTCTCAAAATACATGTGATTTAGGTCTCAACTCTCAAAATACATGTGATTTAGGTCTGAACTCTCAGAATACATGTGATTTAGGTCTGAACTCTCAAAATACGTGTGATTTAGGTCTGAACTCTCAAAATACGTGTGATTTAGGTCTGAACTCTCAGAATACGTGTGATTTATGTCTGAACTCTCAAAATACGTGTGATTTAGGTCTGAACTCTCAAAATACGTGTGATTTAGGTCTGAACTCTCAAAATACGTGTGATTTAGGTCTGAACTCTCAAAATACGTGTGATTTAGGTCTGAACTCTCAGAATAAGTGTGATTTAGGTCTGAACTCTCAGAATAAGTGTGATTTAGGTCTGAACTCTCAAAATACGTGTGATTTAGGTCTGAACTCTCAAAATACGTGTGATTTAGGTCTGAACTCTCAAAATACGTGTGATTTAGGTCTGAACTCTCAGAATACGTGTGATTTAGGTCTGAACTCTCAAAATACATGTGGTTTAGGTCTGAACTCTCAAAATACATGTGATTTAGGTCTGAACTCTCAGAATACATGTGATTTAGGTCTGAACTCTCAGAATACATGTGATTCAGGTCTGAACTCTCAAAATACATGTGATTTAGGTCTCAACTCTCAAAATACATGTGATTTAGGTCTGAACTCTCAAAATACATGTGATATCTGTCTGAACTCTACAAACAAGGTTGTTATATTTTGTGAAGGCTTGTTACAAACACGATTGCAATTCTATAGATTAGCTCTAAAGAATTGAGTTTTCAAATATTTCAATAATATCTAAGTAGTGTAAACTACTGTATGTTACTGCAATTCCCAATGTTTTTTCTTTTAATTTTTTTCATATTCTGACTTACTAGTATATTTTGTTCAAATTACTATTTAAAATATATAGTGCTATATTTTAGTTTGTAACTGATATTAATTTTAGCTAATTTTAATTTTTAGTTAAGGACATACTTACCAAATTATTTACTGTGTACTTTCATTTTCAACAATTGTTTTTTAAATTTAATGAGATGTGATAAGTAATAAATATTTGTGAAATTTGATACTTTTCTTTGTTATAGAAATAAAGGCCAACAGAGGGCTCTATTCTGAGGCTGTCTGTGGTGAAGGGAAGAAAAAAGGTGGTGTTTCTTGGTCCCCGAACTGTTTTTAAAATTTGGTTTATCGATTGTCTCTTCATTTTATTAGCGCAATTTGTAGTTTTAGAGGTTAGCGATAAGGATAGCTCTACCAATCGTTTGTCGGACGATTGGTAACGTCCGACAAACTCGCATTTGAACAAATTCTGAAACTCATGTTCTCTGGGCACTTGAGAAGAAACGCGCGTTTCAATGTCTGCACTTTTATTCCAGATACAGTAACTTAACGGGTATGGTAATCAGCTCATCAAATCTGTTTTGACGTGACCACCGGGTGACTGGAAATGGCGACTCTGACCACATTTTGAAACATGGCACTACCTACTTAAAACTTATAGTCACTTCTAAATTTAATTTTTTTCGTATCAATTACTAACTAGGCATTGGTTAAATTGTATTTCCATTATTTTATTCCTTAATTGTTATTAATAGGAACTACAGTTTGGCAGTTAACTAGCACTAGCATTTTTTCAAGACTCTGTTTCTTATAGATAAGTAAAAGAAATGAATAGTAAAAACACACCTGAATTATATCTATACATTGAACTTTGAGGTTCAATCGTCATTTTCGCTTTTCTTTTTACCCTAAACCTATATAAAATGACTTTAAACTTCTCTATATTAGCATGCAAATACGAGGAATTCCGATCCGCTCGGTCACAAACAAGAAAGGTGTTGTTGTGGTGACGTCATATTTTTGCGTCATCTGCTAGTTACTATACCCGTTATGTTCTTGTACACTGCTTTTATTGAACTTCTAGTAACACAAGATAATGCCCCGTCTAAACTAGGTCTTAGATTACTATGTTAGCCAGGCTCATAGACTTCATTTACTATCAGCTCTTCATTTTACTTTTCAATCCGTTAGTTCCACCACCGGTGCTTGTCTTTTTACCGGCTTTACGTCATATTCCTTGGTAAGTGACTACATTGTCACCTACGGTGGCAGGTGGTTTTGGGTATCCGGCGGATTTTCTGAAAACGAATTTGCCGAAACCAAATTCTCCGAAAACTAATTCGCTTAACCGGATTCTCCGAATACGAAATTGCCGAAACCCAAATTTGTCGAAAACGGATTCGCCGAAGTGAAGATTTGCCGAAAAACAAATTCGACGAAAATCAAATTTACCGAAAGACTTATTTAAAACCAAATATAAAAATATACAAAAAGTTACAGAAAAGAAACTAAATAACGAAAGCATAACACTTAGTTACACTAAAATTGATCCTTTAATTATTCTCTCTCTAACTGTTAATCTTTGTACCACTAAATGATCCTTTGTCTTTGTTCTTATTTTACCAACTTTCAAACTTTATTCAGTCAGTATCAGTCAGTCAGTTTTGGGTGCATGTTGTATTTCATTCATTTGAGCGTTTGGCTTGCCTTTAGTTTTTGTGTTGCTATAACGTGTTTATTCATATTTTTATGAATAGTCCATTTATAGAGCTTTGTTTTAATGCAGGAAAGATATATATCACGGCGAGTTAAATAAACTACATGTAAATAACTTTGTGTGATTACTTAAATAAATTTTTTCGTGTAAATACGCCATACAAAACACGCTCTGGATTCTTATTTTGGACTCGGTTGTTAACAGTATTCCATACATAAGGTGAGTCGTGGCTGACACATAAAAATTTATTCCATTTATTGTGTTTAGAATATAAATTTTTTAGTAATGAATAACATAATTATTAGTTATCTTTATATCTTCCCAATATACCTCTGACTAGGCTTCAACGATAGTGTCACTTGCATGAATAAATTTGTTTCAGTTAAAAACATTGATTTCTATCAACCTTTTATTTATAATGTAAATTAGCGGAACACAAATTTATATAGCAATAGCATATTCATATATTAAGTGTTTTTCATGCATAAGATATAATGATGAGAACTACAAAGTTCCACAGAATGTTCTTTTAAATACATTAAATTTGATTTTCGTCAAATACGTCATTCGGAAAATATGCCATTCGGCAAATCCGTATTTCGAAAAATTTGGTTTCGGCAAATTTGGGATTCGCAAACACGTATTCGGAAAATCCTTTTCGGCAAATTAGTTTTCGGAAAATTCGGCTTCGGCCAATTCGTTTTCCGAAAACCAGCCTAGACCCGTGGTTTTGTTCACGAACGGCTTCTTGGAGTCGCTTTTCCTTAATTTATTTTTAGCGTCGGCAATATAGCCTTTTGTCCCGAAGCAGACATTAAGTTCCTACCTAAATTTTTTTTTTTAATTCGACGAGGCAAAATTATTACATGATCGAAATATACGCTTAAAAATGAATATACGGTTAAACTCCTGAGTTATGAAGCACTCAAGTAATGGAGGACCTGAATTGCATCAGAGTTATTAAGTATTTTCTATGTTTTAATAATAGAAAGTGATAGTGCTAAGAAAGTGATAGTGCTCAAGTTACCGCTCAACAAACATAGTTTTACTAATATTTTAATGCACCCGAGATACGAAGTGGTTTTGTGAGTTATTAAAGAATCCATTTTTCATGTCACGGGTGTTTCACCGTATTAGAAGAATCTATTGTTTGTTTGAGAGCAAATTTACTCTATGTAGCTTTACGCTACCCACGAGTAACTGACTGATTACGCTACCCACGAGTAACTAACTGATTACGCTATCCACGAGTAACTGACTGATTACGCTATCCACGAGTAACTGACTGATTACGCTACCCACGAGTAACTAACTGATTACGCTACCCACGAGTAACTAACTGATTACGCTTCCCACGAGTAACTAACTGATTACGCTATCCACGAGTAACTAACTGATTACGCTATCCACGAGTAACTAACTGATTACGCTATCCACGAGTAACTAACTGATTACGCTATCCACGAGTAACTGACTGATTGCGCTACCCACGAGTAACTGACTGATTGCGCTACCCACGAGTAACTAACTGATTACGCTACCCACGAGTAACTAACTGATTGCGCTACCCACGAGTAACTGACTGATTGCGCTACCCACGAGTAACTGACTGATTGCGCTACCCACGAGTAACTAACTGATTACGCTACCCACGAGTAACTAACTGATTACGCTTCCCACGAGTAACTAACTGATTACGCTATCCACGAGTAACTAACTGATTACGCTATCCACGAGTAACTAACTGATTACGCTATCCACGAGTAACTAACTGATTACGCTATCCACGAGTAACTAACTGATTACGCTATCCACGAGTAACTAACTGATTACGCTATCCACGAGTAACTAACTGATTACGCTATCCACGAGTAACTAACTGATTACGCTATCCACGAGTAACTAACTGATTACGCTATCCACGAGTAACTGACTGATTGCGCTACCCACGAGTAACTGACTGATTGCGCTACCCACGAGTAACTAACTGATTACGCTACCCACGAGTAACTAACTGATTGCGCTACCCACGAGTAACTGACTGATTGCGCTACCCACGAGTAACTGACTGATTGCGCTACCCACGAGTAACTAACTGATTACGCTACCCACGAGTAACTGACTGATTACGCTACCCACGAGTAACTGACTGATTACGCTACTCACGAGTAACTGACTGATTACGCTACCCACGAGTAACTGACTGATTACGCTACCCACGAGTAACTGACTGATTACGCTACCCACGAGTAACTGACTGATTACGCTACCCACGAGTAACTAACTGATTACACTACCCACGAGTAACTAACTGATTACACTACCCACGAGTAACTAACTGATTACGCTATCCACGAGTAACTAACTGATTACGCTACCCACGAGTAACTAACTGATTGCGCTATCCACGAGTAACTAACTGATTGCGCTACCCACGAGTAACTGACTGATTACGCTACCCACGAGTAACTAACTGCTTACGCTACCCACGAGTAACTAACTGCTTACGCTATCCACGAGTAACTGACTGATTGCGCTACCCACGAGTAACTGACTGATTACGCTACCCACGAGTAACTGACTGATTACGCTACCCACGAGTAACTGACTGATTACGCTACCCACGAGTAACTGACTGATTACGCTACCCACGAGTAACTGACTGATTACGCTACCCACGAGTAACTAACTGATTACGCTACCCACGAGTAACTAACTGATTGCGCTACCCACGAGTAACTGACTGATTACGCTACCCACGAGTAACTAACTGCTTACGCTACCCACGAGTAACTAACTGCTTACGCTATCCACGAGTAACTGACTGATTGCGCTACCCACGAGTAACTGACTGATTACGCTACCCACGAGTAACTGACTGATTACGCTACCCACGAGTAACTGACTGATTACGCTACCCACGAGTAACTGACTGATTACGCTACCCACGAGTAACTGACTGATTACGCTACCCACGAGTAACTAACTGATTACGCTACCCACGAGTAACTGACTGATTACGCCAGTGTACAGGAACATATAAGGTATAGTAACTAGTAGACTACTCAAAAACATGATTGGTAATGGTACCTTCATAACTGAGAGCCACTTCATATCTCGTGCACAGTGACAGTTTTCTGTGATTAAAATCTTAGAGAATTAAGTTCCTTGAGATATAACTTTGATAAATATTATCCTTATATGGATGTGCACTAAAGTTTACACAAAATTGGGGTAAAGAAACAAATATTAGGTTAATGTTGTGGGAAATTAAAATAGCAACTCATTATTGTACTAAATTAATATATATCTTGGTAGTGAGCATTTATGCCTAAATTTAAATCATTAACAAAAACACACATAATTTAAATCTCAAATATTACAGAAAACAGTAAAAAATAATTGCTCGAAAAACAATTGCTCGAATGAACAATTGCTTGAAAGAACAATTGCTTGAAGGAACAATTGCTCAGATATTCAAATTTCGAATAATTAATTGCTTAATGTAAAAGAAGAGAAAAGTCAACCAGATAATGGCTACCAAAAAGAGAAAAATTAAAAAGTGGCACGATTACCAGAGGTCATACTTAATGTGTCGGAAAAACCACTCCCTCCTGTTATCGGCAGTTCCCATAGCCCAAGTTGCTAAAACCTAACAACTCTAACCAAGTCCCAAGAACATCTCGTCAGAACACACTGAAGCTATTAACTGACAAAAAAACAAAATTATAGTACCAAAAATTGTGGAGTATTCTTGTTCAATGAATATAAGAAAAATAGTAAGATTAAAATTTAAAACAGTATTATGATTAGTAGTAATTTGCTAGTAGAAATATGAAATACAGTTATTATTAATTACTAATTAGAAACCAGGACGGTTAGATGCAGCTAATAGAAGTGTACCAACTCCATAATTAACTGACTTTTATTAATCTGGACACTGTGAGTAATTTGATGATTCGAGCAATTGATCATTCGAGCAATTGGTCATTCGAGCAATTGTTTGTTTTTGTGCACTTGTTTTTCGAGCAATTGTTCATTCGAGTAACTGTTTACGAGCAATTTACCCAGAACCAGTAAAAAGTTATATTTCATAAATAGGAATAAAGTGTGTTGAAAAACATTTTAGTTTAATTTTTCACATTCATTTCTCTACTATTAAATTGCTATTAAATTTCTTCTAAAAGCCGTACTATCAAGTATTTATCAAATATGTGGGAAATACCAAGAAATACCACGTCCTATCCATTAAATTTTATTTTCTTGCATATCGGTAATTATTTATTTAAAGAATAAGTAACTTAATTTCTTTAGGAACGGAATTTAAATATTGTTATATGAAATAAGCTATTTCTTATATTCAGAATTTGCATTATTAAGTTATTATCTCTGATATATTTCTAAGTTGTACGTATAGAATGCAAATAGAAATGTTTAAAGAATATTGAAACCATTTGATATTGTATTGAGTAATAGATCCAATAATACTATAGGCAATTAGGTTATAAGAGTAAAAGATAGATTAGAGAAATAATGTAAAATTAATGTAGTATACTAGATAGATTGTTAGGATTGTGATAGTAAATACGTAGGAGAATCTAATGTACTTAAGAGAGTAGAATAGTCATAGATATATTAACATAATAAAGATACAGGCAATTGTTTAGATTTTGATAATGTTAGGATATTGTAACAATGTCAACATACTTTTAATAGGAGGAAATTAGAATCGGATTATACGCATGGATAGGATAACACTTTAAATAGAGCATACGAAGTCCCTTAGTAAATAGTTCCTATAGTTAATAAGATTGTGAAAATTAAAATTGAAATGTATAAAATAAAAAATAAAATAGAAGTTATAGGATAGGTATCATGATTACGAGTAGGTAGATTATAAGTCGCTTGTATTTTAATAAATGTTACCCCTGAAGACGGAAACCACGAAGGATTCTGAAAGCTTGGGAAATTAAAAACTACTTCTTGTTGAGTTCTTCACCCTAAACATAATGTAGCAACCAAGGAGTCCTCTATTTTCTTCAATCAGAAATGTTTAGTGTAAATATAATTAAGAACTAATTTAATCATTATCACTGCTATAAAATTTACAGAGTAAGGCTGCGCGCAAACTAAAAGCGTTATTGCGAGCTTGCAAGCAAGCTTGCTTGCGTGAAAACATGAGGGGCTCACACCAAACGCGTGAATTCACAGCGCGAGAAGCAAGCAGTTACCTGCCAAATGTCACTCGGGTAGGGTGTGTGTATCTCTGCACCAAATAAAAATGATAACCACTGCGATTATACTTTAACGGTTCTATTTTTTTCACTTTTTAATAACAGGTTAATTATAACTTTTCATATACTTGTATTTAAATCAACTTAAAATGATCAAACTTAACTTAATTCAAAACTCAATCCTTCACTTATATAATATATTTTTGTCCCCGAACACAGGAATCGAAGTGTTCGCGACTGTTATTTGAAAGAATATATGTGATATATGGAGTAAATTTGATAATTATTATCATTTTCGATATGAATGATTGAATTCATTGTTTAGTAGTGTATTTATATTATTTGATTGAATTTTTTGTAAGTAAGTAAAAAATTAAATGTAAGTAAAATTAAATAAATATTTATATTTAAGAATAAATGTGATGAGTTATTTACAATACTATATACCTAGGTATTAGGTACTGACTAGGGTAAGTTCCGGATTATCGAACGGTTCCACATTTTCGGACACTATTAATTATAATCAATATACCTACCTTGGGTAACTATTGTAATTAACCTCTCATTGCAATCATTAGTTTTTTATTACTTGTTCGTAAATGTGTAACAGCCCCATAACTTAGAACTTATCTTATAAATAGGTATGAATTATTTGGTTGTTTTTCCTAATTATATTAGGTAGTAAACATAGGTAGCAGGTACCTAGTAAATATTAAAACATGCAATATTCTATTTATTATAGGAAACAGTAATTGTAAGTGAGCGTCAAACGTATATCTACGTAGATAATGGAAATATACGAAATTTAAATTATGATAGACCTATCATGATCTACGAAAACTCCCACTTTTCGAGTACTAGGTAGAAGTGTCTGATAACCGAGACGTTTCTCTAGATATGTACTAGGTATTATATTGTGTAACTCAGGTTAGATACCAAGGTAAACATTTATATTAGGTATGTAATCGGCTTTATAAAATATCTAGATAAATATTTATATTATATATTATCGTCCCTAGGTATCTAATTGCGCATTTATATTATATAATCAGCTTGGTACCCAGGTAATAATATTTTTAACCATGCTTGTCTCTAAAATTGTTTGTATTAAGTATTAACTATCAACATATGATATTAATTAATTAAACTGTTAATAATAAAAAATAACATAACCGATAAAGTATAAATGCAGTGGTTATCGTTTTTTTTTTTTTTTTTTTTTGGTGCGGAGATACACACACCCTCCCCGAGTGACATCAGGCAAGTAACTGCTTGCTTCTCGCGCAGCGTGAAATCATCTTCAGAGTCAGTTGTCGCTTTCAAGCTTTAATGCAAGCTTTCGCGCTCGCTCTTAATGCTCTGTGTGTGCGCAGTTCAATAGTAATAACATGTAGCACGGTTCATGCCCGCAAGCTTTCCTGCCCGCTTCACGCGAAAACGCTTTTGGTCTGCGCGCAGCCTAACGCAAAAATATTTACCAATAAATAAATTAAATTTAAATAAAACGAGACGAAAATATGAAAATGTTTCGACAGAATCATCTATTGGTATATTCAGAACCAAACTTACATATCAAATTTCGCCATGCCTGCCTTTCTCATTTTCTTTTCTTTATACGAGTTGTTACTAATTTGTAACTGATTTCTTTATGATGAGGACATCTTCCACCTAAACAACTCTTGCAGCTTCAGCTTGCCCCTGTACAGCTGTTTCAACATAAAGGCCTCTGAAAGAAGCTGTTTGAACTTTTGTACACGTTTCTTATCCACTGCATTCTGTGTCTGTAGTATCTTCATCTGGAACTATCCAAATCCTATATTCGAAATGATTCCGTTCCTGATTCTTAGTAGATTGGAATTATTCCTCTTTCCCGTTATCCTCTTTTATTATCTGGACTTTTTAGAGCCTTAATGCGACTGTAATGGTTATCCAGTATGGCCAGTCTGAGACTATCTTCTTTCTTCGTGATGCTCTCTATCTAGTTTTCCTCTTCACTCTTTTCTTCTCCTCTTTTCCACCATTTAGTCCACAGCAGAACAAGTTACTCAAATAAACGAATATGAAAATTATGAATACTTTTGAAAAATGACTATAAACAGTATCAGGCTTCAATTTTTTTTAACTGGTTTCCTATTACCTTTAAATTTTAAAGTTAAACAAATGATTTTGTAACACTAATTAATTTTCTACCTTAATTTATTCAGTAAATTCACTAAAATATTTATTAGTAGTAGCACCCCCATGGACTCTATCCTGAAGCTGTCTGTGGTGAATGGAAGACGGCCCCAAACTGTTGTAATTTCGATTATGGATTGTCTTTTTTCATTTTTACCATGTTTATCTTTTGTTAACGCTACTTGCAGTTTTAGAGATTAGCGCTAGGGTTATGCTCTTCAACTACGAGGTCTTAGATTTTTGGTTTAGGTAGGCTCGTAGCTAGGCTTCATTTACTATCACCTCTTCATTTTCCTCTTCCATCCGTGAGTGCAGCCACCGGTGCTTGTGTCCCTTTTCATCCCTTTTCATCCTTGGTAAGTGACTGCATTCACGGAGTAGCTTTTCTGCTTCCATGAGCATTGTCACCGACGGTGCTAAGTGACTTTGTTCATGGAGCCACTTTCCTTTCTGACTGCTTCTTCTAGTCCCTTGTATTTAATTTCATTTTGACGTTAGCGATATGGCCTTTGGTTCCGAAGCAGACGTTAAACCCCTACTAAATTGATTATTAGTAGTAGCAGTATAAGTAAATTAAACTTTATTAGTAAATTCCGTAGACTTGAATTTGAGTAAAAAACTTCTTCAAACAGAAAACTAAAATGAAAATAAATGGATTTAAAAATATTTATCACCAAAATAGGTCATGATTGTTTCTATGTTATCGTTATTGGATTAAATTTTAATTATAAAGAAAATCACTTTCAAAGTGAAATTAACTTATTTCGAATTTTCATCCATCACATACTCACTGCTTTATTATTGAATAGGTACACTGACTATAATTTATGGTAAATGAACTCGACCAAAGAAAGATCACAGTGATGCGTTCACATGAAGAGATTAGGAAAAAAGTATAATAATATAACTTCTGACTTTAGTAAGATAAAATTTTGCTTTAGTTATCTATGACATATCCTATAAACAGGTGTAATTAAACACAATCACATTAGTAGTAGTTAAGCTGCTTTGCGAAATTATAAATGCTTTTCTTTGTATACTTGCATGTCTTAAGACTGAAGCAGTTGCAAGTAAGATTCATCGAAAAAAACATTTGTCAAAACTGATGACTGATGAAAATATATTAACTAGCTATACATTTATTACCTTTGTTTCTCTATATTAAATGAAGTAAAAATTGTATTTATATGAATTGATAAATTCAGTGATATAATTAGATAATAAACATCTTCAATAATATAGTATTATAATGAAGAAAACCAACGGAAACACATTTATCAAAATGATTGTTTTGGATTTTTTTTTTTCTGAGTTCACATTCTTGAGATGTTTCTCGATGAAGTTTCAAATTTTAACGTCAGTTGGTCTGAAAGTGAAACGAAAATGTCAGGAATATTTTCATTTGATAGTTACCATCAGTCACCTTCACCACTCACCTAAACTGCGTTTATCGCTTTATTGCAGATCACTATTTTGTGAATAATTTCAATAATATTGATCGCACAGTAGTGAAACTTTGGTCACTGGAAGATTGCTTCTATGTTAGTATCTTGCTGAAATATTTTTTCAATCCATGAGAAAATTGGAAAGTTATGAACGTTTATGTATTTTGAAGTCATTTTAACTGTTCATCGCTTTATTGCAGCTCTGTGAAAAAGCCAAAAAATGGGCGATTAACTTCTACCGAGAGGGTAAAATTGTAGCAGGTCCTGCAGAAGGGAGGACTCTTCTATATTTAGCTTTATAACTTGGAAGGGATAAGAGAACAATAGTTTATTTTGTGGAAAATTCCGACACAAACCCAAGGAGAGATGAGGGTAAGAGAAAAAGAATTTCCCCTCGAAATATGCAAAAACTACCCAGGCAGGTTATAAGGCAGCCAAATAACACTAGTGCCTCAATTTTCGACAAGGCTGTCATTGGTTATTCGTCCAAACAGTGTCTTAAATGAGACGAAGAGGAACGTTAAGCCCATTTCCAGGCCTCCTATGGACAATACCCATAAGGAAAAAGGCATTCGATGTACACAGAATTACATGAAAACAAACTTCCTACTTGTTCTTTTAACAGATGAGGAAAGAGCCACACTTGATTGTCTGGATGGATGGGTTAAAGTTTGAATCCTACTGGAGCTGTTCCCAGGAAGCAAGGATTTATTCCTGGGATATCAAGGGAATATATCAGGAATATATCCTTCTTCCCAGGGTTATTCCCTTAATATCCCAGGAATAATGCTTGCTACCTGGGTTTATCCACACTGGTTTCGTCGTCAACAAGGAGGCTGTGGCTTTATGTTTTAAGCGGGCATCATTGTTGAAACGTTAATTGGCCCTCTCCGAGTACCAGAGGGTGTAAACCTAACAATCCAATCCTACATTGCCTCTTTTGTTGAGTACTTGTTCCCTTGTCCTAATAGTTTGCAATTATCTCGTTGGCAAAAGATGATTTTCTTGTATTACTTCGAACAAACTCATGCTTGAAGGGTTACAACTTCTTTCCCCACATCTCTGGGCATCAAGTGAGAGACTCACATGACTTGATTGCCCTGTTCTCTGGTCTTAAGCCCCATTGAGCATTTCCGACCGTTTCATTTGAGACATTACATCAGGACTGTTTTGACGTAAGACCAATGACAGCCTTGTCAAAAATGGAGGCACTAGTATCATTTAGCTGTCTTATGACCTGCCTTATGACCTGCCTGCGTATTTTTCACATATTTCGAGGGGAAATTCTTTTTCTCTTACCCTCATCTCTCCTTGGGTTTGTGTCGGAATTTTCCACAAAATAAACTATTGTTCTCTTATCCCTTCCAAGTTATAAAGCTAAATATAGAAGAGTCCTCCCTTCTGCAGGACCTGCTACAATTTTACCCTCTCGGTAGAAGTTAATCGCCCATTTTTTGGCTTTTTCACAGAGCTGCAATAAAGCGATGAACAGTTAACTTTCCAATTTTCTCATGGATTGAAAAAATATTTCAGCAAGATACTAACATAGAAGCAATCTTCCAGTGACCAAAGTTTCACTACTGTGCGATCAATATTATTGAAATTATTCACAAAATAGTGATCTGCAATAAAGCGATAAACGCAGTTTATAAATAGGTAATATCTAATAGAGTTGTTATATACTACCAAAGAATACGTTATTGCTTTCATTCATTTCAAAGCATTGGTATATACCTACTATTATACAGTATACAGTCCCATAACCATTGCACGCATTTATATTCTCCTCATGAAGACTTCTGCCTGGAATATTTCATATGAAGAGTCTAGAACATCCTTCCGTTTCTATTATTCCCAGAATATAGAATTCTTCTGCTCTTTTGTGTGTAATAGATATACGAGTTACCAAAGGCTAAAAATAGAAAGAAATATAACGCAGTTTACGTTTAATGTGTTCTGAGATATATTCATAATTAAAGTTATATTGGATTCATTTTAAAATACTTTTTATTAATTAAAGTTATCATTGGATTAATGAAATATATTTATATTTTCATATATATATATATTTTTTTTCATATATATGTTTTCCTACATCTTTACTATTTTATTTGTTTTTATTTATTCATCTGTATCACGTAAAATGTGCAAAAAACATGTTTTCCAAGCTATTTTTAACATCTTGATTGTAATAATAAAAAAAATCTTTTTACATTCACTAGTTTAATTGCCCGTTAAGAAGAAACTAAAAAAGTAAAATTTAAGCATTTGACTTGATTTATATGCGCAATATCATAATGATTCATAGTAATGCATATTTGATTTCTTTTCATAAAATAAAATGCAATATTTAAAAATAGAATACTATATTTCTTGGGAATATTATAACAATATTTTCATTGAAATATGACATGTTTGTTTAGAGTAGAGGTTCTTAAACTGTGGTCATTGCCCCCAAAGTGGTCATGGTTGGGGCATGGAATAATAACATATTAATTTTGTTGTATCTGTGATACTGTTCATTCTCTTTTGAAAAATAGTACAGATATCATCTACTCTTCTTCCAGTTGAGCAGCATTAATGTGAGAGATTATTGCACGCTACTGATACACTTACTTTTTAAAGTCAAATTATTTTATAAAGATTACCGTTACATATGACTGTTTCTACTAAAAACTATTTATTACCATTTTGTTCATATTTTTTAAGTGTGGTGTGCATTAAAAGGTGAGCTGCCTGTGAACGATATTTTGGTAGTAAGGTAAACGATATTACGTACGTTAGTAAGGTAAACGATATTACGTACGTTAGTAAGGTGAACAATATTACGTACGTTAGTAAGGTGAACGATATTACGTACGTTAGTAAGGTGAACGATATTACGTACGTTAGTAAGGTAAACGATATTACGTACGTTAGTAAGGTAAACGATATTACGTACGTTATTAAGGTAAACGATATTACGTACGTTAGTAAGGTGAACGATATTACGTACGTTAGTAAGGTGAACGATATTACGTACGTTAGTAAGGTGAACGATATTATGTTGGTAAGGTTAACGATATTACGTTAGTAAGGTGAATAATAAGACACTAGTAAGGTGAATGATAAGACACTAGTAAGGTGAATGATAAGACACTAGTAAGGTGAATGATAAGACACTAGTAAGGTGAATGATAAGATACTAGAAAGGTGAATGATAAGACAATAGAAAAGTGAATGATAAGACACTAGAAAGGTGAATGATAAGACACTAGTGAGGTGAATGATAAGACACTAGTAAAGTGAATGATAAGATACTAGAAAGGTGAATGATAAGACAATAGAAAGGTGAATGATAAGACACTAGTAAAGTGAATGGACTTTAGAGTATTCATCAAAGAAAGTATTCTTGTGTCAGATGCGTAACGACCCTTAAAATAACGCATTCTAAAGAATAACGTTTTCTTAAATATAACGTATTCTTAAAAATATCAAAATTCTAAAATATGAAGTATTCTTAAAATATCGTATTCTTAAAAAAAAGTATTCTTTTGTCACTAGCGTGCTTTACGCAATGCGTCGCGAAGTCATTTCCCTGCTAATTTATTTCTCTTTTTCAACAAATTAAAGTCCTCTATTTGAGAAACTTCTATTATTATAAATATAAAATCACAATACACTTAACATGATAGATTATAACTCATCGCTGTTAAATATTATCAGTCTAATAATAATGCACACTACCATAACAATCATAAGAACCACTCATTGCTAGTAAGTCACCTAACAAATATTTAAAATGCGGAACAGTTTGACTAACGACTTATAAGCAACCCTTCACGGGGAAATTTAAAACTAGATCTAGGGTTTCTCTCATCATTTTTCAAAATATCTAAACGTCTGAAATGCTATTTTTCATTGAAAATCTGTTGGTTTGAATCTCATAAAGAGTTGTGTAGCATTCTATTTGTTGTGACAAATTGATATCCTTTATCTAAATTTTACAATGTTTTACTCTTCGTGTAGTCAGTCTAACTTATATATGTAAGTTTGTGGAGATTCCCGTTTCATCTATCTATTTATAATGATATTCCGTTTTAATAAATATAATAGATAAATCTTAAATTAGCTAATTTTGTTGGTAAAATAATAAAGAGTGTCATGTATCTAAGTTTGTGGTAATTGAATTATTTTCAACTTGAAATGAGCAACAATTTTTAGATCAATGAATAAATTTTATTTACAGGTTGTATAATATGAAAACTTAAATGAAATTTCAATAAATCCTAAGAATATAAATTTTCCATTTCCATCCTTTTTACCAATGATCTCAAAAGCAAATATGAAAAAGGTTAAAATGTTTTAAGTGCATGCACTCAGACTGTAGGAACATGCACCCTGTGTTGAAGTACCTATAAAGATTTAATGGCAGAGACCATATTGTTAGGGGTCATTTGGAGAATTTAGGCTCAATGTTTACTCTTATTTAGCTCAGTGAGTAAGTCTATTTTCTAAACTAATTTAGTGTGTTTATATTGGAAATGTATGGAGAATATTAAAATGCTTAGCCGATATCTTAAAGAGACATGCTTTCTACTCCACTCTAATTCTCTCCTACTCAATACTATAAAAAGGTAATAATTTCGTATAATATTATGAATAATTACTTAAATAAAGGTAAGAGTTAACAGTTGGAGAAACAATCTGTGAACCATAGAAATTTATAAAAAGTTTAAGTGAAAAAGTTTATTTTGATTATATTTTCCCGTAAAAATTTGTGCAGAAATAAATAATCAACGCTATTACATACTTAGTACATATAATGAAAAAATGGTTTAGAAATTAGAATTGCCTCACTAATCAAAAAAAAGTGAGTTATCCACACCAAATCAATCAACACGGCAAATGAAAGTGAATATACCATATCTCTACACAGTACACAGACCATATCTCTACACAGTACACAGACCATATCTCTACACAGTACACAGACCATATCTCTACACAGTACACAGACCATATCTCTACACAGTACACAGACCATATCTCTACACAGTACACAGACCTTATCTCTACACAGTACACAGACCATATCTCTACACAGTACACAGACCATATCTCTACACAGTACACAGACCATATCTCTACACAGTACACAGACCATATCTCTACACAGTACACAGACCATATCTCTACACAGTACACAGACCATATCTCTACACAGTACACATACCTTATCTCTACACAGTACACAGACCATATCTCTACACAGTACACAGACCATATCTCTACACAGTACACAGACCATATCTCTACACAGTACACAGACCATATCTCTACACAGTACACAGACCATATCTCTACACAGTACACAGACCATATCTCTACACAGTACACAGACCTTATCTCTACACAGTACACAGACCATATCTCTACACAGTACACAGACCATATCTCTACACAGTACACAGACCATATCTCTACACAGTACACAGACCATATCTCTACACAGTACACAGACCATATCTCTACACAGTACACAGACCATATCTCTACACAGTACACATACCTTATCTCTACACAGTACACAGACCATATCTCTACACAGTACACAGACCATATCTCTACACAGTACACAGACCATATCTCTACACAGTACACAGACCATATCTCTACACAGTACACAGACCATATCTCTACACAGTACACAGACCATATCTCTACACAGTACACAGACCATATCTCTACACAGTACACAGACCATATCTCTACACAGTACACAGACCATATCTCTACACAGTACACAGACCATATCTCTACACAGTACACAGACCATATCTCTACACAGTACACAGACCATATCTCTACACAGTACACAGACCATATCTCTACACAGTACACAGACCATATCTCTACACAGTACACAGACCTTATCTCTACACAGTACACAGACCATATCTCTACACAGTACACAGACCATATCTCTACACAGTACACAGACCATATCTCTACACAGTACACAGACCATATCTCTACACAGTACACAGACCATATCTCTACACAGTACACAGACCATATCTCTACACAGTACACAGACCATATCTCTACACAGTACACAGACCATATCTCTACACAGTACACAGACCATATCTCTACACAGTACACAGACCATATCTCTATACAGTACACAGACCTTATCTCTACACAGTACACAGACCATATCTCTACACAGTACACAGACCATATCTCTACACAGTACACAGACCATATCTCTACACAGTACACAGACCATATCTCTACACAGTACACATACCTTATCTCTACACAGTACACAGACCATATCTCTACACAGTACACAGACCATATCTCTACACAGTACACAGACCATATCTCTACACAGTACACAGACCATATCTCTACACAGTACACAGACCATATCTCTACACAGTACACAGACCATATCTCTACACAGTACACAGACCATATCTCTACACAGTACACAGACCTTATCTCTACACAGTACACAGACCATATCTCTACACAGTACACAGACCATATCTCTACACAGTACACAGACCATATCTCTACACAGTACACAGACCATATCTCTACACAGTACACAGACAATATCTCTACACAGTACACAGACCATATCTCTACACAGTACACAGACCATATCTCTACACAGTACACAGACCATATCTCTACACAGTAAACCACAGCCCATATCTCTACACAGTACACAGACCATATCTCTACACAGTACACAGACCATATCTCTACACAGTACACAGACCATATCTCTACACAGTACACAGACCATATCTCTACACAGTACACAGACCATATCTCTAAACAGTACACAGACCATATCTCTACACAGTACACAGACCATATCTCTACACAGTAAACCACAGCCCATATCTCTACACAGTACACAGACCATATCTCTACACAGTACACAGACCATATCTCTACACAGTACACAGACCATATCTCTACACAGTACACAGACCATATCTCTACACAGTACACAGACCATATCTCTACCCAGTACACAGACCTTATCTCTACACAGTACACAGACCTTATCTCTACACAGTACACAGAACATATCTCTACACAGTACACAGACAATATCTCTACACAGTACACAGACCATATCTCTACACAGTACACAGACCATATATCTACACAGTACACAGACCTTATCTCAACACAGTACACAGACCATATCTCTACACAGTACACAGAACATATCTCTACACAGTACACAGACAATATCTCTACACAGTACACAGACCATATCCCTTACAATGATATCCGTTTTCTATCTTGCTAAAGTGCTGTGTAAGCGATAAAAGAAAAGAGAACCAGTGAGATAATTGAGCTGGAAATAAAAATAAAGTCATATGTACTACCAGAGAAAATAGTCACTGTGATGATGTACTACCAAAGAAAAGAGTCACTGTGATGATGTACTACCAGAGAAAAGAGTCACTGTGATGATGTACTATCAGAGAAAAGAGTCACTGTCATGATGTACTACCAGAGAAAAGAGTCACTGTGATGATGTACTATCAGAGAAAAGAGTCACTCTGATGATGTACTATCAGAGAAAAGAGTCACAGTGATGATGTACTATTAGAGAAAAGAGTCACTGTGATGATGTACTATCAGAGAAAAGAGTCACTGTGATGATGTACTATCAGAGAAAAGAGTCACTGTGATGATGTACTATCAGAGAAAAGAGTCACTGTGATGATGTACTATCAGAGAAAAGAGTCACTGTCATGATGTACTACCAGAGAAAAGAGTCACTGTGATGATGTACTACCAGAGAAAAAAGTCACTGTGATTATGTACTATCAGAGAAAAGAGTCACTGTGATGATGTACTACCAGAGAAAAGAGTCACTGTGATGATGTACTATCAGAGAAAAGAGTCACTGTGATGATGTACTATCAGTGTAAAGAGTCACTGTAATGATGTACTACCAGAGGAAAGAGTCAGTGTGATGATGTACTATCAGAGAAAAGAGTCACTGTGATGAAGTACTATCAGTGTAAAGAGTCACTGTGATGATGTACTATCAGAGGAAAGAGTCAGTGTGATGATGTACTATCAGAGAAAAGAGTCACTGTGATGAAGTACTATCAGTGTAAAGAGTCACTGTGATGATGTACTATCAGAGGAAAGAGTCACTGTGATGATGTACTACCAGAGAAAAGAGTCACTGTGATGATGTACTACCAGAGGAAAGAGTCACTGTGATGATGTACTACCAGAGAAAAGAGTCACTGTGATGATGTACTATCAGAGAAAAGAGTCACTGTGATGATGTACTACCAGAGAAAAGAGTCACTGTGATGATGTACTATCAGAGAAAAGAGTCACTGTGTTGATGTACTATCAGTGTAAAGAGTCACTGTAATGATGTACTACCAGAGGAAAGAGTCAGTTTGATGATGTACTACCAGAGAAAAGAGTCACTGTAATGATGTACTATCAGAGAAAAGAGTCACTGTGATGATGTACTACCAGAGAAAAGAGTCACTGTGATGATGTACTATCAGAGAAAAGAGTCACTGTGATGATGTACTATCAGTGTAAAGAGTCAATGTAATGATGTACTACCAGAGGAAAGAGTCAGTGTGATGATGTACTATCAGAGAAAAGAGTCACTGTGATGAAGTACTATCAGTGTAAAGAGTCACTGTGATGATGTACTATCAGAGGAAAGAGTCAGTGTGATGATGTACTATCAGAGAAAAGAGTCACTGTGATGAAGTACTATCAGTGTAAAGAGTCACTGTGATGATGTACTATCAGAGAAAAGAGTCACTGTGATGATGTACTATCAGAGAAAAGAGTCACTGTGATGATGTACTATCAGAGAAAAGAGTCACTGTGATGATGTACTATCAGAGAAAAGAGTCACTGTGATGATATACTATCAGAGAAAAGAGTCACTGTGATGATGTACTATCAGAGAAAAGAGTCACTGTGATGATGTACTATCAGAGAAAAGAGTCACTGTGATGATGTACTATCAGAGAAAAGAGTCACTGTGATGATGTACTACCAGAGAAAAGAGTCACTGTGATGATGTACTATCAGAGAAAAGAGTCACTGTGATGATGTACTATCAGTGTAAAGAGTCAATGTAATGATGTACTACCAGAGGAAAGAGTCAGTGTGATGATGTACTATCAGAGAAAAGAGTCACTGTGATGAAGTACTATCAGTGTAAAGAGTCACTGTAATGATGTACTATCAGAGGAAAGAGTCAGTGTGATGATGTACTATCAGAGAAAAGAGTCACTGTGATGAAGTACTATCAGTGTAAAGAGTTACTGTGATGATGTACTATCAGAGAAAAGAGTCACTGTGATGATGTACTATCAGAGAAAAGAGTCACTGTGATGATGTACTATCAGAGAAAAGAGTCACTGTGATGATGTACTATCAGAGAAAAAAGTCACTGTGATGATGTACTATCAGAGAAAAGAGTCACTGTGATGATGTACTATCAGAGAAAAGAGTCACTGTGATGATGTACTTTTTGAGACTTTAATATTCACGTGGGTTGAATCTAGTACCAGTATAATAATTATGATTTATTTATAATTATCTAATTTTAATCTGCTAATTAGCGAGATGTTAACTGCGGATCATTTATTTTCATCATAATGTCGACTCGTGTCTTTTGAAATTTTTTTATCAATGTGCAATTTAGAGTTTTCAATTTTTTTTATACTCTCTACTTTTATTTTTATAACAAAAAATTAAAATCTTTCATTTAAATTAGTATAAAACATATATTTTTTATATAAAATAAATCCTGAAAATATTTAGTCATACAGCAATTTTTACAGTAATTTTTCGTACATTTACTTCTGTTTATAATATGTTTTATACTCATAATGATTATATTCTCTTTGCAATTTTTGTTTGATAATTTGCAGCAGTATATTGAATTGGTGCCTGGCTTTCATTGCTCAGCTATTTGTTAGTTTCGTAACTAGTTACTGAAGATCGATAACTAGCCTGGAATTAAATTTCAACTTTGCTGGATTACCTTCCGAATCTGAGCGATGAACTTCAGTAGAGGGAACATGAGGCAGATTTGGAATATTTAAAGATTGCTTCTTTGATATTACTAATGAAATACTTTTCCAATATAGGGAAGTTACACCATCTTTTTGGGCTGCTAAAGGCGTCACAATCAGAAGTTAACCTTTGTTGTCTCGGTTAATAATGATGGTGATTTCCATATTCATTTGAAATATATATATAATTTTCGATGTAAAAATAATTTCTTAAACAGAATCCCCTTCATTTTATTTGTTGAAAGTTCTAACCATTTTGTTCCGTAAATTTCAATTTCAATAACCATTTTGTGACGTCACTGATTGAATTCTATAAATTAATCAGCACATTAAGTCTTAACATTCCTATTTTTATTACTAACAGCAGATCAACATTCGCAAGTTTCAAATAACAAACTCCTAGAGTCCTATGACTATAACGATAGGCACTCCCTTTACTTCACATAATAATGGGTCTAATTACTGTTGTAGTTTTCATTTAGGCAATGAAGTATTATCCTGTTCTGTGAAAATTATTTTCATTTTTTTCGTAAAGGTGACACAGATTGAGAATTGTGAGAGTCTATCGTCTGATTTCGATTGACGATAATAATCGATAATAATGATTCTGCGAACATCCTATAATGTATTATATAATATAATGACTTTTAGTTTATCTTTTTTCGTCGGAAATAACTGAGTGAAACTTTATGTGATAATATTTAAAAATTACCATATCTTACGATTAAATATAATGAATATTTATTTTATTCGTCTATAATATATTTTCACAATTTTACGTGGTTTGTTATCGTCTTGGATTCTAAACTTTAACAACGCCCTTAAAATTCGTACGATTGGAATTATAATGGCTTTAAACCAATCTCAAGTCTTCAGAATATCATATATATATCTATGTTACAACCAAATAATTATATATTGAACAAGGTATGTAAAAATAGAACAATTCAATATTGCAGAAAGATATGTGATATGTGTGATATGGTATAGTACATATATGTAAAGTCTGAAAGCATCGTCACAGCTCAGAAAACATTTGCACAGATATTTGTGAGAAATAAGTAACTCCTCTTGCTATTTAATCTATCAAGAAATGAAACAAAAAGTTGAAGTCAATCGGAGCCGTGGAAAACCCCATAGCATATCAACCAACTGTTTTGGATCCCAAATTTCAGCATCGATTATTCCGAATATAATTTGAAGATTTCTCTTCGACGTGCTGGTAATATCTTCAGTACTATTAAGGGCTCTAGGACCACTGCCATGCGGACAACTGCCATGGTGGACAACTGCCATGCGACAAACTGCCATGCGGACAACTGCCATGCAATATATCATTATTTTATTTTGGATGAATTGTAATGCACTTGTAAACCTAACCTTTCTTTGAATTAATTTGACGTGAAGTATATTATTATTTTAACCTAAAATTTTAGTATAAAAATGTTAATTGTATAGTAAGAAATTGTGAATGAAGAAACATTGAAATTAATACTGAAGTAATACTAGATTTCTTTCTTTGTTACAATCATTTTATTTCACATTTTACCTTTAAATAATCAAATGATTGACAGAAAGATTGAAATCTATAGATACAAAACTTTTTTTTCAAACATTTCAGAATACAAAGAATAGTACAAACATAAGCTTTACAGGTAAAAATTTTCAGTGAGTGTGGTTTTGCATCTTACTATTTTAGAGTTGCTTTCACGCAACACTGGGCATATATCAGTTGACTGAAATGTTGATTTTTATTAGTACATTAACAAATTTAATAAAACATAGTTCAGTAATAATTATTCTCATATTTTGACACTTTTCAAATATTTATAAGACATGTTTCTGATCGGTGGGAGCTTGAAACTAAGAAACTATAGAAAAACAAATTCAAATTTCAAAGATACTGAGTAAAGTGTTCTTTGTAAGAATTTTTTTAAACATAGAAATGAGATAAATACTACTTCAGTTTCTAATCCTGAATCTAGCAGAAAAGTTTGTTTTTACAAATGAAAAATATTAATTAACTCAATGAATATTCTTAAATAGTAAAATGCAAATCACACTCACTGTAAATTTTAATCTGTAAAGCTTGTATTTGTACTATTCTTTGTATTTTGAAATGTATCAAAAGAAAGTTTTGCATCTATAGATTTTCTCCTTCCGGTCAACCATTTGATTGTTTAAGGAGCTAAATGAATTAAATGGGTTATATATGATTTATTTGAAAAAGAAATGAATTTAGTATATTTCAACTTTAAATTCTGAATCTACCGTCAATACTAATTTTTATACTTCTTTATGCACAATTTCGGACTGTACGATTAATATTATAAATAATTGTTAGGTTAAGATAATAATATTCTTCACATCAAATTAATTCCATGAAAGGTTAAGTTTACAAGTGCATTACAATTCACCTAATACAAAATTATAATATATTGCATGGCAGTTGTCCGCATGGCAGTTTGTCGCATGGCAGTTGTCCACTATGGCAGTTGTCCGCATGGCAGTTATCCGCATGGCAGTTGTCCGCATGGCAGTTGTCCGTACACCGTATTAATGGATCAATTTACTAATTTTGAAGAAACAAAATAAATCCACTCATATAAACTCAAAGTTGTCCAAGTACTTAACGCTGAACATTAAATGGCCACCAAGATCATCTTCACCTTGTGATTTGATTCCAAAAGGATTCATCAAGAGAAAGTTTATCATCTCAACCGAGGAATATAGATGGGCTATAGAACAGAATCAGTCAACTATTCAGAGAAGCAACCTTTCAAATGATGCATAACTGTATGTTTCATTTCAGTCTTGTGATTTTTTTTAAATTAACCGAAATTAAATCGAGCAAATATTAGGGAAGTTATTAAAAAAACTAAAATGTTGATCACTACAATAATATCTTTTGCATATTAATAAGTTAGAAATTAAATAATTTGTATTATCAAATTATTAATCCTGGAACGACCAGCGGGCCTCAGAGGCCTGGTCCAGTTTTAAATATTGATGCATAATTTGAAAACTAATTGACTTAAGTTGTTGAAACTTTGTGACTTTCATTGTCTATGCCGTATTTATTCATTGTATGAATATCATTGGAAATAATTCAACTAAATTTGTTCTATTTTGTTATACATCATTTTAGATAAAGTGGGACTCTGGAGCCGGACGAAGTGCATGAAATCGCTGCTGCGTCCCTTTTTTATCACACTACTAACATCACTTAGGTACAGGAGTATTAGTTACTCGCAAGACCCGTGGATATTCCACGGGATGAGAATCAAGAAAAATGTTTTGATAAAACTGATAATAAATAAATCTACTCTGTTTCGGACAGAAAACATATATAACGTAGAAATTGTGTTTTGTAACATGCTTCTAAAAATAATATCCTTTGCAATTAGTTATCTTAGTCACATTGCGTAATTGATTTCCATCAACTATATGAGGTACTATTTATTTAACGTATTTTGTGACAGACCGACTGACGGACATTACCACAATAAGATATTTTTTTCCAAACTAAGATATTGTAGCAAGGTTTACATACAATGTAAGGTTAACCAGACGACCAAAGTGTGCGGCAATGCTCCGCAAATTAGAAATTCTTGCAACCTCATAATTCTCGTTTGGGCACTCAAATGCTAACCTTTTATTCTATTTCAAGATTAATATGTTAGGCATTTAGCTACCTAAGTTTTTAAAAAACATGAAAGATATACAAACTAGGTATACATACTATCGACATAGGTAGTAGTATTTTACTACCTATGTTGGTTGAGAGATGTTTATCATTAGCATTGACTTAACCCATTCCAAGCGGCAGTAGGTGAATGGAAGTCAACAAAAATAAAAATCGTCTATACAGTGTGGCGCAAAAAAAAAGGAAACCCATTTTCAAACTAGTTTATTTTACAAACTATCAAACCTAGAAATTTTCTAAAAACACAGTTTTATTCACTTACTTTTATTGTGTCTATCGTAATAATAATAAACATCCTGCAGCGAATTAAAAAAGGTAAATAAAAAGGGCTTGCGAGGGGGTCGAAATATACATAAAAAATCACAATAGGTATAATTCATTTCATATCGTATATGGATGTAAAAACATTAAATTATATTGTTTTCTGTAACAAATAAAAGACAACTAAAATCTTAATAATCATATGAAAATTTATGTTTTATATAAAATTGATATCTTTAATAAAAATCAGTTCACCGTTAATTTGTATCTCCTATTCAAAACCATCAAAATGCAGCTTTCAAAAGAACAGAGTTCATGTTATGACAAGTTATTTAAACACTGCCTCACTTTGAACATAGCTTTCAGGAAAAATTTTTACCAACTATAAAACCATATTGACTTATGTTAATAAGCTTAAAACTGAAGAAAAACTGAAGAATTTTGAACAAAAAGCGTTTTGGTCGCTGGAGAACAGAACGAACGCATGAAAACATTAATATTATTCATGAACTATTTATTGAGAATCCAAAAATACCAATCAGAAGGAATGAATTAGAAATCACTAAAGACACATTTCACCGAATTGTTAAACACGATTTAAAATATCATCCTTTGAAGATGCATGTAAGGCTTGAACTCTTAGAACTGATTTACCGCACCGTTTAAATTTTTCAAGAAGGTTTCTGCAAAGAAATGCTCATTTTAGAGTAGACATCGTGATTGGTAATGAAGAAGTATTTCCATGAATGAAAGAGTCAATAAACCAAAAGTTAATTGAATGAAAAATAGCTTTAAAAAAAAATCTTATTACCATATGGAAAAAAATTATACCTATTCTGAAGTCTTTTTGTGTTTTTCATCATCGCGCAAGTCCTTTTTATTTATATTTTTTCAAATCGCTGCAGTATGTTTAATTTTAGTCGTACGTTTAGCAGTTTTTCATGAAAAATGCAAAAAAAAACTATATGAATAAAACAGTGTTTTCAGAAAATTTCTAACTTTAATAGTTTGTAAAATAAACTTAATTTGAAAATGGGTTTTCTTTTTTTGCGCCACCCTGTATATAGTCACCGCCGCTATTGACTGTCTTCAATTTTAACTACACTATTAGTTACCCCGCTAAATCATGGAGTCAGATAAGCGTCTATATACAGCGATGCCGCTTGTTGGTTATACATAGAGTCTATACATAGACTGTGCCGCTAGTTGGTGGAGTGACATATGAGTTTTGTATTGTTACCTTCGCAGAATGTGGTAAAGTCATATTTTCATCTGCATTTGTTTATTTATTTATCATCTTGTTATTCGCTTAACTGAAAAAATATTCAACCAAATTGACTGAAATTCGGTGAAACGATTGGTCAATGACCAGTGATCTGCTGGTAGAATTTTGGGAGTGACTAGGTCAAAGGTCAAGGTCATGGTCATTTATAACTTAGTAAGTATTGAACCATATTGTATGACACTTGGTGGAACGATTGGTCAATATACAGGAACAGTTTTGTTACATTTTGGGAGTGATCGTGTCAAAGGTCAAAGGTCAAGGTCAAGGCCATTCTCAATAACTCAAAAAGATTTCAACCAAATTGTCTGAAATTTGATGGTACAATTGGTCAATGTCCAGGAACGATCTGGTGCAATTGTGGAAACGATCCGGTCAAAGGTCAAGGTCATTTATAACTCAATAACTCAAAAATTATTGAACCATATTGGATGAAACTTGGTGGAACGATTGGTTATTATCCAGTTAGTAGTTTATTAAATTTTGTGAGAGAACGGATCAAAGGGAAGGCGAAGGTATGCGCTCTACCGAGTGCACATAATCTAGTTATTATTGATAAAGTTGAACTAAAGATATTAAAAGTGAGCATTTTTGAGTTGCATACATTGAATTAGTTACTTCTATTCGTATATATATAAACATATTTATGAAATAAATTATAAAAAAAAACAATTCAAAACTAGTTATTCTTTATTTCATTTTTACTGTGTTTTTCGAGTATTTATTTCATTGTTGGATGGACAATGTACTCAACAGTCAACACTCAACATATTCACATCTTTCCATTTCAAATGCATCATCTTTCCTTAGAACTGAGTTTGTCCTTTACTCCCCTCCCCTCTTTAACACTTCTTCAAGTACTGAGCTGTAGGGTGCATTATTGAACATTAAACGGTAATTATGTGTTTACACGTTAATATTTGTCATATTTCTAAACACCGTCTACATATTGACCCTGCTGCTTGACTGTTACAGCAAAAAATTTAGCGACTATATATAGACGCTCCGCTAAATGGGACCAATTTTCGGAGCGTCTATATATAGTTAGGCTGCTTGGAATGGGTTAATTTGACTATTACTAATTAGTAACAGTTGGTATTGAATAGCTGATACCATATAGAGAGGTTTTTCAATATGTAGTTTATAACTACATATTTCTCACAATTTAGCTAAAAATTCTGTTAAAAATAGCTAGGTACTCTATCCAACTACACTTAGTTACGTCACTTATCACTTTCAATTCGGTAATTCTAATCTTAAATTATAAAATTAAGTGAGGAAAGTGTCTGATATAGCAAGGTACTCATTTTCCCTCGTATTGCACACAAACTTTTCGTCAAAAAACGGGTAAGATATTTATATACAACCAATATCTTGTTGAATTTACATAATCAATATCATTGTTATTGTCATTATCTTTATCATTGTCATTGTCATTATCATATCTGGTTGAATTTAAATGCTTTTATATCAGAGGTGGGTGCCCGGACTAGATTTTCAATGATTACTGAAATGCGGATGATGATCGTACGTCTGACTGAAAATACGTCTGGTTAAGCTTATTGCAGTCCATAAGCCTTAATTTTGTATCTCCGCGTTCTACTCCCTTCACTTCCCCCACTTTCACATCCCCCATCTACATTTCCTCCACCTTCATTTCCCTCAACTTCAAATCGGTAAAAATTAGGTAGTTGATAAAGAATATATAATTATTTATAATAATACAATGAATAGAGTAAACACTAACTTATTGTTAGTGATAGACGACAATATAGAATATGCATAGAAATTCTAATTTGAAGTTTCACATGCAGGCCTCAGTCGTGTTATCCTTAGTTTGTTTCATTGTCACTAAATATATTTTGGCAATGTTGGCGCAATATATGAGCCGTAGTAACGGTTATCTACGGCTATTAGGTTTGTCCTTAACAGTCCCCACTGAACAACAACCTTAATTAAATGAGTAAAAAGTTAATTAGGTTACACGGAATATGAACAGAATTTCAGTTGAATGGTTCGAAACACTAGATATAAAGATATTTGTTACAAATACTGCTTAAAATCTTCCTTGGATATGAAATAAGTTGAAAGGGGAACATACGCGTTCAAAAAGTGTCAAAATTATGCATCAAATGATTGAATTTAGTATTTTGATGCAAAATTTGACTGTGTGTAGGACATTTCGATGTCAAAAAAGTTTGATCCATTTTGATGGATCACATCCGTTTGATATTTTTGACAAGTCATATTTTTCACTTGGAGGGGTATGGATAGACGCATGGCAGTGTCTTCTTTCCTCATCAATTACTGCTCGACGAGACCAATGTAACAGAAAACTGATGGAAAAAACGCATATACTTATACGTGTGTGAGCAATTATACATCAAAATTTTGTATCAAAGTTACGCGTCAAATTTTTGATACAAAAATGTTTACACTATTTTTTTGTACGTGTATACATTCATTATCTTTCTGCTCAGTTTTCATTCAGTTTTCATTTGATGGCAATCCCTCTGCAACAGAACACTCAGCTGTGACAATAATCTCACCCGACAGTTTAAGCTCCCAAAACATTATTCTATTATCGAGTTGTGATTTGACTGCAAAATTCTCCACATCGAGTAAACATTTGAAGAACGAAACGTTAGGCTGTGAGTTGTTTGATATATTAATGTAGAATATAAGTCTCGTAATTATTTCATATTTTGAAATTGTTTTCTATTATTTCTTAACTCTGGGATTAATTTCATATATATGTTTTATGTTGAATGATTAAATCTAAACTATAGAATACTCAAATGTTTAATGACGAATGAATGATTAACAATTCTCATATGTTTGCTTCTGCATTTTTATATTTATGAAAATAAATATTGTAATTATACGAGTATATTTCCTTTTCAGTTTTAGTTTTCAATGCTTAAATTCTTTAGTTATTTCCAGTATTTTTGTGCAGGAAAATAAAGTGTGAGGTAATAGATTTCAGGGGAAATCTCCAGCAAGTCAAATATTGGCTTGAAATTGTCTCCTGGGATGTTTCCAAGGCACAGTGTACGCTTTGGAACAAAATAACATTTGAACGTCAATTCTTTGTTAAATTATTTTTTTTTTCACTACACCTAGAGTTATATTTTAAATACAGAAAAATGTTATGAAGTTATTTATGTATATGATATGATATAATATATATATATATATATTCTTATGAAAATATGATCGTCCAATTAATAGTAGTATAATTGACGATAGATACAAATTGAAATTATTACGGTATATATTATTATAATCAAAATACTTCTTTATAATTCATTGTAAAATTCTTAAGAAATTTTTCTCCACACCAACTTCCTTTTTTTTCAGAGGGAAAATAAGAGTGTTGCCATGAAGAGATAATTATTCTCGCTAAATGGCTTCTAAATATCTTAAATTGAGTTGTACTCAATTTCACTGTTAGTGATGTGGCAGGTAAATTACTCTCTCAGGTAAATTACTCTCTACAGGTAAATTGATCTCTACAGGTAAATTACTCTCTACAGGTAAATTACTCTCTACAGGTAAATTACTCTCTACAGGTAAATTACTCTCTACAGGTAAATTACTCTCTCAGGTAAATTACTCTCTACAGGTAAATTACTCTCTACAGGTAAATTACTCTCTCAGGTAAATTACTCTCTACAGGTAAATTACTCTCTACAGGTAAATTACTCTCTACAGGTAAATTACTATCTCAGGTAAATTACTCTCTACAGGTAAATTACTCTCTACAGGTAAATTACTCTCTACAGGTAAATTACTCTCTACAGGTAAATTACTCTCTACAGGTAAATTACTCTCTCAGGTAAATTACTCTCTACAGGTAAATTACTCTCTGCAGGTAAATTACTCTCTACAGGTAAATTACTCTCTACAGGTAAATTACTCTTTACAGGTAAATTACTCTCTACAGGTAAATTGCTCTCTACAGGTAAATTACTCTCTACAGGTAAATTACTCTCTACAGGTAAATTACTCTTTCAGGTAAATTACTCTCTACAGGTAAATTACTCTCTACAGGTAAATTACTCTCTACAGGTAAATTACTCTCTCCAGGTAAATTACTCTCTACAGGTAAATTACTCTCTACAGGTAAATTACTCTCTACAGGTAAATTACTTTCTACAGGTAAATTACTCTCTCCAGGTAAATTACTCTCTACAGGTAAATTACTCTCTACAGGTAAATTACTCTCTACAGGTAAATTACTCTCTACAGGAAAATTACTCTCTCCAGGTAAATTACTCTCTCAGGTAAATTACTCTCTACAGGTAAATTACTCTCTACAGGTAAATTACTCTCTCAGGTAAATTACTCTCTACAGGTAAATTACTCTCTCCAGGTAAATTACTCTCTCATGTAAATTACTCTCTACAGGTAAATTACTCTCTACAGGTAAATTACTCTCTACAGGTAAATTACTCTCTACAGGTAAATTACTCTCTACAGGTAAATTACTCTCTCCAGGTAAATTACTCTCTCAGGTAAATTACTCTCTCAGGTAAATTACTCTCTCAGGTAAATTACTCTCTACAGGTAAATTACTCTCTCAGGTAAATTACTCTCTCAGGTAAATTACTCTCTCAGGTAAATTGCTCTCTACAGGTAAATTACTCTCTCAGGTAAATTACTCTCTCAGGTAAATTACTCTCTCAGGTAAATTACTCTCTACAGGTAAATTACTCTCTCAGGTAAATTACTCTCTCAGGTAAATTACTCTCTCAGGTAAATTACTCTCTACAGGTAAAGTACTCTCTACAGGTAAATTACTCTCTCCAGGTAAATTACTCTCTACAGGTAAATTACTCTCTCAGGTAAATTACTCTCTCAGGTAAATTACTCTCTCAGGTAAATTACTCTCTCAGGTAAATTACTCTCTACAGGTAAATTACTCTCTACAGGTAAATTACTCTCTCCAGGTAAATTACTCTCTACAGGTAAATTACTCTCTCAGGTAAATTACTCTCTCAGGTAAATTACTCTCTCAGGTAAATTACTCTCTCAGGTAAATTACTCTCTACAGGTAAATTACTCTCTACAGGTAAATTACTCTCTCCAGGTAAATTACTCTCTACAGATAAATTACTCTCTCCAGGTAAATTACTCTCTATTCACTATTATTGGTGGGACAGGTAAATAAATATATCACTACAGTAGACTGAATGTATGGACTAATATCATGCTCTGTGAGAACAGTTAGGGGTAATCATGTAAATAGAATATAAACTGAGAAATTTACTAGGAAGACTGCTGCTTAGATTTGGATATACTAATTCATCATCCACTGAATTACTTTATGACTTCCAGCTGCAGTTGTAGTTTTGTAACTTATAACTAATAAGAGAAAGTCAAGATGTACGGAACTTCTGACATCCGATATAACTCTAACTGAAACATGGCACTGTTTTTTCAACATGAGTAACTTTAAAGAGAAGTTATGAATAACATTACTAGTATTAGTGTGATATAAAGTAATGATTAATGTGACTAAGAGTAAATAAACATCAATATGCTTACAGAAACATCACTTATCTTACAGAAACATCACTTAGCTTACAGAAACATCACTTAGCTTACAGAAACATCACTTAGCTTACAGAAACATCACTTAGCTTACAGAAACATCACTTAGCTTACAGAAACATCACTTAGCTTACAGAAACATCACTTAGCTTACAGAAACATCACTTAGCTTACAGAAACATCACTTAGCTTACAGAAACATCACTTAGCTTACAGAAACATCACTTAGCTTACAGAAACATCACTTAGCTTATAGAAACATCACTTAGCTTACAGAAACATCACTTAGCTTACAGAAACATCACTTAGCTTGCAGAAACATCACTTAGCTTACAGAAACATCACTTAGCTTACAGAAACATCACTTAGCTTACAGAAACATCACTTAGCTTACAGAAACATCACTTAGCTTGCAGAAACATCACTTAGCTTACAGAAACATCACTTAGCTTACAGAAACATCACTTAGCTTACAGAAACATCACTTAGCTTACAGAAACATCACTTAGCTTACAGAAACATCACTTAGCTTACAGAAACATCACTTAGCTTACAGAAACATCACTTAGCTTACAGAAACATCACTTAGCTTACAGAAACATCACTTAGCTTATAGAAACATCACTTAGCTTACAGAAACATCACTTAGCTTGCAGAAACATCACTTAGCTTATAGAAACATCACTTAGCTTACAGAAACATCACATAGCTTGCAGAAACATCACTTAGCTTATAGAAACATCACTTAGCTTACAGAAACATCACTTAGCTTACAGAAACATCACTTAGCTTATAGAAACATCACTTAGCTTACAGAAACATCACTTAGCTTACAGAAACATCACTTAGCTTGCAGAAACATCACTTAGCTTACAGAAACATCACTTAGCTTACAGAAACATCACTTAGCTTACAGAAACATCACTTAGCTTGCAGAAGCATCACTTAGCTTACAGAAACATCACTTAGCTTACAGAAACATCACTTAGCTTACAGAAACATCACTTAGCTTGCAGAAACATCACTTAGCTTATAGAAACATCATTTAGCTTACAGAAACATCACTTAGCTTATAGAAACATCATTTAGCTTACAGAAACATCACGTAATTAGCTTACAGAAACATCACTTAGCTTGCAGAAACATCATTTAGCTTGCAGAAACATCACTTAGCTTACAGAAACATCACTTAGCTTACAGAAACATCACTTAGCTTGCAGAAACATCACTTAGCTTATAGAAACATCACTTAGCTTACAGAAACATCACTTAGCTTGCAGAAACATCACTTAGCTTATAGAAACATCATTTAGCTTACAGAAACATCACTTAGCTTATAGAAACATCATTTAGCTTACAGAAACATCACGTAATTAGCTTACAGAAACATCACTTAGCTTGCAGAAACATCATTTAGCTTGCAGAAACATCACTTAGCTTATAGAAACATCATTAAGCATACAGAAACATCACGTAATTAGCTTACAAAAACATCACTTAGCTTGCAGAAACATCACTTAGCTTACAGAAACATCACTTAGCTTACAGAAACATCACTTAGCTTACAGAAACATCACTTAGCTTGCAGAAACATCACTTAGCTTACAGAAACACACTTAGCTTGCAGAAACATCACTTAGCTTACAGAAACATCACTTAGCTTACAGAAACATCACTTAGCTTGCAGAAACATCACTTAGCTTACAGAAACATCACTTAGCTTGCAGAAACATCACTTAGCTTGCAGAAACATCACTTAGCTTACAGAAACATCACTTAGCTTGCAGAAACATCACTTAGCTTAAAGAAACATCATTTAGCTTACAGAAACATCACGTAATTAGCTTACAGAAACATCACTTAGCTTGCAGAAACATCACTTAGCTTGCAGAAACATCACTTAGCTTGCAGAAACATCACTTAGCTTACAGAAACATCACTTAGCTTGCAGAAACATCACTTAGCTTATAGAAACATCATTTAGCTTACAGAAACATCACGTAATTAGCTTACAGAAACATCACTTAGCTTGCAGAAACATCATTTAGCTTGCAGAAACATCACTTAGCTTATAGAAACATCATTTAGCTTACAGAAACATCACGTAATTAGCTTACAGAAACATCACTTAGCTTGCAGAAACATCACTTAGCTTACAGAAACATCACTTAGCTTACAGAAACATCACTTAGCTTACAGAAACATCACTTAGCTTACAGAAACATCACTTAGCTTGCAGAAACATCACTTAGCTTACAGAAACATCACTTAGCTTGCAGAAACATCACTTAGCTTGCAGAAACATCACTTAGCTTGCAGAAACATCACTTAGCTTACAGAAACATCACTTAGCTTGCAGAAACATCACTTAGCTTATAGAAACATCATTTAGCTTACAGAAACATCACGTAATTAGCTTACAGAAACATCACTTAGCTTGCAGAAACATCACTTAGCTTGCAGAAACATCACTTAGCTTGCAGAAACATCACTTAGCTTACAGAAACATCACTTAGCTTGCAGAAACATCACTTAGCTTATAGAAACATCATTTAGCTTACAGAAACATCACGTAATTAGCTTACAGAAACATCACTTAGCTTACAGAAACATCACGTAATTAGCTTACAGAAACATCACTTGGCTTACAGAAACATCACTTAGCTTGCAGAAACATCACTTAGCTTACAGAAACATCACTTAGCTTACAGAAACATCACTTAGCTTGCAGAAACATCACTTAGCTTATAGAAACATCACTTAGCTTACAGAAACATCACTTAGCTTGCAGAAACATCACTTAGCTTATAGAAACATCATTTAGCTTACAGAAACATCACTTAGCTTATAGAAACATCATTTAGCTTACAGAAACATCACGTAATTAGCTTACAGAAACATCACTTAGCTTGCAGAAACATCATTTAGCTTGCAGAAACATCACTTAGCTTATAGAAACATCATTTAGCTTACAGAAACATCACGTAATTAGCTTACAGAAACATCACTTAGCTTGCAGAAACATCACTTAGCTTACAGAAACATCACTTAGCTTACAGAAACATCACTTAGCTTACAGAAACATCACTTAGCTTGCAGAAACATCAATTAGCTTACAGAAACACACTTAGCTTGCAGAAACATCACTTAGCTTACAGAAACATCACTTGGCTTACAGAAACATCACTTAGCTTGCAGAAACATCACTTAGCTTACAGAAACATCACTTAGCTTGCAGAAACATCACTTAGCTTGCAGAAACATCACTTAGCTTACAGAAACATCACTTAGCTTGCAGAAACATCACTTAGCTTATAGAAACATCATTTAGCTTACAGAAACATCACGTAATTAGCTTACAGAAACATCACTTAGCTTGCAGAAACATCACTTAGCTTGCAGAAACATCACTTAGCTTGCAGAAACATCACTTAGCTTACAGAAACATCACTTAGCTTGCAGAAACATCACTTAGCTTATAGAAACATCATTTAGCTTACAGAAACATCACGTAATTAGCTTACAGAAACATCACTTAGCTTGCAGAAACATCACTTAGCTTACAGAAACATCACTTAGCTTACAGAAACATCACTTAGCTTACAGAAACATCACTTAGCTTACAGAAACATCACTTAGCTTGCAGAAACATCACTTAGCTTACAGAAACATCACTTAGCTTGTAGAAACATCACTTAGCTTGCAGAAACATCACTTAGCTTGCAGAAACATCACTTAGCTTACAGAAACATCACGTAATTAGCTTACAGAAACATCACTTGGCTTACAGAAACATCACTTAGCTTGCAGAAACATCACTTAGCTTACAGAAACATCACTTAGCTTACAGAAACATCACTTAGCTTGCAGAAACATCACTTAGCTTATAGAAACATCACTTAGCTTACAGAAACATCACTTAGCTTGCAGAAACATCACTTAGCTTATAGAAACATCATTTAGCTTACAGAAACATCACTTAGCTTATAGAAACATCATTTAGCTTACAGAAACATCACGTAATTAGCTTACAGAAACATCACTTAGCTTGCAGAAACATCATTTAGCTTGCAGAAACATCACTTAGCTTATAGAAACATCATTTAGCTTACAGAAACATCACGTAATTAGCTTACAGAAACATCACTTAGCTTGCAGAAACATCACTTAGCTTACAGAAACATCACTTAGCTTACAGAAACATCACTTAGCTTACAGAAACATCACTTAGCTTGCAGAAACATCAATTAGCTTACAGAAAAACACTTAGCTTGCAGAAACATCACTTAGCTTACAGAAACATCACTTAGCTTACAGAAACATCACTTAGCTTGCAGAAACATCACTTAGCTTACAGAAACATCACTTAGCTTGCAGAAACATCACTTAGCTTGCAGAAACATCACTTAGCTTACAGAAACATCACTTAGCTTGCAGAAACATCACTTAGCTTATAGAAACATCATTTAGCTTACAGAAACATCACGTAATTAGCTTACAGAAACATCACTTAGCTTGCAGAAACATCACTTAGCTTGCAGAAACATCACTTAGCTTGCAGAAACATCACTTAGCTTACAGAAACATCACTTAGCTTGCAGAAACATCACTTAGCTTATAGAAACATCATTTAGCTTACAGAAACATCACGTAATTAGCTTACAGAAACATCACTTAGCTTGCAGAAACATCACTTAGCTTACAGAAACATCACTTAGCTTACAGAAACATCACTTAGCTTACAGAAACATCACTTAGCTTACAGAAACATCACTTAGCTTGCAGAAACATCACTTAGCTTACAGAAACATCACTTAGCTTGCAGAAACATCACTAAGCTTGCAGAAACATCACTTAGCTTGCAGAAACATCACTTAGCTTACAGAAACATCACTTAGCTTGCAGAAACATCACTTAGCTTACAGAAACATCACTTAGCTTACAGAAACATCACTTAGCTTATAGAAACATCACTTAGCTTACAGAAACATCACTTAGCTTGCAGAAACATCACTTAGCTTATAGAAACATCACTTAGCTTACAGAAACATCACTTAGCTTACAGAAACATCACTTAGCTTATAGAAACATCACTTAGCTTACAGAAACATCACTTAGCTTACAGAAACATCACTTAGCTTGCAGAAACATCACTTAGCTTACAGAAACATCACTTAGCTTACAGAAACATCACTTAGCTTACAGAAACATCACTTAGCTTGCAGAAACATCACTTAGCTTACAGAAACATCACTTAGCTTACAGAAAATTCACTTAGCTTACAGAAACATCACTTAGCTTACAGAAACATCACTTAGCTTGCAGAAACATCACTTAGCTTATAGAAACATCATTTAGCTTACAGAAACATCACTTAGCTTATAGAAACATCATTTAGCTTACAGAAACATCACGTAATTAGCTTACAGAAACATCACTTAGCTTGCAGAAACATCATTTAGCTTGCAGAAACATCACTTAGCTTACAGAAACATCACTTAGCTTACAGAAACATCACTTAGCTTACAGAAACATCACTTAGCTTGCAGAAACATCACTTAGCTTACAGAAACATCACTTAGCTTACAGAAACATCACTTAGCTTATAGAAACATCATTTAGCTTACAGAAACATCACGTAATTAGCTTACAGAAACATCACTTAGCTTGCAGAAACATCACTTAGCTTGCAGAAACATCACTTAGCTTACAGAAACATCACTTAGCTTGCAGAAACATCACTTAGCTTATAGAAACATCACTTAGCTTACAGAAACATCACTTAGCTTGCAGAAACATCACTTAGCTTATAGAAACATCATTTAGCTTACAGAAACATCACTTAGCTTATAGAAACATCATTTAGCTTACAGAAACATCACGTAATTAGCTTACAGAAACATCACTTAGCTTGCAGAAACATCATTTAGCTTGCAGAAACATCACTTAGCTTATAGAAACATCATTTAGCTTACAGAAACATCACGTAATTAGCTTACAGAAACATCACTTAGCTTGCAGAAACATCACTTAGCTTACAGAAACATCACTTAGCTTACAGAAACATCACTTAGCTTACAGAAACATCACTTAGCTTGCAGAAACATCACTTAGCTTACAGAAACACACTTAGCTTGCAGAAACATCACTTAGCTTACAGAAACATCACTTAGCTTACAGAAACATCACTTAGCTTGCAGAAACATCACTTAGCTTACAGAAACATCACTTAGCTTGCAGAAACATCACTTAGCTTGCAGAAACATCACTTAGCTTACAGAAACATCACTTAGCTTGCAGAAACATCACTTAGCTTATAGAAACATCATTTAGCTTACAGAAACATCACGTAATTAGCTTACAGAAACATCACTTAGCTTGCAGAAACATCACTTAGCTTGCAGAAACATCACTTAGCTTGCAGAAACATCACTTAGCTTACAGAAACATCACTTAGCTTGCAGAAACATCACTTAGCTTATAGAAACATCATTTAGCTTACAGAAACATCACGTAATTAGCTTACAGAAACATCACTTAGCTTGCAGAAACATCATTTAGCTTGCAGAAACATCACTTAGCTTATAGAAACATCATTTAGCTTACAGAAACATCACGTAATTAGCTTACAGAAACATCACTTAGCTTGCAGAAACATCACTTAGCTTACAGAAACATCACTTAGCTTACAGAAACATCACTTAGCTTACAGAAACATCACTTAGCTTACAGAAACATCACTTAGCTTGCAGAAACATCACTTAGCTTACAGAAACATCACTTAGCTTGCAGAAACATCACTTAGCTTGCAGAAACATCACTTAGCTTGCAGAAACATCACTTAGCTTACAGGAACATCACTTAGCTTGCAGAAACATCACTTAGCTTATAGAAACATCATTTAGCTTACAGAAACATCACGTAATTAGCTTACAGAAACATCACTTAGCTTGCAGAAACATCACTTAGCTTGCAGAAACATCACTTAGCTTGCAGAAACATCACTTAGCTTACAGAAACATCACTTAGCTTGCAGAAACATCACTTAGCTTATAGAAACATCATTTTGCTTACAGAAACATCACGTAATTAGCTTACAGAAACATCACTTAGCTTACAGAAACATCACGTAATTAGCTTACAGAAACATCACTTGGCTTACAGAAACATCACTTAGCTTGCAGAAACATCACTTAGCTTACAGAAACATCACTTAGCTTACAGAAACATCACTTAGCTTGCAGAAACATCACTTAGCTTATAGAAACATCACTTAGCTTACAGAAACATCACTTAGCTTGCAGAAACATCACTTAGCTTATAGAAACATCATTTAGCTTACAGAAACATCACGTAATTAGCTTACAGAAACATCACTTAGCTTACAGAAACATCACTTAGCTTGCAGAAACATCACTTAGCTTATAGAAACATTATTTAGCTTACAGAAACATCACGTAATTAGCTTACAGAAACATCACTTAGCTTGCAGAAACATCACTTAGCTTACAGAAACATCACTTAGCTTACAGAAACATCACTTAGCTTACAGAAACATCACTTAGCTTACAGAAACATCACTTAGCTTGCAGAAACATCACTTAGCTTACAGAAACATCACTTAGCTTGCAGAAACATCACTTAGCTTGCAGAAACATCACTTAGCTTGCAGAAACATTACTTAGCTTACAGAAACATCACTTAGCTTGCAGAAACATCACTTAGCTTACAGAAACATCACTTAGCTTACAGACACATCACTTAGCTTATAGAAACATCACTTAGCTTACAGAAACATCACTTAGGTTGCAGAAACATCACTTAGCTTATAGAAACATCACTTAGCTTACAGAAACATCACTTAGCTTACAGAAACATCACTTAGCTCATAGAAACATCACTTAGCTTACAGAAACATCACTTAGCTTACAGAAACATCACTTAGCTTGCAGAAACATCACTTAGCTTACAGAAACATCACTTAGCTTACAGAAACATCACTTAGCTTACAGAAACATCACTTAGCTTGCAGAAACATCACTTAGCTTACAGAAACATCACTTAGCTTACAGAAAATTCACTTAGCTTACAGAAACATCACTTAGCTTACAGAAACATCACTTAGCTTGCAAAAACATCACTTAGCTTATAGAAACATCATTTAGCTTACAGAAACATCACTTAGCTTATAGAAACATCATTTAGCTTACAGAAACATCACGTAATTAGCTTACAGAAACATCACTTAGCTTGCAGAAACATCATTTAGCTTGCAGAAACATCACTTAGCTTACAGAAACATCACTTAGCTTACAGAAACATCACTTAGCTTACAGAAACATCACTTAGCTTGCAGAAACATCACTTAGCTTACAGAAACATCACTTAGCTTACAGAAACATCACTTAGCTTATAGAAACATCATTTAGCTTACAGAAACATCACGTAATTAGCTTACAGAAACATCACTTAGCTTGCAGAAACATCACTTAGCTTGCAGAAACATCACTTAGCTTACAGAAACATCACTTAGCTTGCAGAAACATCACTTAGCTTATAGAAACATCACTTAGCTTACAGAAACATCACTTAGCTTGCAGAAACATCACTTAGCTTATAGAAACATCATTTAGCTTACAGAAACATCACTTAGCTTATAGAAACATCATTTAGCTTACAGAAACATCACGTAATTAGCTTACAGAAACATCACTTAGCTTGCAGAAACATCATTTAGCTTGCAGAAACATCACTTAGCTTATAGAAACATCATTTAGCTTACAGAAACATCACGTAATTAGCTTACAGAAACATCACTTAGCTTGCAGAAACATCACTTAGCTTACAGAAACATCACTTAGCTTACAGAAACATCACTTAGCTTACAGAAACATCACTTAGCTTGCAGAAACATCACTTAGCTTACAGAAACACACTTAGCTTGCAGAAACATCACTTAGCTTACAGAAACATCACTTAGCTTACAGAAACATCACTTAGCTTGCAGAAACATCACTTAGCTTACAGAAACATCACTTAGCTTGCAGAAACATCACTTAGCTTGCAGAAACATCACTTAGCTTACAGAAACATCACTTAGCTTGCAGAAACATCACTTAGCTTATAGAAACATCATTTAGCTTACAGAAACATCACTTAGCTTATAGAAACATCATTTAGCTTACAGAAACATCACTTAGCTTACAGAAACATCACTTAGCTTATAGAAACATCATTTAGCTTACAGAAACATCACGTAATTAGCTTACAGAAACATCACTTAGCTTGCAGAAACATCACTTAGCTTGCAGAAACATCACTTAGCTTGCAGAAACATCACTTAGCTTACAGAAACATCACTTAGCTTGCAGAAACATCACTTAGCTTATAGAAACATCATTTAGCTTACAGAAACATCACGTAATTAGCTTACAGAAACATCACTTAGCTTACAGAAACATCACGTAATTAGCTTACAGAAACATCACTTGGCTTACAGAAACATCACTTAGCTTGCAGAAACATCACTTAGCTTACAGAAACATCACTAAGCTTACAGAAACATCACTTAGCTTGCAGAAACATCACTTAGCTTATAGAAACATCACTTAGCTTACAGAAACATCACTTAGCTTGCAGAAACATCACTTAGCTTATAGAAACATCATTTAGCTTACAGAAACATCACTTAGCTTATAGAAACATCATTTAGCTTACAGAAACATCACGTAATTAGCTTACAGAAACATCACTTAGCTTGCAGAAACATCATTTAGCTTGCAGAAACATCACTTAGCTTATAGAAACATCATTTAGCTTACAGAAACATCACGTAATTAGCTTACAGAAACATCACTTAGCTTGCAGAAACATCACTTAGCTTACAGAAACATCACTTAGCTTACAGAAACATCACTTAGCTTACAGAAACATCACTTAGCTTGCAGAAACATCACTTAGCTTACAGAAACACACTTAGCTTGCAGAAACATCACTTAGCTTACAGAAACATCACTTAGCTTACAGAAACATCACTTAGCTTGCAGAAACATCACTTAGCTTACAGAAACATCACTTAGCTTGCAGAAACATCACTTAGCTTGCAGAAACATCACTTAGCTTACAGAAACATCACTTAGCTTGCAGAAACATCACTTAGCTTATAGAAACATCATTTAGCTTACAGAAACATCACGTAATTAGCTTACAGAAACATCACTTAGCTTGCAGAAACATCACTTAGCTTGCAGAAACATCACTTAGCTTGCAGAAACATCACTTAGCTTACAGAAACATCACTTAGCTTGCAGAAACATCACTTAGCTTATAGAAACATCATTTAGCTTACAGAAACATCACGTAATTAGCTTACAGAAACATCACTTAGCTTGCAGAAACATCATTTAGCTTGCAGAAACATCACTTAGCTTATAGAAACATCATTAAGCTTACAGAAACATCACGTAATTAGCTTACAGAAACATCACTTAGCTTGCAGAAACATCACTTAGCTTACAGAAACATCACTTAGCTTACAGAAACATCACTTAGCTTACAGAAACATCACTTAGCTTACAGAAACATCACTTAGCTTGCAGAAACATCACTTAGCTTACAGAAACATCACTTAGCTTGCAGAAACATCACTTAGCTTGCAGAAACATCACTTAGCTTGCAGAAACATCACTTAGCTTACAGAAACATCACTTAGCTTGCAGAAACATCACTTAGCTTATAGAAACATCATTTAGCTTACAGAAACATCACGTAATTAGCTTACAGAAACATCACTTAGCTTGCAGAAACATAACTTAGCTTGCAGAAACATCACTTAGCTTGCAGAAACATCACTTAGCTTACAGAAACATCACTTAGCTTGCAGAAACATCACTTAGCTTATAGAAACATCATTTAGCTTACAGAAACATCACGTAATTAGCTTACAGAAACATCACTTAGCTTACAGAAACATCACGTAATTAGCTTACAGAAACATCACTTGGCTTACAGAAACATCACTTAGCTTGCAGAAACATCACTTAGCTTACAGAAACACACTTAGCTTACAGAAACATCACTTAGCTTATAGAAACATCACTTAGCTTACAGAAACATCACTTAGCTTGCAGAAACATCACTTAGCTTACAGAAACACACTTAGCTTACAGAAACATCACTTAGCTTACAGAAACATCACTTAGCTTACAGAAACATCACTTAGCTTACAGAATATAGTGAATGAATTTGACAGTTAAAATGTAAACAATTTATTTTAGTTAATTTTTCTTTTAGTACACATAAGTACAAACCCTCTAATCGTCAAGTACACTCCATATAATTGTCAAGTACACTCCATATCATCGTCAAGTACACTCCATATCACCGTCAAGTACACTCCATATCACCGTCAAGTACACTCCATATCATCGTCAAGTACACTCCATATCATCGTCAAGTACACTCCATATCATCGTCAAGTACACTCCATATCATCGTCAAGTACACTCCATATCATCGTCAAGTACACTCCATATCATCGTCAAGCACACTCCATATCATCATCAAGTACACTCCATATCATCGTCAAGTACACTCCATATCATCGTCAAGTAGTCTCCATATCACCGTCAAGTACACTCCATATCATCGTCAAGTACACTCCATATCACTGTCAAGTACACTCTATATCACCGTCAAGTACACTCCATATCACCGTCAAGTACACTCCATATCATCGTCAAGTACACTCCATATCATCGTCAAGCACACTCCATATCATCATCAAGTACACTCCATATCATCGTCAAGTACACTCCATATCATCGTCAAGTAGTCTCCATATCACCGTCAAGTACACTCCATATCATCGTCAAGTACACTCCATATCATCGTCAAGTACACTCCATATCATCATCAAGAACACTCCATATCATCGTCAAGTACACTCCATATCATCGTCAAGTAGTCTCCATATCATCGTCAAGTACACTCCATATCATCGTCAAGTACACTCCATATCATCGTCAAGTACACTCCATATCATCGTCAAGCACACTCCATATCATCTTCAAGTACACTCCATATCATCGTCAAGTACACTCCATATCATCGTCAAGTAGTCTCCATATCACCGTCAAGTACACTCCATATCATCGTCATGTAGTCTCCATATCACCGTCAAGTACACTCCATATCATCGTCAAGTACACTCCATATCATCGTCAAGTACACTCCATATCATCGTCAAGTACACTCCATATCATCGTCAAGTACACTCCATATAATCGTCAAGCACACTCCATATCATCGTCAAGTACACTCCATATCATCGTCCAGTACACTCCATATCATCGTCAAGTGCACTCCATATCATCGTCGAGTACACTCCATATCACCGTCAAGTACACTCCATATCATCGTCAAGCACACTCCATATCATCGTCGAGTACACTCCATATAACCGTCAAGTACACTCCATATCATCGTCAAGTACACTCCATATCATCGTCAAGTACACTCCATATCATCGTCAAGTACACTCCATATCATCGTCAAGTACACTCCATATCATCGTCAAGAAGTCTCCATATCATCGTCAAGTACACTCCATATCACCGTCAAGTACACTCCATATCACCGTCAAGTACACTCCATATCATCGTCAAGTAGTCTCCATATCATCGTCAAGTACACTCCATATCATCGTCAAGTACACTCCATATCATCGTCAAGCACACTCCATATCATCGTCAAGTACACTCCATATCATCGTCAAGTACACTCCATATCATCGTCAAGTACACTCCATATCATCGTCAAGTACACTCCATATCATCGTCAAGTAGTGTCCATATCATCGTCAAGTACACTCCATATCACCGTCAAGTACATTCCATATCATCGTCAAGTACACTCCATATCATCGTCAAGTACACTCCATATCATCGTCAAGTACAGTCTTTCTCATCGTCATCTCATCGGGTTAGTCTCATGACGACATATGAGTCGTGTTTGATTTATTACTCCTCTCATTGATGGCCAATTTATCAAAGGGGAGAAAGTTGAGGAAAAAACTCATAGATTGACAGAGTCTTGTGAGAGTGACGACAATGCATAGAGACGATAAGAAGCTAATGCGTAGAGACGATATGAAGCTAATGCATAGAGACGATATGAAGCTATTGCATAGAGACGATATGTAGCTAATGCATAGAGACGATATGAAGCTAATGCATAGAGACGATAAGAAGCTAATGCATAGAGACGATAAGAAGCTAATGCATAGAGACGATAAGAAGCTAATGCGTAGAGACGATATGAAGCTAATGCATAGAGACGATATGAAGCTATTGCATAGAGACGATATGTAGCTAATGCATAGAGACGATATGAAGCTAATGCATAGAGACGATAAGAAGCTAATGCATAGAGACGATATGAAGCTAATGCATAGATAACGATATGAAGCTAATGCATTGAGACGATAAGAAGCTAATGCATTGAGACGATAAGAAGCTAATGCATAGAGACGATAAGAAGCTAATGCATAGAGACGATATGAAGCTAATGCATAGAGACGATATGAAGCTAATGCATAGAGACGATATGAAGCTAATGCATAGAGACGATATGAAGCTAATGCATTGAGACGATATGAAGCTAATGCATAGAGACGATATGAAGCTATTGCATAGAGACGATAAGAAGCTAATGCATTGAGACGATAAGAAGCTAATGCATAGAGACGATAAAAAGCTAATGCATAGAGACGATATGAAGCTAATGCATAGAGACGATATGAAGCTAATGCATAGAGACGATATGAAGCTAATGCATAGAGACGATATGAAGCTAATGCATAGAGACGATATGAAGCTAATGCATAGATACGATATGAAGCTATTGCATAGAGACGATAAGAAGCTAATGCATAGAGACGATATGAAGCTAATGCATAGAGACGATATGTAGCTAATGCATAGAGACGATATGAAGCTAATGCATAGATACGATATGAAGCTATTGCATAGAGACGATAAGAAGCTAATGCATAGAGACGATAAGAAGCTAATGCATAGAGACGATAAGAAGCTAATGCATAGAGACAATAAGAAGCTAATGCATAGAGACAATAAGAAGCTAATGCATAGAGACGATAAGAAGCTAATGCATAGAGACGATAAGAAGCTAATGCATAGAGACGATAAGAAGCTAATGCATAGAGACAATAAGAAGCTAATGCATAGAGACAATAAGAAGCTAATGCATAGAGACGATAAGAAGATAATGCATAGAGACGATAAGAAGCTAATGCATAGAGACGATAAGAAGCTAATGCATAGAGACAATAAGAAGCTAATGCATAGAGACGATAAGAAGCTAATGCATAGAGACGATAAGAAGCTAATGCATAGAGACGATAAGAAGCTAATGCATAGAGACGATAAGAAGCTAATGCATAGAGACGATATGTAGCTAATGCATAGAGACGATATGAAGCTAATGCATAGAGACGATATGAAGCTAATGCATAGAGACGATATGTAGCTAATGCATAGAGACGATATGAAGCTAATGCATAGAGACGATAAGAAGCTAATGCATAGAGACGATAAGAAGCTAATGCATAGAGACGATAAGAAGCTAATGCATAGAGACGATATGAAGCTAATGCATAGAGACGATATGAAGCTAATGCATAGAGACGATATGAAGCTAATGCATAGAGACGATATGTAGCTAATGCATAGAGACGATATGAAGCTAATGCATAGAGACGATATGAAGCTAATGCATAGAGACGATATGAAGCTAATGCATAGATACGATAAGAAGCTAATGCATAGAGACGATAAGAAGCTAATGCATAGAGACGATAAGAAGCTAATGCATAGAGACGATAAGAAGCTAATGCATAGAGACGATAAGAAGCTAATGCATAGAGACGATAAGAAGCCTCTTTCCCATCGTATCATCATATCTAGAAGAATGATGTAACTGAGGTGATTGTATCCCAAGCAACCATGACACATTGTGCCAACATGGGCACTAGATGGTTAGATGGGCAAAAGACGGCAGAATAAAAAGTAGCCTAGAAATTACATGGGGATAATGTGGTTTTTCTTTCTCATGGAATGTTACCTTGGGAGAAGGTTGCTTCAATGTGGCGAATCCATCCCATTGAATTGTCATATTGGCCCAACCTGATTAATTTACATATAGTGTATCAACATTATGTGGATGAAACATGATTAACATATTGGAAAGTTTATTTTCTGGAATAGGTAGGATTTAATGATTTGCAATTAATAAAATGTCTTCAAATTAATATTAAACCATTAATCGTTATTAAACTATAAACTCGTCAGCATCTTGGACGAAGATGTTTTCAACATAACAGCCCATGCTGTCACCATGCTGGTCCATTTTGCAAAAAAATACACAGTACCTATACGATTTGTACACCTAGTGCCAACATTGGCCCCATTAACTCTGGTTGCTTTGGATTTGAACTGTAATGATTACTTTTCCATATTCGTACCTAGTTAACATTTGGTAACAATTATTATTTGGTAACAATGACTATTGCGGCAACATTGGCCAAATATTGTTAGAAGATTAACAAGACTGCTACAATATTGTTACGATATTAGGACAGTGTTGTCTCGAGAAACAATGCTACTATTGAAGTGCCTTCCAATCAGTTTCTATATTTTCAGGTAATTTACAAACATCATATTTTTGGATTGTTTAGAGAGCATAACTCCTAAACATTAAAAACATTATAGGAAGGGAGGAAACATACCTCCTAAACATTAAAAACATTATAGGAAGGGAGAAAACATACCTCCTAAACATTAGAAACATTATAGGAAGGGAGAGAACATACCTCCTAAACATTAGAAACGATATAGGAAGGGAGAGAACATACCTCCTAAACATTAGAAACGATATAGGAAGGGAGAGAACATACCTACTAAATATTAGAAACATTATAGGAAGGGAGAGAACATACCTCCTAAACATTAGAAACATTATAGGAAGGGAGAAAACATACCTCCTAAACATTAGAAACAATATAGGAAGGGAGAGAACATACCTCCTAAACATTAGAAACGATATAGGAAGGGAGAGAACATACCTACTAAATATTAGAAACATTATAGGAAGGGAGAGAACATACCTCCTAAACATTAGAAACATTATAGGAAGGGAGAGAACATACCTCCTAAACATTAGAAACATTATAGGAAGGGAGAGAACATACCTCCTAAACATTAGAAACATTATAGGAAGGGAGAGAACATACCTCCTAAACATTAGAAACAATATAGGAAGGGAGAGAACATACCTCCTAAACATTAGAAACGATATAGGAAGGGAGAGAACATACCTACTAAATATTAGAAACATTATAGGAAGGGAGAGAACATACCTCCTAAACATTAGAAACATTATAGGAAGGGAGAGAACATACCTCCTAAACATTAGAAACATTATAGGAAGGGAGAGAACATACCTCCTAAACATTAGAAACATTATAGGAAGGGAGAGAACATACCTCCTAAACATTAGAAACATTATAGGAAGGGAGAGAACATACCTCCTAAACATTAGAAACATTATAGGAAGGGAGAGAACATACCTCCTAAACATTAGAAACATTATAGGAAGGGAGAGAACATACCTCCTAAACATTAGAAACATTATAGGAAGGGAGAGAACATACCTCCTAAACATTAGAAACATTATAGGAAGGGAGAGAACATACCTCCTAAACATTAGAAACATTATAGGAAGGGAGAGAACATACCTACTAAACATTAGAAACATTATAGGAAGGGAGGAAACATACCTCCTAAACATTAGAAACATTATAGGAAGGGAGAGAACATACCTACTAAACATTAGAAACATTATAGGAAGGGAGAGAACATACCCCCTAAACATTAGAAACATTATAGGAAGGGAGAGAGCATACCTCCTAAACATTAGAAACATTATAGAAGGTATAAAATAATGCCAAAACAACTTAGCAACTCATTCCCGGATTGTTTTTCTCGCTAGAAATTGCTTCCCATTCCCCCTGTCGCAGTGATAATAAATCAGGCGTACCAATTGTCCCTCCATTTTCTCTGTGGCAATTGGTTCATCTAGTTCTGTAATGGAAGCACTTTCAACTGTGTAGTAGCTATATTTATATTGGTATTGCTATTGGTATTATAGTGTGTAAACATATATGCACTATTGTGCTATACTTATTATGGATGAACATTTTGCTGATTTTACTATTGTAATTTTGCTATATATATTTGATTTCATATGATAATTATTTAAATTTTTTATCTCACTTACATTTAAAATAAATTATTAATAATTTAAGTAACTGTTATTGTTTATTTACATCCACATCAAAATAAGCCATTTATATTAGAATATTCGTATATGTTTTACCGGTAAATTCATAGTTCACGTCCCTATTTCATTTATGGACGTGAACTAGGAAGGGGGTATTTGGATCGGTTCCTAGTTCACGCCCCTAAATGAAATAGGAATAAGAACTAGGAATCTACCGTTTTACCTATTACAGCTTTAACACAAAAAACATATGCAGCAAGTCTACTTTTTTATTTTAAAAACTTGCTGATATCTTCTATATCAATTATTAAACAATTTCAAATATTCACTTAAATCAAATTTAATCAATTAACCATTGAAAAGTAAACATATCCTTTTTATATATATAACTAATATACTATATTGTCGGCATATCCGTTACTGTGTTTTTTAAGAGAAGGCTAAGCAGTTGCTGGGGCCGATAAGGTGAATTTATCGCAATGTTATGTTAGCGACTGCACCGATAATTCCCTTAGTAAGCACGATAGACCGATATTTATAGTTTGAGCAATAATTATTCGAAAAAGAAAACACAATTGATGTACCATTTCAACATAATACGTACATATCGCCATTAATACATATTAATACTTTGAAAGGTAAAATTTAGAATAACTTACAAATTATAACTCTCAAAATCAAGGGAAAATCTGGTAAAAAGTCTATCTACCACTTATCGACCCTTACCATAATAATGATTGTAATTTAATATCATTTTCAACTGATGATTGTTTTAGATTATCGCAATAAAGGCTTTATTTCACTCCTTAGTTTCTCTTCAACTTCACAAAGTGTTTACAGACTAAAGATATCGAAATTCATTTAATTAATTACTCACTAATTAAATGGAAGAAGATCTCACGTTAAGGAACCTAATTGTTCTCTTCAAATTCGATTTTCAAAATTCCATCTACTGAGAGGTTCAATGATCTTCTCGTCTGTGAAATAAATCGTGTCCGGACAATTCGTCGAGGACAATTCGTCGCGGACAATTCGTTGCGGTCAATTCGTCGAGGACAATTCGTCGCGGACAATTCGTCGAGGACAATTCGTCGCGGACAATTCGTTGCGGTCAATTCGTTGCGGACAATTCGTTGCGGTAAATTCGTCGAGGACAATTCGTTGCGGTCAATTCGTCGAGGACAATTCGTCGCGGACAATTCGTTGCGTACAGTTTTCTCTGTTTCTTCTAAATTCGTTTTTATAATTTTTTAACTCTAATTCAACACGATTTTATACCATTTTATAATTCTTCTAATTATATCTGGAGATTTTGAGTTGGTTTGATCTGAGGTATTAAGATTTATAGAAATTACTCGTATTGTCGATACCCAGTCTTGATATTATTTTATTATTTAATTGTTTTTATTTATTTCAAATGTTTAATAATTAATTTTGAAATGTGGAATAATTAATTTCAAAATAATGGAAGATTACTTACTGATTAGAAAAATCTTTTATATTGTAGATACTAGTAACTATAGGGTTTGTACATATTATAAATAATTATATCATTTATTAATTTGAAGATTTGAAAGAAATGGAAAATATGGCGAATAAATGGCGAAATTAAATATGAAACAAATTAATAATATGAAATATGGCGAAAGGGAAAATATGGCGACGAATTGTCCGCGAAGAATTTAGCACGACAAATTGTGGGGCAATGGAAGATTATGAAGGACCTCATACTTGATCTACTATGGGCCACCATATTGATGAGAAGGAATTTTAGTTTTCAGTGCTAATTTAATGGGATGTCTCTAAAATTTATCTTTTCCTATTTTAAAGACTAACTTTTTTGAAAGTATCAATTTTAAAGTTTTTTTTATTTCAGAGACAGGATAGAGTGAACCGACTCTTCTCCAGTTGCTTTTTAATCATATTTTGGTTGGTATATTTCTTCATGGTAAATTAGAAGTTAATGTATTATGTACTCAGTACTTAGATGTATAATTTAATAATAGAAGAATCTAATAATAATAGAAGAAATAGTATTTACAAATAAGTATATTTTATAGAAAGTAGTTACGATTAGTAGATAATAACCAAGTTAATAAATTAATAATTGGCAGACCCTCTATCATTGTCCATTGCAGTAAATAATGATGGTATTAATCGGAAAATATTATAATTCAGATTTTATTTTAAGAATTTTTTATCGAGATTCTCTGATTAAAGACGATAGACTTTGAATGTTGTATCTTTATAATAAATTTTACTTTTATCATCGATTTTAATTGCAGATTCGAAACCGATGATCGGGGAATACAATTATGGTGACTCAGTTTTTTTCATTAATTCACGTATAAATATATAAAAAAAATATTCATAGAAACTATAATTAATTATGTAACTAGATGAGAAAATATATGCGTGAAGCAAAAATAAGTTTGTCAAATATTTTGCCTCAAGCGCAAGGTACATGGAATATTTTCTCATTTTCAGTAACAATTTATAATGATTATATAAAAGGTTGCCGCTATGCTGATATTTTATCACTTCTAATATATACTTTGTCAAAGACTTTGGACATTGCTGATGTAGTTAGTAATTTATAGTAACTGAATGTACATAATATATACAGGGTAGGCCAAAAAAATCTACATTTACTAATTTTAATAATTATAAAATATTAAGGTCTGAATAATAATTATAAAACTTTTAAAGTCTAAATATCGTCTGTAACTTTCGTTAATGAGTTCCTTATGAATATTTCTCTTTAATTGAGTTATTGTGTTTGGTTTATTAATTTTAATTTTCCTTTAACCCATAGATTATAGTCAGGAATGGGTTGGTCCGGGATGTAGGAGATCATTTTTTGCGGAAACAAGCGATTTCAAAGAAACATTGTTTTTAGCTGTGTGACTCGCGGTGCCATCTTGTTGATGCCAAATGTTTTGCTCCAAGTTTAGGCTCAAGGATATTTTGAAATTTTTCTCCATCGACTGTTAAAGAGCAAATCCCATTTCATTTTTGATCAGATATTGTCAAATGACACACTGTCGGCCAATTTAAATACAGTGTGTTTCACTAAAATGTCATTTTTAAATTAAATGATATTCAAAGGAAATATATCAGAAAGTGGCATCGACGATACATCGGTGTGCTCTTTAGGAACGGAAATTTTGATCGATATCGAATTATTTTCTGCCATCATTACCCAAACTGACTGAAAAAACTCTAAGAAAAAATTTCTCACTTGAAGGAAAGACATTCATCGAATGGGCCTTCAGCATGAACCCTCGCCCACAAAAGCTCGTTCCAAGCTTAAACTGTTCTTCAGAGTAAACGAAGAATTTGAAAAGAGCGGATCTTTGATCACGAAGCCCAAAAATCAGCACTGTACCAAAAGGACAGCGGAGGATTTGAATGACCTAATGAACATGATGGCCGAAGGTGACCAGTTATCTCTACGTCAAGCCGAACCAAATTTGTCCGTTAGTGCTATGTAGTACTGCATAGAGGATGCTAAGATATGACGAGAAGGTCAAATTCTATAGAAGTACTTCCGTACAACCTCTTAAGAAGCACACAAAGAGCAGCGGCGACAGTTCAGTGAATAGCTCCTTGAACAGGAAGAAGATTTAGTGCAGAGTGTAATCTGGCTGGACGAAAAGTTTTTCGTGTTGCGCCAAAAACCTCAAAGAAAAAACAACGGCCAGTGGTCAACCTCAAACTCCCGTGAAATGATTGAAATCAATGATACGAAAGCTGCCAAAAATGATGATTGTCGATGGAAAAGTTCCATCGACAATCCATCCTTCACTGAAGTTCAGTTTTCGTGACAGGTGCCCGCTATCTGACACTGCACAACGGCACAGTGCAGCCAACTTTCCGCAAATTTGTGGTGGATGCAGGATGGTGCTCCACCCCACTCCACTAATGATGCTACAGCGATCCTTCTTGAGAAGTTTCATGGACGAGTTATCAGCAGAAGAAAAGACAGATTCTGGCCAGCCAACAGCCCTGATATCAATCTACTGGATTTCCACTTCTGGTCTGCAGCTCAACGACAAGCTTACCTACAAAAACCACAAAGCATCGAGGAATTGGTGCATTGCGTCCGAAATTTTTCAGCATCGTATGATCAAAGAACTATCAAGAAAGTTGCTGCAAACGTTTTGAAGAGAGCAAGGCTGTGTCTCGAAGCCAGCGGTAGGCACTTTCAGCACCTTCTGTGAAATGGCCTATTGGAACTTAATTTGTTTTGAAATTGTCGGGTTTCAGAACAAAAATTCCACTAATATACTTTCAACAAATATTTGGTTTTAAGGTTGACTTCCAATGCGGCGGCTGAAGCGGCTAGAGCTGTTCTACGACTGTCATTTTCATTTAATTAATCAATTCATTAATGTTAATTTATTAAATGATTATATTAATTTATTAGTATTAATTAATATATTAATATTAATTTAACTATCAATGTGATTTAATAAATCAATGTTAATTTATTTATTGATATTAATTAATTAAAATTAATTTAACTATTTATTAATATCAATTAATTTATTAATATTTGAAAGAAACAGTACCTAAGATCCTGAATTAACAGCAAATTTTGTCAGTTTTCAAAAATATAATGGAGTTGTATAAATGACTATTAGACGCAGTGGCTGTGGCGGCTGGAGCCACTGGCCTAGAGCCGCATCGGCTGTACGACTGTAGTCGCTCCATCGGAAAGGGATGCATGGTTTATATCGGATAACAGTCCAAAAGGAGAGCCGCGCGGCTCCTGCCTCTTCAGACACCACATTGGAATTCAACCTTAAAAGGAGAGCCATACGGCTCTAGCCGCGCAGCTACAGCCGCTGCATTGGAAGTCGACCTTTACTCCCTCAGTACCTTGCAGAATATAATTATGCTATTTCAAAAAGGACATTAAGTACACTGTAGTTGCTATATCTTTGGAACTAACCATATCCGACTGTAATCTATGGGCACACATCAAGGGAAGAAGTACATTAATATATCAAACACAATGACTCAAATGCAGAGAATTATTCAAAAAGAAAATTAGGAAAATTAACGGGGGTTATATAGGTAAATTTAAACCAAGTTACAAAGGTTGCATCACTTAACAGAGATTGTTATTTATAAATAAAATTTAGATATCATATCATTTTTTTTACATAAAGTTTTAAGTTCTCTTCCCGATAGTTTTAGAGTTCTAAAAGTTATTTATATATTCTTTTTGGCACACCCATTATTTACAGTTTCAATTGTTGGAAGTTAAATTCAACCCACAAACAATTTTAGGATCTTTTCTGTTTGCTGGGCGCATTTGAAAATAATGCAAATAATGCGAATATAATTACGTATCATTATTTAATGACCTCTGCTTTATGAGAACACCTTTCCTTGATGTTCAAGAATAGGAATTATATATTTGCAGCAAACAATTAATAACTCTCTAATAACCCTTTAATTTTAACTATTAGTTAGTTCAAATCGACTGCGCCCAGGAAACAGAAAATTATTATTACTATAATATTGCTATTATTATATTTTCATATGCACCCAGAAAACAGAAACTTTTCCATTTACATAATTTTAATATAACAATTCTGTATTTTTTCTAATAATTGAATAATTTAATTTTGAAAGTCAGTAACTATGATACCAATATATTTTATTTCCATTATTTTCAAATGCGCCTAGCAAACAGAAAAGATCACTAATTTATTTAGTTTAGAGCTTGGAGAGCATATTTGAAATTTCATTATACAATTCAATGCTATTGAAGTAATTGAATGAAATAAAGTTTCACAGTAGTTACATTTTAGATAACTTACATAATACTTCAGAATATTAGTGAATCATGAGGGAATTTATATATATTAAATAGTAAGTATTATCATCATAAGCAAAATAATCATATGTTTGACTTCTAAATCATTTTTATTCTAATTTACAACTCGTTAAATATTTAAACTATTTATTTAATTACGAAATGCCACATGTCAAAATAGTTAGCAGTCAAATTAATTAATTATCCAAAACTGTTGCCATGACTCGTATATTTCACTTTGTTGGTTGTTATTTTCAGAGATAAGAGACACTCTACGTACTCGTACAGTCAATGGCAAACTTCATTCAGGGACAGACTCTATTGGACAGAGATAAGAGAGAGTGAGAGAGAGAGAGAGAGAAAGATATCTCTGCAAAGGAATATTAATGGAGAGACTTTTGGAAAGATTCTCTAATCTGGAGAATCTTTTTATTAATCTCAGCAATATTCTAACGTAGTCTAAAAAATGATAGCAAATGAAAGGGAAGCGCATGCTCTAAATTCCTTATATATGCAGATGAAATAGTAACTATATTTATATATGCATTTAATTAAATCTATTATTTTATTCAGGACATGTCATTTCGATTGGTCAGAATTGTCTGAAATTAAAACATTTATTCTTTATTTCGATAAAATTATTTTAATTAAATTTAACAATTCAACATACATCATTTTATTTTAATTTAGAATTTTAGATTATAATGTATACTACAAAATACTATTTTTTAATTAATTCGAATTTAATTGTATATATTTGCAGTTTTAGTTTTATACTCTTATTATTTATTACCTAATTCATATTCATATTATTTTTTACATTCAATGTCAACAAAATGTATCTGATATAGAAATATTATGACTGTGACGAAATGATAGGAATAATTTGTTATCAAATTATAAATAATTAAACTAAGTCATTAAAAGTTAACTCCTTCAACTTTAGAAGTTATACACGCAAGGAAAAAGTTTATTTTCAAAGTTTCCTAAATAAATTAAGCTAAATAAATTAGAGTCTAAGAATAAAAAAAGAGAAATATAATTACCTTTTTTTATTACTATTTAGAACATAATACATTCCTATATTGTGGAATGAAATGCATGTTTTTCATCTCTTTTTCCAAACTGCAAAGATCATTTTGTGGCATAGAAAATAGTCACTGCATTCGTTTGATGGTTTGCAATGTTATAAAGCATTTTATAGACACAATTTATTGATATTTAATGATTCATGAAATTGACCTGACAGGTAAAAAATAAGCAAAAACATTCAGGTTAAATATCATGAAAATGGGGAAATTGTTCTAAATAATGTTAGATAGAGAAAATATTGTTAATGTTCTAACTTATAATTTTAGATAGGGAAATTAATCTGAATGTTTCATATATAATATCATCAAAATTAAGTTATTTAATGTATAATTCATTAGAAAGATCATATTCAAATAGTCACAATGTAATACACAAATGTTATAAATACAGTTTCTAAAAGAAATTTTCATGTCTTAACTTAGTAATACTAGATGCACATATAAACATCTAAGAAAATATGCAATGGGAGTTACGTATATAGTTATGATTTTTAAATATCTTATATATATTGTGCATACATACAATAATTATTGTAACAAAATATGTAATGTTGATCTTCATATAATCATTTATTTTGTAATTTCCCGGAATTTTAAAGACATACAACAAGAACACCATTAAAAGTAAAGGAAAAAAACACGCATTTTGTTAATTAATTTGTAAGTCTCAACATAAATAAAAATACACTCAGTAAATTGCTGGCGAAAACACTAATAAATAAATAAGACAACAGATAAACTTCAAAACTAATTCCCTACAATGCTTTCATATTTGGAAGCTTCCCAAATTCTCCTATGACGGAAACCATGAAAAATATTTCGGCAAAAGGACCTGCATTGTACATTATTGTTGCACTTATTTTCTTGCAGAAATGCATTTGAGATAGTTTGTATCAACAGTCTTTTGACTGTGAGTTAGTCTGTCTATGGAATGTAGCATAGACATAATGACTATAATAGAGGTAAGTAGGTGGAATTGATCATATTGATGTATTCGAAACATATGCATACACATAGAAAATGTATATTCATCATTGAAAGAAAAACAATTACAATTATAAAATGTGAATTACAATCATTCCTATAATCTCTTTCTGAAATAAAAACAAGAGGTTCAGGCTGTACGATCCCCAATCACTTGTACACTATAATAAATAAAGGTAAAATATGGCTATGTAAATAAAAAATTAGTTATTATTTTCTATATATTTATACCATGGCGTGTTTGTTAGTGTATATGGCACTTACTGAAATAAAGAGTGTGTAATTGAAGGTGGGGGAGTGAAGGTGGGGGAGTGAAGGTGGGGGAGTGAAGGTTGGGGAAGTGGAGGTGGGGGAGTGAAGGTGGGGGAAGTGAAGGTGGGGGAAGTGAAGGTGGGGGAAGTGAAGGTTGGGGAGTGAAGGTTGGGGAAGTGGAGGTGGGTGAAGTGTAGGTGGTTGAAGTGAGGTGGGTGAACTGTATAGTGTAGACGGGGGAAGTGAGAGTTGGGAAGTGTAGGTAGGGGTTTTCTCTTGGTCCAGCTAGTTAATATCATTTTCTATTGATTATTATATTTTTGAAAGTTATCAGCTTTGATTCCAATCAAAAACTGCTGTTAAATTTTCATTTATTAAATCATTTATGATTTACTGAATATATATATATATATATATATAATACTTAAAATTAAATTTTCTCCAAATTTACGTTAATGCAATCAAGAATACAATTTGATAAGATGAAAGGAATTTATTTAAATTATATCCCCTATGATATATTTATTCTACTCTACACGAGGCTTCTCATCAACGATGATAACTTGACGATAAAAATCAGAATTTTGTCATCCCAATAGTCATTGATTATCTGTTGGCAGATACGATAGTCAAAGGACTTCTAATCATCGCAGGGGAGTTAATTAAAACGAGATGACGATTGACCAACTGTGAAATGATTGCTTTTATTAAATAAAAATAATTATCAAAACTATGAGGGGCTTAATATTAATTAGATAATTAGATTATTAGACACTTAAATCAATTATAATATAATACAATTATCTAAAAGCATTTGCTTGTATTAATCCTCTGATTAATGAAGTAATTATCCTTAATCTTACATGTTATTAATATAATTTCCCATTAAAATTGCACCTTTCTAACATTTAATTACAACCTCCTTCATACAGTCTCTAATTATATACTCCTCTATCAGGGTAGTATCTATTTCCATTAATTTACATTGTAAATATTAGGCTCTGAGATAATTATGAGCTTCAAATTTCAACTTGTGAGAAGAAAAATGTAGTTATACATTATAATGTAGATTAACAAATTATATAAGAAAAGATATTGTTAGGTTAGAGCTTGGAAGGTAATATATAAGTAGATGATAGGAAAGTAGGATGCACTGCAGTAAAGAAGGAAAAACTATATACCTGTAGGTACAATTATAGATTAAATTTAAAAAAAAATTAAGCGAATAAGTTTTTTCAAAATTGAAATATATATGTATGTAAAAAGTAAATAATGCTCAATTATCATGAATTCTGGATAATTAGTACACAGATAGCAAGTTGAGACCAAATAATTCTATTAAACCCTCCATCATATTACAGAGAACATTAACGAGAATCTTCAATTTCGTGACAACATGTTTCAATTTGAAGTTCACTAGAGCAGAGTCATGGATTACTTAATCAAGTAAGTATGATTTAGTTAGCCATAACAGAATTAGAGATATACATCATTTAGTTAAAATGCTATAGTTACAAATGTCCAACTCATACTAGAATTATTCTGCTCTCGATTAGTTTTGAAACTTACTTGTGATAATTTTGAAGCAAACTCATTGCAACATCTTAGAATTAGATTAAATAGAATACAAAGAACCATGATTAACAGGTCAATATTCGAGAGAATTGAATTTCCTACAGTTCTCATTCATGAATAGATAGTAAATCTCAAAAGAAGCACCCAGAGTATCTCTGTACACTTAGTTCATAACAGACTGCTTGGGAGTTTGAACTGTCGGGTGAGAATATAGTTGCGGAGGGATAGATTGTTATGGAATGAAACTGAACAGAAAGTCAATGAATGGAGACTGTGAGTCTAATGCACCATTGATATGCGGTGGTAATAAATGCATTGGTATTAGATACATTCAGTCATTACATTGGTATTAGATACATTCAGTCACTACATTGGTAGTAGATATATTCAGTCACTACATTGGTATTAGATACATTCAGTCACTACATTGGTATTAGATACATTCAGTCAATAGATTGGTATTAGATACATTCAGTCACTACATTGGTATTAGATACATTCAGTCACTAGATTGGTATTAGATACATTCAGTCACTACATTGGTATTAGATACATTCAGTCACTACATTGGTATTAGATACATTCAGTCACTACATTGGTATTAGATATATTCAGTCAATAGATTGGTATTAGATACATTCAGTCACTACATTGGTATTAGATACATTCAGTCACTAGATTGGTATTAGATACATTCAGTCACTACATTGGTATAAGATACATTCAGTCACTACATTGGTATTAGATACATTCAATCACAACATTGGTATTAGATACATTCAGTCACTACATTGGTATTAGATACATTCAGTCACTACATTGGTATTAGATACATTCAGTCACTACATTGGTATTAGATATATTCAGTCAATAGATTGGTATTAGATACATTCAGTCACTACATTGGTATTAGATACATTCAGTCACTACATTGGTATTAGATACATTCAGTCACTACATTGGTATTAGATATATTTAGTCACTACATTGGTATTAGATACATTCAGTCACTACATTGGTATTAGATACGTTCAGTCACTACATTGGTATTAGATATATTTAGTCACTACATTGGTATTAGATACATTCAGTCACTACATTGGTATTAGATACATTCAGTCACTACATTGGTATTAGATACATTCAGTCACTACATTGGTATTAGATACATTCAGTCACTAGATTGGTATTAGATACATTTAGTCACCACATTGGTGTTAGATACATTCAGGGTATTATCAGTATTTAATGTTATATTTTATATTACTGATAAGTAGTACACTACTGAATGTTTGTGTCCAATTGTGTAGTAATGACCACAAAATTTCAGTTTATTTTTTAATATCATTATACACTATCTATAGGTTATCAAATGATATAATGAGCTAAAAAGACAATACCACTTATTTAAACCATGCAACTTGTAATGGGAAGAACATTATTATATGTTAATAAATAATAACGTTTCCTTTAAAAATATAGCATGCCAATAAAGAAATGTAAAAGTTCCTCTTTATTAAATACTAACTTAAGCAAGAGCTCTTCCATATTTAATATAAGCTGTCTAATACTTTTATAAAATATCTAATGGAGCTTCCAAGCAATGAATTTAACCTTTCAAATATCAGAGAGACATTAGATACTCAGCACTGTGTTGAGTAATGGTAAAACATAGTAAGTAGAGAGTTGTGAGACACCACTACATCAGTAGGTACATTGTGATGCACCACTACATCAGTAGGTACAGTGTGATGCACCACTACATCAGTAGGTACATCGTGATGCACCACTACATCAGTAGGTACATTGTGAGGCACCACTACATCAGTAGGTACATTGTGATGCACCACTACATCAGTAGGTACATTGTGATGCACCACTACATCAGTAGGTACATTGTGAGGACCACTACATCAGTAGGTACATTGTGATGCACCACTACATCAGTAGGTACATTGTGATGCACCACTACATCAGTAGGTACATTGTGAGGCAACACTACATCAGTAGGTACATTGTGATGCACCACTACATCAGTAGGTACATTGTGATGCACCACTACATCAGTAGGTACATTGTGAGGCAACACTACATCAGTAGGTACATTGTGATGCACCACTACATCAGTAGGTACATTGTGAAACACCACTACATCAGTAGGTACATTGTGATGCACCACTACATCAGTAAGTACATTGTGATGCACCACTACATCAGTAAGTACATTGTGATGCACCACTACATCAGTAGGTACATTGTGAAACACCACTACATCAGTAGGTACATTGTGAAACACCACTACATCAGTAGGTACATTGTGAGGCACCACTACATCAGTAGGTACATTGTGAAACACCACTACATCAGTAGGTACATTGTGAGGCACCACTACATCAGTAGGTACATTGTGAGGCACCACTACATCAGTAGGTACATTGTGAAACACCACTACATCAGTAGGTACATTGTGATGCACCACTACATCAGTAAGTACATTGTGATGCACCACTACATCAGTAGGTACATTGTGAAACACCACTACATCAGTAGGTACATTGTGAGGCACCACTACATCAGTAGGTACATTGTGAAACACCACTACATCAGTAGGTACATTGTGATGCACCACTACATCAGTAAGTACATTGTGATGCACCACTACATCAGTAGGTACATTGTGAAACACCACTACATCAGTAGGTACATTGTGATGCACCACTACATCAGTAAGTACATTGTGAGGCACCACTACATCAGTAGGTACATTGTGAAACACCACTACATCAGTAGGTACATTGTGAGGCACCACTACATCAGTAGGTACATTGTGAAACACCACTACATCAGTAGGTACATTGTGAAACACCACTACATCAGTAGGTACATTGTGAGGTACCACTACATCAGTAGGTACATTGTGAGGCACCACTACATCAGTAGGTACATTGTGATGCACCACTACATCAGTAGGTACATTGTGAGTCACCACTACATCAGTAGGTACATTGTGATGCACCACTACATCAGTAGGTACATTGTGAGGCACCACTACATCAGTAGGTACATTGTGAGGCACCACTACATCAGTAGGTACATCGTGAAACACCACTACATCAGTAGGTACATTGTGATGCACCACTACATCAGTAAGTACATTGTTATGTACCACTACATCAGTAGGTACATTGTGAGGCACCACTACATCAGTAGGTACATTGTGATGCACCACTACATCAGTAGGTACATTGTGAGTCACCACTACATCAGTAGGTTGTACATTGTGAGGCACCACTACATCAGTAGGTACATATCAGGTACATTGCAGGTACATTCTGATCGGTAATGCTATCACGGCTTAGAGGAGACTCAAGATTTACGAGGCTGGTGATATTGTACCTACTCTACATAGATAAATAGTGTGTGGAGAATATTTCATGGATAAATATTGATGAAGATGGAGTAGAGGTGATAATGCAACAAAATCTAATGAAATATTGTTCGATTTTATATTACATTAAAAGTAAATTTGATTCATCAAAATATAATTTAATTAATTAAAACTGTAGTGAAGTAATTTTATCCAGAGCTATTTATCAAATAGTAAAACGGATTGCATTCTTACTAAAAGATCAGAGACGAAGAATAAGAATAAAATACTCAAAAACCGAAATAATGACCGTCAAATATTGAGAGGTTCACAAGAAATTATGTATTCTAATTATAACTTTTATTTGTTCGAAGGTCAGTCGATTAATTTCCTTCAAACGTTGCGTAAAAAACATTCATTATTATTCATGTAGAATCAGGAATCAGATTTAATATAGATAGACAGTTTTAAATCCCCGGAGACTATTCATAATATTAGAACATTATAATCTTTTTAAATTCCCATTTCAGTTGCAATCTAAAATATCTTTGTTGAATAATTTAACACTGTATATTAAGTAAGCAGATTAACTGTAATTATTGTCATTACAAAATCTAAAAGTAGTCAAGCCAATATGAAGTTTTTCTCTATCGGAATAGGAAAACAAATCACTACACTAATGACTAGCAGGTAAAGAAAGAAAATAACTCTTAAAATTAACAAAATAAAACAACTGATATAAATAAGAAAAGTAGAGAAATGAAGAAAGGCCTAAAAACTGCACAGTGAACATAATGGCATTACAGTGTAACATCTAGTAACTGTTATTTATTTCAGATTGAAAATGTACATAAATTTACTACAGCGAATTAGAAGTGGACTGCAGTTCCAAACGAGAGGTCACAGAATTCAACAGACTTTGGACTTTGAGTGAGTCTATGGAATGTAGCACTGACAAAATGACTACAATTTAGGTAGGAAAGTCGGATTATTTTATTCGGAAAATATGCATACCCATAGAAAATTTATAAATATCATAAAAATAAAAATTTTATAATTATTAATAGGGTGTAATTGTGGGCAAGGTAAAATAGTGCTTTATATAAATAGAATATTAAATAGCAATGATCTTTTTAATTCAATCAATCGTTGCAGATGGTGTACGGACAACTGCCATGCGACAAACTGCCATGCGGACAACTGCCATGCAATATATTATAATTTTGTATTGGGTGAATTGTAATGCACTTGTAAACTAAACCTTTCATGGAATTAATTTGATGTGAAGAATATTATTATCTTAACCTAACAATTATTTATAATATTAATCGTCTAGTCCGAAATTGTGCATAAAAGAGAATAAAAATTAGTATTGACGGTAGATTCAGAATTTAAAGTTGAAATAAACTAAATTCATTTCTTTTTTAAATAAATCATATTTAACCCATTTAATTCATTTAGCTCCTTAAACAATCAAATGGTTGACAAGAAGGGGAAAATCTACAGATGCAAAACTTTCTTTTGATACATTTCAAAATACAAAGAATAGTTCAAACACAAGCTTTACAGATTAAAATTTCCAGTGAGTGTGATTTGCATTTTACTATTTAAGAATTTTCATTGAGTTAATTAATATTTTTCATTTGTAAAAACAAACTTTTCTGCTAGATTCAGGATTAGAAACTGAAGTAGTATTTATCTCATTTCTATGTTTAAAAAAATTCTTACAAAGAACACTTTACTCACTATCTTAGAAATTTGAATTTGTTTTTCTATAGTTTCTTAGTTTCAAGCTCCCACCGATCAGAAACATGTCTTATAAATATTTGAAAAGTGTCAAAATATGAGAATAATTATTACTGAAATATGTTTTAATAAATTTGTTAATGTACTAATAAAAATCAACATTTCAGTTAACTCATATATGCCCAGTGTTGTGTGAAAGCAACTCTAAAATAGTAAGATGCAAAACCACACTCACTGAAAATTTTAACCAGTAAAGCTCATGTCAACCATTTGATTATTTAAAGGTAAAATGTGAAAGAAAATGATTGTAACAAAGAAAGAAATCTAGTATTACTTCAGTATTAATTTCAATGCTTCTTCATTCTCAATTTCTTACTATACAATTAACATTTTTATACTAAAATTTTAGGTTAAAATAATAATATACTTCACGTCAAATTAATTCAAAGAAAGGTTAGGTTTACAAGTGCATTACAATTCATCCAAAATAAAATAATGATATATTGCATGGCAGTTGTCCGCATGGCAGTTTGTCGCATGGCAGTTGTCCACCATGGCAGTTGTCCGCATGGCAGTTATCCGCATGGCAGTTGTCCGCATGGCAGTTGTCCGCATGGCAGTTGTCCGCATGGCAGTTGTCCTAGAGCCGTTGCAGATACCTCCGTATTCCTAGGCATACATTGAATCCTCGGTAATATATCATGATGTACCGTATCAAAGCTTCTATCAGGTCTATAAAAATCCCCAAAATCTGTTTCTTGGAATTAATATCATGGTGAATATGTGATCATTAAAGTGGAAAATTAAATTAGCTGCACCTTTACACTTTTGGAATCCAAACTGATTAATGATAATTACATTAAATTAGACCAAGTGAGAGTTAAAGTAGAACATGATTACATTTTTTAAATATTTGACTGATTAGCGGTAGAATAGAGAATGGTTGTAGTTAGTAACATAAGACTCAGAGTCAGAGGCACGATTGCAGCTCTCTTTAAGATGTAAGGAAACACTCCCCCAGTTGAGATAGAAACATTTGTGTCTATTGCAAGAGAGAAATGATTTATTGCCATTATGAATATCTTAGTAGATATATTGTATAACCAAAGCTTGAATTTTTCAAAATGTTATAAAACAAAAAATTTCATTTTGAGTAACAGACCTAAAAACAATGTGAAAACTAATATTAGAATTCGAATCAATGCAAAAAATGTTTCCTTATACCATGTAAGCATAATGGAAGGAATGGTATAACAAATGGTATAACAAATGTTATAGAAAATGGTATAACAAATGGTATAACAAATGTTATAGAAAATGGTATAACAAATGGTATAACAAATGTTATAGAAAATGGTATAACAAATGGTATAACAAATGGTATAACAAATGGTATAACAAATGGTATAAAAAAGAATATAACAAATGGTATAACAAATGGTATAACAAATGGTATAACAAATGGTATAACAAAAGATATAACAAATGATAAAACAAATGGTTTAACAAATGGTATAACAAATGGTATAACAAATGATATAACAAATGGTATTACAAATGGTACAACAAATGGTATAACAAATGGTATAACAAATGGTATTACAAATGGTATAACAAATGATATAACAAATAGTATAACAAATGGTATAACAAATGGTATAACAAATGATATAACAAATGGTATTACAAATGGTATAACAAATGGTATAACAAATAGTATAACAAATGGTATAACAAATGTAATTACAAATGATATAACAAATGGTATTACAAATGGTATTACAAATGGTATAACAAATGGTATAACAAATGGTATAACAAATGGTATAACAAATGGTATTACAAATGGTATAACAAATGGTATAACAAATGGTATAACAAATGGTATAAAAAATAGTATAACAAATGGTATAATAAATGATATAATAAATAGTATTACAAATGGTATAACAAATGGTACAACAAATGTAATTACAAATGGTATAACAAATGGTATTACAAATGGTATTACAAATGGTATAACAAATGGTATAACAAATGGTATAACAAATGATATAACAAATGGTATTACAAATGGTATAACAAATGATATAACAAATAGTATAACAAATGGTATAACAAATGGTATAACAAATGATATAACAAATGGTATTACAAATGGTATAACAAATGGTATAACAAATGTAATTACAAATGGTATAACAAATGGTATTACAAATGGTATAACAAATGGTATAAAAAATGGTATAACAAATGATATAACAAATGGTATTACAAATGGTATAACAAATGGTATAACAAATGTAATTACAAATGGTATAACAAATGGTATTACAAATGGTATAACAAATGGTATAACAAATGGTATAACAAATGTAATTACAAATGGTATAACAAATGGTATTACAAATGGTATTACAAATGGTATAACAAATGGTATAACAAATGGTATAACAAATGGTATAACAAATGGTATTACAAATGGTATAACAAATGGTATAACAAATGGTATAACAAATGGTATAAAAAATAGTATAACAAATGGTATAATAAATGATATAATAAATAGTATTACAAATGGTATAACAAATGGTACAACAAATGTAATTACAAATGGTATAACAAATGGTATTACAAATGGTATTACAAATGGTATAACAAATGGTATAACAAATGGTATAACAAATGATATAACAAATGGTATTACAAATGGTATAACAAATGATATAACAAATAGTATAACAAATGGTATAACAAATGGTATAACAAATGATATAACAAATGGTATTACAAATGGTATAACAAATGGTATAACAAATGTAATTACAAATGGTATAACAAATGGTATTACAAATGGTATAACAAATGGTATAAAAAATGGTATAACAAATGATATAACAAATGGTATTACAAATGGTATAACAAATGGTATAACAAATGTAATTACAAATGGTATAACAAATGGTATTACAAATGGTATAACAAATGGTATAACAAATGGTATAACAAATGTAATTACAAATGGTATAACAAATGGTATTACAAATGGTATAACAAATGGTATAACAAATGGTATAACAAATGTAATTACAAATGGTATAACAAATGGTATTACAAATGGTATAACAAATGGTATAACAAATGGTATAACAAATGTAATTACAAATGGTATAACAAATGGTATTACAAATGGTATAACAAATGGTATAACAAATGGTATAACAAATGGTATAACAAATGGTATAACAAATGTAATTACAAATGGTATAAAAAATGGTATAACAAATGGTATTACAAATGGTATTACAAATGGTATAACAAATGGTATAACAAATGGTATAACAAATGGTATAACAAATGTAATTACAAATGGTATAACAAATGGTATTACAAATGGTATAACAAATGGTATAACAAATGTAATTACAAATGGTATAACAAATGGTATTACAAATGGTATAACAAATGGTATAACAAATGGTATAACAAATGGTATAACAAATGGTATAACAAATGTAATTACAAATGGTATAACAAATGGTATAACAAATGGTATTACAAAATATGGTATTACAAATGGTATAACAAATGGTATAACAAATGGTATTACAAAATATGGTATTACAAATGGTATAACAAATGGTATAACAAATGGTATTACAAATGGTATAACAAATGGTATAACAAATGGTATAACAAATGTTATAGCAAATGATATAACAAATGGTATAACAAATGGTATAACAAATGGTATAACAAATGGTATAACAAATGGTATAACAAATGGTATTACAAATGGTATAACAAATGGTATTACAAATGGTATTACAAATGGTATAACAAATGGTATAACAAATGGTATAAAAAAGGATATAACAAATGGTATAACAAATGGTATAACAAATGGTATAACAAAAGATATAACAAATGATAAAACAAATGGTTTAACAAATGGTATAACAAATGGTATAACAAATGATATAACAAATGGTATTACAAATGGTACAACAAATGGTATAACAAATGGTATAACAAATGGTATTACAAATGGTATAACAAATGGTATAACAAATGGTATAACAAATGGTATAACAAATGGTATTACAAATGGTATAACAAATGGTATAACAAATGGTATAACAAATGGTATAACAAATGGTATAACAAATGGTATAACAAAAGATATAACAAATGATAAAACAAATGGTATTACAAATGGTATAACAAATGGTATAACAAATAGTATAACAAATGGTATAACAAATGGTATAACAAATGGTATTACAAATGGTATAACAAATGGTATAACAAATGGTATAACAAATGGTATAACAAATGGTATTACAAATGGTATAACAAATGGTATAACAAATGGTATAACAAATGGTATAACAAATGATATAACAAATGGTATTACAAATGGTACAACAAATGATATAACAAATAGTATAACAAATGTAATTACAAATGGTATAACAAATGGTATTACAAATGGTATTACAAATGGTATAACAAATGGTATAACAAATGGTATAACAAATGGTATAACAAATGGTATTACAAATGGTATAACAAATGGTATAACAAATGGTATAACAAATGGTATAAAAAATAGTATAACAAATGGTATAATAAATGATATAATAAATAGTATTACAAATGGTATAACAAATGGTATAACAAATGGTATAACAAATGGTATAACAAATGGTATAAAAAATAGTATAACAAATGGTATAATAAATGATATAATAAATAGTATTACAAATGGTATAACAAATGGTACAACAAATGTAATTACAAATGGTATAACAAATGGTATTACAAATGGTATTACAAATGGTATAACAAATGGTATAACAAATGGTATAACAAAAGATATAACAAATGGTATTACAAATGGTATAACAAATGATATAACAAATGGTATTACAAATGGTATAACAAATGGTATAACAAATGTAATTACAAATGGTATAACAAATGGTATTACAAATGGTATAACAAATGGTATAAAAAATGGTATAACAAATGATATAACAAATGGTATTACAAATGGTATAACAAATGGTATAACAAATGTAATTACAAATGGTATAACAAATGGTATTACAAATGGTATAACAAATGGTATAACAAATGGTATAACAAATGTAATTACAAATGGTATAACAAATGGTATTACAAATGGTATAACAAATGGTATAACAAATGGTATAACAAATGTAATTACAAATGGTATAACAAATGGTATTACAAATGGTATAACAAATGGTATAACAAATGGTATAACAAATGTAATTACAAATGGTATAACAAATGGTATTACAAATGGTATAACAAATGGTATAACAAATGGTATAACAAATGGTATAACAAATGTAATTACAAATGGTATAACAAATGGTATAACAAATGGTATTACAAATGGTATTACAAATGGTATAACAAATGGTATAACAAATGGTATAACAAATGTAATTACAAATGGTATAACAAATGGTATTACAAATGGTATAACAAATGATATAACAAATGGTATTACAAATGGTACAACAAATGATATAACAAATAGTATAACAAATGGTATAACAAATGGTATAACAAATGGTATTACAAATGGTATAACAAATGGTATAACAAATGGTATAACAAATGGTATAACAAATGGTATTACAAATGGTATAACAAATGGTATAACAAATGGTATAACAAATGGTATAACAAATGATATAACAAATGGTATTACAAATGGTATAACAAATGGTATAACAAATGGTATAACAAATGGTATAACAAATGGTATTACAAATGGTATAACAAATGGTATAACAAATGGTATAACAAATGGTATAAAAAATAGTATAACAAATGGTATAATAAATGATATAATAAATAGTATTACAAATGGTATAACAAATGGTACAACAAATGTAATTACAAATGGTATAACAAATGGTATTATAAATGGTATTACAAATGGTATAACAAATGGTATAACAAATGGTATAACAAAAGATATAACAAATGGTATTACAAATGGTATAACAAATGATATAACAAATGGTATTACAAATGGTATAACAAATGGTATAACAAATGTAATTACAAATGGTATAACAAATGGTATTACAAATGGTATAACAAATGGTATAAAAAATGGTATAACAAATGATATAACAAATGGTATTACAAATGGTATAACAAATGGTATAACAAATGTAATTACAAATGGTATAACAAATGGTATTACAAATGGTATAACAAATGGTATAACAAATGGTATAACAAATGTAATTACAAATGGTATAACAAATGGTATTACAAATGGTATAACAAATGGTATAACAAATGGTATAACAAATGTAATTACAAATGGTATAACAAATGGTATTACAAATGGTATAACAAATGGTATAACAAATGGTATAACAAATGTAATTACAAATGGTATAACAAATGGTATTACAAATGGTATAACAAATGGTATAACAAATGGTATAACAAATGGTATAACAAATGTAATTACAAATGGTATAACAAATGGTATAACAAATGGTATTACAAATGGTATTACAAATGGTATAACAAATGGTATAACAAATTGTATAACAAATGTAATTACAAATGGTATAACAAATGGTATTACAAATGGTATAACAAATGGTATAACAAATGGTATAACAAATGTAATTACAAATGGTATAACAAATGGTATTACAAATGGTATAACAAATGGTATAACAAATGGTATAACAAATGGTATAACAAATGTAATTACAAATGGTATAACAAATGGTATAACAAATGGTATTACAAATGGTATTACAAATGGTATAACAAATGGTATAACAAATGGTATTACAAATGGTATAACAAATGGTATAACAAATGGTATAACAAATGTTATAGCAAATGATATAACAAATGGTATAACAAATGGTATAACAAATGGTATAACAAATGGTATAACAAATGGTATAACAAATTGTATTACAAATGGTATAACAAATGGTATTACAAATGGTATTACAAATGGTATAACAAATGGTATAACAAATGGTATTACAAATGGTATAACAAATGGTATAACAAATGGTATAACAAATGTTATAGCAAATGATATAACAAATGGTATAACAAATGGTATAACAAATGGTATAACAAATGGTATAACAAATGGTATTACAAATGGTATAACAAATGGTGTAGGTACGTAAGATAAATTAGAGTAATAATAGTACGACGGGTGCCTTCATTTGATTTATTGTACTTCTGCTGTTGCTCATCATATCATGGGACATAAAAGCTTGATTTATATTGTTAATTAAGGATAGAAGGATCTCAGCTTTTCAGCAATAACATTAAATTGATGTCAGAGGATAAACTGAACGCATTACCTTAAGACTGTATGTGCTCACTATAGTAATATGGGTAATTTTTTCCTAGATCGCTTATTTTCTTACTTGTGTGAATTTAGGTGAGAATGTTTAACATTAACTTGTGAGATTAATATTTTATCAAAATGATAATATTATTAATTTTCCATGACAATTGCATTTTAAAACCTAAATTATTTTAGATTATTCAATCTAGCATGATGAAGAAAAACATTCCATATTTTGTACTCAAACCATCTAAATAATTACCATTATTGTTATTGAAGGTATATATAATATTAGCGCTATATATTTAGTTGCTAATACAATTTTCTATTAATTTGGTGGTCTCTTTGCACATCGTTTATCCGACACAAGACAAACCAAACTGATTGGCATCAACAAAGACTTCCAAAGAGGTTATTCCCGGGGAGAAGAATGTTAATAAATGACTAACCGCGATAGGATGAGCAAATTATAGCAAAAAACTATGATCATTTAATAGCAATATTTGACTCTTTGATGGTTACTATGAAATTATCGAACTCTGTATTAGATATGACAATTGAAAATGATTTGATAACTAATTCTATTAAATCAACTCACAATATTGTGTGTAATGTATAATGTCTATAGCTTTGTTAAAAGCACTTACAAAGATATTAAGTATATCTATTTAATATAATACTCATTAAATGGATATCATATTTTGTTATATATTTCTAATATTTCAAAGTTATTTTAATTGTCAACAATTGAGTTCACAAGATTTTAGATATCGAACACAATATTTGTGAGTAGATTTGATAATTGAATTAGTACTACTTTAACATTAATTAATAATTGGTGAATACTGTCACATACCAAAGCAATGGTGATGGCTATAGTTCAATTTACTAACTAAATAATTACAGTTTAATTTTTGACTTTTAATATTCTGGACAAATATGGACGTCACCCCTGAAAATCTAGAATATCGATATATATTTTTCTCATCATTTCCTAACATTTCTACATCAATTGATAAACATCGATTATCAATATAAAAAGAGAAGAGTAATCTTCATATTTTAATCACTCAAGTTCAATCGAAATTTACTAAACAGGTGAAGAAGCGTAAAATGACATGGGTCACATTTTGACAAATTAACGAGAAGGAACGAGTACCTATTTATGTTTTAACGTGAAAATGATACTTTCATTTAAACTAGTTGAATGAAACACAATGAATTGATTCAAGGAATAGCTTATAAAAGGTGGGATCAAATTATTAGGGATAGAACATAAAGCTTAATGTCAAAACATTATTTAGATTATAAAATCTATTTGTATATAATTTTTAAGCGTTTATAACAATCGCAGTTAATTGACATCTGCTTTTCACGACAGTACTCATTTCTAACCTTTTCGTAAGATTGTCTGTACCTTCGGTTAATTTTTTCTGTTAATTTGTCTCATTTCTTCATCTATTGAGTGACTGTGTTTGGTTTATTGATGTAAACTTTCCCCTTGATGGTATCTCCAAATATTATAGTCTGGTATTGGTGAGGTCACGTTTTCTATAATGCTAAACATTATGTCAATCAATAACTAGCAACTAAGTAAATTTATCCCTTTGGGAGATAATTTAGAATAATTAGTTTGGAATCAAAATATTAGCCAAACACTTTTCATGCACATTGTTTATAGGGGCATTACATCCATAGTCTTGTAGTGTAATTAATTACCAATTCAAAAGTGTCACCAGCCTTGAAAACAGGTGTAATAGTTGCGACTTTTAAACTCTAAGGAAATTGCACTGAAAAACTCTTTAATTAGTTTAATCAGATGAAAAGTTATCTTTTCGATACAATTTTAAGCAACTTAATTGGTACGGTATTTAGGCCATTTTTGTGTTCTTTAACCGATGCTATTACAGTTTGACATTCGATATCAGTAACAAGATGCAAGTGAAAAGAATTAGGCAATGTAACAACACAAGTTAAAATCGGAATATCGTCAGCAGGTAGCAATTTGTTTCATAAATGACTAACAACATTAGAAAAATACAAATTATAGGCATAGAAATCTTATTAAAAATCTGTCTCGATATTTTCGTCAATCCACACCTAATTACATTAACTATTTATACAACTTTTACGTCCAATTAAGTCTCTCATTCTACTCTAGTTCTTCTTCATATCATATATGAAAGTTGTAAAATGATGATACGATATCTTAGCTCTTCTGATAGTAGAGTTTAATATATTATTATTTTGTATTTTGGAAATAACAATAAACCTTAGATAAAATTAATTTTTTCAACCAATTTAATTTGTGAACTTTCCTTTATAATTAAAGTTTTCACTTTGATATTTATTTAACTTTCAGTTTGCAACTATAACAATACAAATCATATAAATCCTAATAGTATTAAAATTAATGGTAGCTATGATTTCATTCTATTGATATGCATTTCATGTGAGAGTGATTGATCATTCCATTTGTTAGGTCAGTAAACAGAACAGTAAATAAAATATTAATTGAGGTAAATATTTTATATCTTTCAGTTGGATTTTTCTAATATTTAAACTATTGAGATAGTTGTGAATAGGCTTCGAAACTCTAGAGTCATTAATGAATAAATAATGAATTGGATGGTAATTCAGGTGAATAATTAATGTACATATTAAAGAGTAAAGACTCTATTATACCCCCTTGTGTAACGCGAGTAGTGAGTGATATCATTGCAAGAGAAAGTACTGAATGTATCCTTATAACTTGTGATCGGGAGTTTAAATATATTTTGTAATAGTGAATTTTAAAATAAGGAACAAGAAAACTGGTTAAAAAATTCATTTTATCTAAGGTTTCAGGGCTTGTTCGATTAGATTTCCAGACATTCATTGCTTTAAGTTTCTATATAATTGATAAAATGAATAAATACATGTTTAATTCATCTATATTATAGTACTTCTTTCAAATGTCAAGATTGAAAAATAAAATGTGATTCGAATGGAAATAAAAAAATCAAATAAATAACAGAAACAAAATACATTCGTCTTGTCCAGTCCGAGATTCTTGCTATTATATTTCATCAAAAAATCCCCAGTTCATATTTACAGCAAGTACAATATCTGTGATTTACACACACACTTCCATTGTGTGAGGCTTGTGTTAACAATAGCCTGGTCTGAAATCCAAATTCTTTTTCATCTTCAAATCACGACTAATGAGGCCTGTATTGCCATTGTAGGGAGAAGCTTCTCAAGCGACAAAGGCTGTTTGTCTCACGGTAATGGCGCTAGATGGTGCAATGGTCTGCAATTGAATGGCTAATAAGAATTAGAGAGAGGGACAATGGTGTCATGCGTGTCAAAGACTTTGCCCTTATTATCTCACTCGTCTCGACAATAGTTATAATGAAGGTAATTTATTTAACTGAATTTTGCCTCATAATAAGCTAATTAAATTCTTCCAATGCAATTAATTCATATACGCTTCTATTAAAATATTGCAGGAAAATATTATTTTGAAGTGAATTTTTAAATAGATATAATTTGTAAGATTTAACTTGAAATAGTTGCATTTGTAATAAACTGAGCAATATGAAAAATTATAAGTGAAATCCTATAACGTATGATACAAGTACAATAAATGTATATAATCTAAACACGCTAAGTGGTTAAAATAATTTTCATCTTCCCTTTCAAATATATGTAGGTGTGACCCTCATAGCAAATATATCAAATTACTATTCCCAATGTAGTTTAACCTCTATGAATGCCAATCAATGGGTTTTTGAAGAAACACAATTGTTAGCTTAACACTCTAAGTACATATATTAAATACGAGTTCATTTATAGGCTGTAAATTCATAGAACAACTGGGGAGTCCATTGGGAATTGAATTAAATATCTCAAATTGAAAATTCATTTACATGTAATTGGAACGTCAAATGTATTTATCCGCTAGAATGATATTGAAGCTATGTGCTGTGTCTATATGTTGAATATTGTGTTTAATGAAATAAACTCAAAATTATTATGTCTACGAATGAAAGCGAAATAACAATTGTAACGAATTTTCGAATAATCTATTACTGGAAAGATGAAACAGTTGAATTCTGACTAATTTTTAATTCAAATAATATTCAATAATAACTAAAAAAAATTGTACATCAATTTCATAAATTATATCAAATTCATTGATTTTGTAAATAACGATGTAGATTATTTACGGTATAACATAATCAGTTGGCTCAGATGACATCTATTCTATATAGTATTGACATGGCATAATATCCAGTGATGAATTAACCAATGTATCAATATGATAATGATTGACTGGTGAAGTTTTACTAATAATGTAAATACTGTGACGTACAAATATTGACATCCAGAATTACTCGCAGAGTTGCCTTTTCGTCCATTTGCTGATTTGGTATCTTTGGTTTGTTCTGCCATAATCAAACGGGACATTTTGTTTGAAGTCATTCAGGGACCGAAATTTTATTTGACAAATACGAAATATTGGCTTGTGTGAATTCAAAAGAATTCAATAGATATGGTTTGTTTGGTTATTCTTAGTTGGTAACAATAATTAACTGGCAACTATACTATACAGTAGAACAAAATATTATATCAAACAATTTTATAGTAACTCTTAAATATAAATCTGTTTGTTTGAAAAGTAAACGATAAGTTGACGTCTCCTTATTTTACTTAAAATTGAAGAAACGAATTATTTATATTTCAACAGTTACTTTAACTTTAAATACTGAAGCAACAGAAGTTTATAAATGGATCTAAAGTATCAAATTAAGATAACCTCTTGCAATGACTTCACTGAATGGTTTGGACGATACATCAAACCAACCTAACACAAGTACTATATTGGGAAATATAACACTGTTAATAAAGTCAAATCATCTCGTTACTTGTTACTCATTCTCCATCTCCAAGATATATAAATAGATTGTATATTATACCAAAGATTTCACTACTTTACTATTCCAAATGAAAACTCTGGATTTGTTGTCAGAAGAAAAATCTCCCCAATTCTTGAAACTTTCTTCCTTTTCCAATTCATTGTGTCGGCTCGAAATAAATTTATTTTGTTGCTATTGCAAGCTTTATTTTATTGTTATATTTTGTCAGTGTGAACTAAGTGTTTGTAGTGGGTAGTGGTGAGGTGTTTGGTGCCCTGAAAACTATACTGAGAAAGTTATGACTATTTAAAATAATGGTAATTAATTTTCATAATCCATAGCGCATGATACAATTTAAATGAGTGAAAAAGAGTCATTGTTAAAATATCTCTATTTTTCATTTCATTAATTCACAATCATTATCAAATATATTTTTATATCAAACTTAAATGTATATTCTTCATGCACTTAAAACTAACTATTTTTTCAATAATTCTAAACAATTCAAAATGAATCAGTTATATTTCGCCTCTTTGATAATAAATCAAGAAAATTCCTTCACAATACTATTGGGAAGACATCAATAAAGACACAATAAGTTGCATCGATCAATCGGAAACTATTTTATCCAAGGATATTCCGTATATTTCTGCCAACTGTTATCCTTATTTGCTCATCTGTTATAAGATAACTAAAAAACTGATAGTAATTACCATGAGAAAAATCAACAATCATATTAATGAACAGGCAGAGCGAGTCAGAAAAATCCTAAACGGAACAATATTTATTTTGTTGATTACCGCAATGATGTTTATGAACATGAAATGTCTTAAATTTATGATAAATTGTTATCAAAATTAAGTAGAATCATTTATCGTTGTCAGTAGATAATCTTTCTATCATCTTTTATAAGGTGATAGAAACCCTACAAACATATGTAGTTGTTATTATTTAACTGTTCAAGCAATTAAAATTAAAGTGAGTAGTGAATACCACAACTTAAACAGTAGCGATGATGTATAAGATGAACCTAATTAGTGTATAGAATTGAGTAAGTTCTTAGATATATCTAAAGTAATCAATATACACACACACATTTCATAAAATGTTATGAATTTTTCCTTCATAACTTCAAATCTCAATATTTTTCAAATTAGTAGCTTTAGAAATACATTTAATAGCATCATCTAATTCATTATTTAATATTAATATTAATATCATTCATATAATTCAACATTTAATATTAATATTAAATAAATGTATTAATGTTATATTTCTATATGTACAGTACTTTGTTAATAAACTTAAAATATGGTAGATTAATACAAATATACAATACCTTCAACAAAATGAATTATTTTTCAGAATGCATGTACTGTTCGTACTATGATTTTAGTACTTTAGAAGCAATTATTAGAAAAATCCAAGAATATAACTTTGATTTTTTTGTTCATTTAGTTCGTATGATATGTCATCTAAGATGCAACATTAATCGAAAATTGATGGAATATTCCCTGAATTGTGATCTATTATAATATACGTCAACATCACGTCAGTTTAAGGTGCATCAACTGTGAGACAGTATATTCAGTATAGTAACTTCATTCTTAAGATTCAATTTAATATGAGACAATAGAGTAATTAAACTTGACTTGACATATTCCGTCCTTTACTATTTCTGTCATTAATAATGCGAACTGATGCCATTTCAGTTGATTTAGAGGATAATGTTCGATGACAGCTACTTATTTCTCTTTAATTATATTGTAAGATGAATAATGATCAAACACTTACAGTCGATAATATCATGAAGAGGTTGGTTACAAAAAGGATTTCTTAACCCTTTGTCTACCTTAATTTCATTATCGCTGCAAAGCTGAAAAACAACTCAATGAAATCATTACAACTCATTCAGTTGTTGCTACACTTCATTTAACTCTAAGAGGTAGAAAAAGAGAATATAAATAATTAACGTGATCATTAGAATAGAAAGTTAAATAGGCCTACCTTAAGCTTGAAGATTAGCTTAACTCATTTTAGTAGCTAGTAACCATCTTGTAATTAAAGTCGATACAAAAGGGTTAAATTAAGTCTAAGAGTTGCAAATATTTATGTCATATGTGTATTTAATGGGTCCCTAAAATAAATAAAGATACAAATCCTTAATTTTCTCAGATCAATTCCCTAACATTCTAAAATAAATTCATTTATTTTCTGAGATCATATCCCTAATTCTGTGAGATCTAAAGAAACGTAACTTGTTATTTATTAATATTTCGACATCAATGTCTCTAAAAGGTTTCAGTTAATATTTTGCAATATATAAAAGGACCAAATGTCGTTAAAAGTTAAGTGGTATACTGAAACTAAGTCAATTGCTTATCGATATATTACCAAACTATATTAATATTGGGTGTAAATACCCTTTCTATGGATTGGATCTTCAAAAGATTTTCTTCCTATTGAAGTTTTCATTAATATTTTGACATTTTGTTCTTTGAAGTGCAGTGCAGTTTCGAACAGAGGGGAATTCAATCATTCGGGGATAATAAATTCGAAAATTATTTGGTGATTTGAAACTACATATAAAATGAAAAATTGAGATTATAATTGCTGATGAATTGATATACTGAAGATAAATATTAGGAGGGTTTTATACTTTACTTTCATGGCCTTTACCCTGTTATGCCGATTGTCAAAGATATGTTTGAAATTATTTCGTTGCTCCAAAAAACAGATTTCTTCTTCCGAATCAATGAACAGAAAAACAGGAGAGTTGATTAGGAAATAAATTTAGAAAATTGGTAAAAAAAAGTTACAATACACTTTTTAAATGTGATACACCGATGCATGTTCTACTTTTACTGTAGGTAAATCTTAAGTCTATATTAACAATATTAACTATTTATTGTTATACTAGTGCTACGTATAGTTAAAATATAATTGTTTTGGTTTGTTTTAATTTTAATTTGTTTAAAAGTTATCCTTTTTAACAGTAGTGTTGTTTGTTTTTGAGCTCAAGTGCTTTGCCTCTGCGTTAGTGCACATAAATAATTTGTAATTACATACGAACAATTTGAGATCTCAAATAATTTTCAATCTAATGTATCTTCTTGTGTAGGTGAACAAAGGCGTTTTCTGTTAGAAGTTAACCATGCAATCTTTAGCCTCTGCCCCAGTCTTTGTGATGTCACTGCATAGGCAATAGCTCATCACAGCTCTGTAGGCACCACATGTGTAGCAGATATTGCCGGGGAATTGAGGAGATGATAATTGATAGGAAGAGATCCTCTTGTTCTGCAATGAGGAAAGCACTTATCTTTATCTCAAAAAAAGTACGATGATCATTTAAGGGAGAACTATAAATAATTTTTTATATTTGTAGATTGATTTAGATAACACATTCTTCAATTATAATTGCCGTATGTTGCATTATGATTATCACTTCTAGGTAAACAATCATACTACCTTGAGTAAAAGTTGTTCAAATTCTTAATATTATATATCAGTTGTGCATGTAACAGATTATGTTCTCATAGATCACATTCACTACACAGTACATTCACAGTTTCTTCACTTCACCATATTTTGTTATGCAAACAGAGTTTCCATGGGAAAAAATACACTTTGTCTTTTTCAAAAGTTATCATGGAAACTTTCTGATTTTCAGTCCAAATCTCTTACTCATAATTTATTTACTGTTTCTTTTTAATCAGCTTTGGATCATTTTTAACCATTAAAATGATTGGATATTTGAAAATATTCTAGCTGGGTAACAATTACATTATTTTTAGGACTTGATCTACGAAGATGAATAAATGAATTATATTATATTTATTGCCAATTCATCACACATTGAATCTATTGTTAAAATTAGTTATTTATAGCAACATTGACTATAAATCATTCTATAGTTGCTAATGCTCAAAAATGAGATGATGAAGCACATAATATGTTTCTTTGTAATTCTGATCACTAGTCTAAGTACATGTGTGCATATAACAAACATTATGTGAGTAACTTTACTATCTTTACATTACTGATTCACTGTCCATTAGACTGCACATGCTATTACTATTAGTTGCAGACGTTCTTAATCACTCCATAGGGTTGTAAGAATTGGATAAGAAATAACAGAGTACAGAGAACTAAGTACTACAGAGTACAGAGAACTAAGTACTACAGAGTACAGAAAATTAAGTACTCACAGAGTACAGAGAATTAAGTACTACAGAGTACAGAGAACTAAGTACTACAGAGTACAGAGAATTAAGTACTCACAGAGTACAGAGAACTAAGTACTACAGAGTACAGAGAACTAAGTACTACAGAGTACAGAGAATTAAGTACTACAGAGTACAGAGAACTAAGTACTACAGAGTACAGAGAATTAAGTACTACAGAGTACAGAGAACTAAGTACTACAGAGTACAGAGAATTAAGTACTCACAGAGTACAGAGAACTAAGTACTACAGAGTACAGAGAACTAAGTACTACAGAGTACAGAGAATTAAGTACTGCAGAGTACAGAGAACTAAGTACTACAGAGTACAGAGAATTAAGTACTCACAGAGTACAGAGAACTAAGTACTACAGAGTACAGAGAACTAAGTACTACAGAGTACAGAGAATTAAGTACTCACAGAGTACAGAGAACTAAGTACTACAGAGTACAGAGAACTAAGTACTACAGAGTACAGAGAACTAAGTACTACAGAGTACAGAAAATTAAGTACTCACAGAGTACAGAGAATTAAGTACTCACAAAGTACAGAGAATTAAGTATTACAGAGTACAGGGAATTAAGTACTACAGAGTACAGAAAATTAAGTACTCACAGAGTACAGAGAATTAAGTACTCACAGAGTACAGAAAATTAAGTACTCACAGAGTACAGAGAATTAAGTACTCACAGAGTACAGAGAATTAAGTACTCACAGAGTACAGAGAATTAAGTACTCACAGAGTACAGAGAATTAAGTACTACAGAGTACAGGGAATTAAGTACTCACATAGTACAGAGAATTAAGTACTGCAGAGTACAGGGAATTAAGTACTACAGAGTACAGGGAATTAAGTATTCACAGAGTACAGAGAATTAAGTACTCACAGAGTACAGGGAATTAAGTACTCACAGAGTACAGTGAATTAAGTACTCACAGAGTACAGAGAATTAAGTACTCACAGAGTACAGAGAATTAAGTACTACAGAGTACAGGGAATGAAGTACTCACATAGTACAGAGAATTAAGTACTGCAGAGTACAGGGAATTAAGTACTACAGAGTACAGAGAATTAAGTACTCACATAGTACAGAGAATTAAGTACTGCAGAGTACAGGGAATTAAGTACTACAGAGTACAGGGAATTAAGTACTCACAGAGTACAGAGAATTAAAAACTCACAGAGTACAGGGAATTAAGTACTCACAGAGTACAGTGAATTAAGTACTCACAGAGTACAGAGAATTGAGTACTCACAGAGTACAGAGAATTAAGTACTACAGAGTACAGGGAATTAAGTACTCACAGAGTACAGAGAATTAAGTACTACAGAGTACAGGGAATTAAGTACTACAGAGTACAGGGAATTAAGTACTCACAGAGTACAGAGAATTAAGTACTCACAGAGTACAGAGAATTAAGTACTACAGAGTACAGGGAATTAAGTACTCACATAGTACAGGGAATTAAGTACTCACAGAGTACAGGGAATTAAGTACTACAGAGTACAGGGAATTAAGTACTCACAGAGTACAGAGAATTAAGTACTACAGAGTATAGGGAATTAAGTACTACAGAGTACAGGGAATTAAGTACTCACAGAGTACAGATAATTAAGTACTCACAGAGTAAAGGGAATTAAGTACTACAGAGTACAGAGAATTAAGTACTACATAGTACAGGGAATTAAGTACTCACAGAGTATAGAGAATTAAGTACTCACAGAGTACAGGGAATTAAGTACTCACAGAGTACAGATAATTAAGTACTCACAGAGTACAGATAATTAAGTACTCACAGAGTACAGGGAATTAAGTACTACAGAGTACAGAGAATTAAGTACTACAGAGTACAGAGAATTAAGTACTCACAGAGTACAGGGAATTAAGTACTACAGAGTACAGAGAATTAAGTACTACAGAGTACAGAGAATTAAGTACTCACAGAGTACAGGGAATTAAATACTCACAGAGTACAGAGAATTAAGTACTCACAGAGTACAGGGAATTAAGTACTCACAGAGTACAGGGAATTAAGTACTCACAGAGTACAGGGAATTAAGTACTCACAGAGTACAGGGAATTAAGTACTACAGAGTACAGAGAATTAAGTACTACAGAGTACAGAGAATTAAGTACTCACAGAGTACAGGGAATTAAATACTCACAGAGTACAGAGAATTAAGTACTCACAGAGTACAGGGAATTAAGTACTCACAGAGTACAGGGAATTAAGTACTCACAGAGTACAGGGAATTAAGTACTCACAGAGTACAGGGAATTAAGTATATGTACATTAACTCTATAAATGATCACAATAATTACAATCAAATTATATTAGATTAACATAATAATAATATAAGATAATTTCACCCCGAAAATTGTAATCTAATTAAGTAAATTAATATCAACCTTTAATCCTTTATGATCATCCAGTAGTCTCTCATATAGGTATATACATTCTTATATAAGATGTAATGTGATATTTAAACAGAATATCTCGCATGCAAATTACGAAGCATGAGAGTTGTTATTAAAACTAACTAAGAATAAGACAGAGGTGAGATTATTAGGACATTGTGGTGCATCTAATTACAGGATTATATCACACTAGTTTTTCTTGCTTCAATTATCATATTAATGAAGAGAATAGCAATATATACTAAGAGCAGCAATGTTGTTAGTCTTCCTACTTCACGCAGAAACTTTAATAGAATATAAAATGAAAACTATTGATTATATAGTATTTTGAAGGGATTGAAGTCAAAGAAACATTGTTAATTCATTTCATTAATAAGAAATTCTCTACAATTTGATAAGATATTAACCAATTTGACATTTAAATGAGTATCGTAATTAAAATTTTAGTTGTTAGGTTTGCCGTAAAAAATCAAATTTCGAAATATCCGGATTTTCCTCAGATAATTTTCTCAACACAGGTTGTTACTGGAGCAAAAGAACGCCACACTACTTCACAGTACAACTTGGTCCAAACAGAACGAATGGCTGTGTTTAAAGAGTTCTGATTGGGGTAGAAATGAGTTGGAACTTCACTTTCTTAGATGGACCAGATAATTGCACAGTTTTTAGCATTGATGTCAGTCTTGAGGTGGCGGCATTTTCTCTCCCAAAAGCCCTCACCTTTAGTTCTCATTCACCGCGAGGGCTAAGCTCCCTCTTGAGTGAAGATAAAATTGATTCCAAATGATTCTGAGAGAAGTTTCTTGTAGCATATTCAGATAAACATGACTGTTGACTTTGATTCTTTCATCGATAAGTGAACATTGTTGTGTATGTGATGGCCAAATAGTAGAAATATTCAAGGCACATTTATGAAATTGTGCGTAAATCTTTTTGGGTCACAATGTAAAGATAGCTTATTTACACTACACTTCACAGATAGCTTATTTACACTACACTTCACAGATAGCTTATTTACACTACACTTCACAGATAGCTTATTAACACTACACTTTACAGATAGCTTATTTACACTACACTTCACAGATAGCTTATTAACACTACACTTTACAGATAGCTTATTTACACTACACTTCACAGATAGCTTATTAACACTACACTTTACAGATAGCTTATTTACACTACACTTCACAGATAGCTTATTTACACTACACTTCACAGATAGCTTATTAACACTACACTTCACAGATAGCTTATTAACACTACACTTCACAGATAGCTTATTTACACTACACTACACAGATAGCTTATTAACACTACACTTCACAGATAGCTTATTTACACTACACTTCACAGATAGCTTATTAACACTACACTTTACAGATAGCTTATTTACACTACACTTCACAGATAGCTTATTTACACTACACTTCACAGATAGCTTATTAACACTACACTTCACAGATAGCTTATTAACACTACACTTCACAGATAGCTTATTTACACTACACTACACAGATAGCTTATTAACACTACACTTCACAGATAGCTTATTTACACTACACTTCACAGATAGCTTATTTACACTACACTTCACAGATAGCTTATTTACACTACACTTCACAGATAGCTTATTAACACTACACTTCACAGATAGCTTATTTACACTACACTTCACAGATAGCTTATTTACACTACACTACACAGATAGCTTATTAACACTACACTTCACAGATAGCTTATTAACACTACACTTTACAGATAGCTTATTTACACTACACTTCACAGATAGCTTATTAACACTACACTTCACAGATAGCTTATTTACACTACACTTCACAGATAGCTTATTTACACTACACTTCACAGATAGCTTATTTACACTACACTTCACAGATAGCTTATTTACACTACACTTCACAGATAGCTTATTAACACTACACTTCACAGATAGCTTATTTACACTACACTTTACAGATAGCTTATTTACACCACACTTCACAGATAGCTTATTAACACTACACTTCACAGATAGCTTATTTACACTACACTTCACAGATAGCTTATTTACACTACACTTCACAGATAGCTTATTTACACTACACTTCACAGATAGCTTATTTACACTACACTTCACAGATAGCTTATTTACACTACACTTCACAGATAGCTTATTTACACTACACTTCACAGATAGCTTATTTACACTACACTTCACAGATAGCTTATTTACACTACACTTCACAGATAGCTTATTTACACTACACTTCACAGATAGCTTAATTACACTACACTTCACAGATAGCTTATTTACACTACACTTCTCATATAGCTTATTTACACAACACTTTGCAGATAGCTTATTTACATCGATTTCCAAATAAGTTATTTTATTTAAACGCTAAAATCGTGTGATTATATATTAGTTTATTCATACATGTTATTTCTTATTGGATAGATGGACACATGAATGCCATTGTATATCGCTTGTTTGCGAGAACAGTGTCATAACTTCAGAAAAGCTATTTTTCAGGAGAGGCATTTTAGTACTTTTAATGTACGTACTTAATGGTATATCGTTAGGACTTTTAGCCTTCCAAGCGGTATATTTTTGAGTTACAATGATGATTTTCTTACCAAAATGATCAGCATTTTATGATTTATATGTCTATATGGATAACTCTAAAATACATGTTTTTGTGTTTATGACGTTGTTGCTGCAAACAAGCGATATGTGAAAACTTACAAATTGTTGAAAATTTATGTACGCAAAATACGAATAGCTCTGAAACAAGAGTTAGCTGTATTGTTTAGTATATTGTAAATATGACGTTTGGAATTACTTTACATGATTAATTACTTCTCCATAATGCTATATCGTACATAAGTTCCACATTACTCTGAACATCACTTTCAGTTTAAGGTACAACCAGTTCAGTATTATACTATTAGGTATAATACTGACGATAGTACATATGAGCACATCTCCTTTAACGTCATTCCACATTTTGAAAAGCTATATGCTATAATTTCCTTCGTTTTACCGGTTGGTTTTTTCTTTTAAGTCACTGTCGCTAGCAAGTAAGGCCCTGATATAAAAGAAACAGGGATCTTACAGAATTTATGCCTCAAATTACGATGTATTCAGTAAACACCAACTGAGAAAGAAATGAGCACAAAATTGTGTAGTGTTATTTCATTTATAATTTTGAATATTGTATGTATAATAGAAAAAAACATTATTGTATTATTTTTATTAAAATTAATATAAAATATAATAAATACTAGTGTACTTGCCTGTTAAGAATAACGTGTTCTCAATAGTAAATTTTTTTGTGAAATTTTTTTTTTTTGCGCCATCAGTTTTAGTTAAATTTATCCATTTAGTTTATAAATTTATTGGTCAAAGTTGTAAAAAATCAATAAAACTGACACTGTAGGTTTTGGATAATTTCTCATTTATTGAACTCTGATAAGAATTTGTTTCATGCTACCACCTGGAAACATAATTTACCAAATTTCTGAAAATTTCTTAAAGCGTGACAGACCACAGGCAAATTTTTTATGGAGGTGATTATAGAATAAATTCCCGAAAAAATATCCCCCATTTTGTGCATATTCTATCTCCAGTTCAAATAGAGATAATTCGAGTCTATTTGCTTTATGCAAACAATTCTGTTTTCAATTCAGTTAAATAAAAATTGTTAATATGAACTGAGTATTTACTTAGAAATAGAGAGTCTAATGAGAAAAGTGGAACATGCTCTGTGTAAAGATAGTCATAGAGATAAGAACAAATCTAAATAGCTACTGAACTACATTCAATAAAGAATTGCTTCATACATCCTTCAACTTTATTTATAGGAATACCAAATGAATTGGTAATTTTTTCATTTGAGCTGGTTTATGACCGCAATTAGTTCAGGCACCTTCTGTTGGAGTAAAACAGACCACGTTACTACCTCATCGGCGCAACACAGTCAAAAAAGTCGCGACAAATATTTGTGCAGCGTATTCTAGCATTAGCATTTGAAGTTGAGGGGGCACCAACAAACAAAGAACTAATTCCATAATTTGCTAATGGAGATGTTAGAGATAAATTATTTCAATCGCTTCCTCTAAAATTGAGAATTGGACGAGAATAAATTGACTGTAGAGGAAGGAATTGCAAGAAATGAAAAATGATGGAGGATGATTTGGTGATCTGTTGTCACTATAGTGAATAGAACCTTGCCTTGAGTGAAATGGCAACACTTTTTGAGAGATAATAAATGTTGTATTGTATTTCATTTTTTTAAAGTGCATTTACTGTATAATATTTAGAATTTATTTTTGTTGCTTGGAAATACCAAAATATGTTATTTCAATTCTTTCTTACCACAAAGTTTGTTCCACCCTCTGCCAGGGAAACTTTTTAATGAGATGTAAATATTTTGTAGATGTTGACAATATTATTTTATCTGAATAAAATTAACAATATTTTCAATAGAATAAAACAAAAATACTTCAAATATCTCTATATGAATTGGAGGTATAATATATAAAAATATATTGAGGAACCAATAACAACAATCAAGGGCACTAATAGAGCTTTTTAACTAATAAAACTCATCAGTTTCTATCCTACATATATATTTCAGTACACTTCAAAGCAAACATAATACACTTTACTGTTAATTAAATATTTTCTAGTACAGATAAACCGTTGAGTTTTATATATTTAAATTATATATTTTATTGAGATTTCAAATTGAAGAAGAAAATATATAACCCATAGTACATATTATGTACTTTAGATGAACATTTTCCATCAATTAATATATACTTCCTTCACTTAAAAACCTATTATTTATCTATATTTTTGGAAGTTATTTGCCAAAATTGATGAAACTTCAATCGGCTTACTGTATGTAGTCTATACTGTCACTAAATTATCGACATCATAATTGTAAGGGAACATTATGACTTTCATCAGATGCATTTCATCAGTAAGTTAGTTATGATGCATTGTAATTTTTCAATGTGAATGAATGTAAAAATTTACTTAATTCAACATAGTTCATTGAAAACAAAATGTTTTGGGAGTTTTAAAAATGATTTTTCTGTTGCAGAGAAATTGCCTTCAAATTACCACTGCGGGTGAAACTGGATACCAACTCAATGAATGTAGTCTGTGAACATATGAACGTGTAGGACTGCAATATTGTCTGTGTATGTGTTTGTTTTATTTGCTCAGAGACACAACTTGTACTAAATAACTCGTGACAAAAGCTACGATATAATATGTTACATTAAATGCGTGAAGGAATGTTACTCAAAACAAATGTTATTGAAGATGCTATATACAATGAATATGAGAATAAATTTAGTCCTGTACCAGAATTGGCGACTTGTTCTTTGAGAGCAAATCATGGTAACATTTTTAAGCATTGTGGCTGCATTATTGTTTGAAGATTTTGAGAAAAATTCAAAAATGAAATAATGAAGATACATCAAGGTTAAAAAGAGTAGATTTATATATAAATTCGAACCAAATTCCATCAGCTAGACAGCTTGAACTGATTGAAAGCATGACTATCTCAGATTATTCTTTAATTTAGAGATACTTAATAATAGGTTCATAGTAAATAGATAAAAATACATGACAATTGAAGAATGCTTATTTTCTTATAAATAAAACGTAATGTTGCAAACTTACTCTAAATAATAATGGGGATAATTATTTGTTTTCTAGAATATTCCGTTGTTATTGAACATATATAAAGATTCATAAAGACTCAAAAATAAAAGATATTTTAAATATTATTTCCAATTACTTCTCTTCTCACGATTACCAAGAGGATATCCATCATTTTATAAGTGCAATGAAATCTTAAATAGCTACGCTTTTCAGGCCTCTTATCTTGAATTATTTATTATTCATGTGAAGAGCATGTCTAGTCACGTGTATGTGTTCTGAATGTAAAATATTCTAGTTCAAATAAAGAAATTCCCTAAACTTTTAAGATCATGTTCCTCATTAACGAAAGACACATTGTGAAGAAGACATGTGATGTAATGTGACAATATTGAATCACACGCTTGATAGAAATGTAAGAATTTTCCTTGTTTCCCCTAGAGTCTTTGTGACATATGCAAATTAGATAATCATTGGTTAAATAAGATCAACATACTATTACACTGTAATACTCAGTGCCGTCTGACATAAATATGACAAACCTAATAGAAATAAATGATTCCAATGAATAATTGGAAGGAATATTTTCACATTTGTTTAAAAATATGCCTACATAATAAGGTAAGTAATGCACACCTCAGGTAATAGGCTGAGTGATGCACACCTCAGGTAATAGGCTGAGTAATGCACACCTCAGGTAATAGGCTGAGTAATGCACACCTCAGGTAATAGGCTGAGTAATGCACACCTCAGGTAATAGGCTGAGTAATGCACACCTCAGGTAATGGACTGAGTAATGCACACCTCAGGTAATAGACTGAGTAATGCACACCTCAGGTAATGGACTGAGTAATGCACACCTCAGGTAATAGACTGAGTAATGCACACCTCAGGTAATAGACTGAGTAATGCACACCTCAGGTAATAGACTGAGTAATGCACACCTCAGGTAATAGGCTGAGTAATGCACACCTCAGGTAATAGACTGAGTAATGCACACCTCAGGTAATAGACTGAGTAATGCACACCTCAGGTAATAGACTGAGTAATGCACACCTCAGGTAATAGACTGGGTAATGCACACCTCAGGTAATAGACTGAGTAATGCACACCTCAGGTAATAGACTGAGTAATGCACACCTCAGGTAATAGACTGAGTAATGCACACCTCAGGTAATAGACTGAGTAATGCACACCTCAGGTAATAGACTGAGTAATGCACACCTCAGGTAATAGACAGAGTAATGCACACCTCAGGTAATAGACTGAGTAATGCACACCTCAGGTAATAGACTGAGTAATGCACACCTCAGGTAATAGACTGAGTAATGCACACCTCAGGTAATAGGCTGAGTAATGCACACCTCAGGTAATAGACTGAGTAATGCACACCTCAGGTAATAGACAGAGTAATGCACACCTCAGGTAATAGACTGAGTAATGCACACCTCAGGTAATAGACAGAGTAATGCACACCTCAGGTAATAGACTGAGTAATGCACACCTCAGGTAATAGACTGAGTAATGCACACCTCAGGTAATAGACTGAGTAATGCACACCTCAGGTAATAGACTGAGTAATGCACACCTCAGGTAATAGACAGAGTAATGCACACCTCAGGTAATAGACTGAGTAATGCACACCTCAGGTAATAGACTGAGTAATGCACACCTCAGGTAATAGACTGAGTAATGCACACCTCAGGTAATAGGCTGAGTAATGCACACCTCAGGTAATAGGCTGAGTAATGCACACCTCAGGTAATAGACTGAGTAATGCACACCTCAGGTAATAGACTGAGTAATGCACACCTCAGGTAATAGGCTGAGTAATGCACACCTCAGGTAATAGACTGAGTAATGCACACCTCAGGTAATAGACTGAGTAATGCACACCTCAGGTAATAGACTGAGTAATGCACACCTCAGGTAATAGACTGAGTAATGCACACCTCAGGTAATAGACTGAGTAATGCACACCTCAGGTAATAGACTGAGTAATGCACACCTCAGGTAATAGACTGAGTAATGCACACCTCAGGTAATAGGCTGAGTAATCACAATGGAATTAAGAATGAATGACGACGAAAGATAATAATATTTTTACAATATAAAATAATCAAAGTGTTAATGACAAACTACATAACAATGCAATAAGGTTGTGATTATTATTTAATGATAGGTATTTATTTAGATGCTCCTCAAATATTATAAAGAATAATCTGATCAACTATAACCATAGAAAATTATTAGAATATTTTGTCCATAGAAAAATAAATATATATTTTAATAAGTAATTTGTGATAAAATTCAAAGAAGTTGAAATTTAATAAAATATAATGATTATATGAAAGCACCAAGGCTAATTGTATTGGTAATTTGGATCAATAGGCTAAGTGATATATTTTATTCTTCCATTAAAAATGTAGAAATTTAGAGAATTCGTCCGAGATAAATTTCTTTTCATAAGATTATCTGTAAATTGAATTTAGTTAATTCTAAGTGTTCGAAAATAAAAATAAAGCTTCCTAATAAAAGTGACGAAGTATATAACCTTTTATTCAAACAATGTGAGAAGTGCATTATCATAATTAATTTCAAGTAACTATTTAAAGTACAAACCACATGGGATTAGTAAATGGCAAATATGGTCCCACTGGTGTGAGTGGTTTGAGCTAATAGCAAATGAAGTGGAAAAGAGAATAAGAACAGAAAGAAGAGGATACTAGAGAGAATATCAGAAAGAAAGAAGAGGTATATTAGATAGAGAGTATCAGGAAGAAAGAAGAGGAATATTAGATAGAGAGTATCAGGAAGAAAGAAGAGGAATATTAGATAGAGAGTATCAGGAAGAAAGAAGAGGAATATTAGATAGAGAGTATCAGGAAGAAAGAAGAGGAATATTAGATAGAGAGTATCAGGAAGAAAGAAGAGGAATATTAGATAGAGAGTATCAGGAAGAAAGAAGAGGAATATTAGATAGAGAGTATCAGGAAGAAAGAAGAGGAATATTAGATAGAGAGTATCAGGAAGAAAGAAGAGGAATATTAGATAGAGAGTATCAAGAAGAAAGAAGAGGTATATTAGATAGAGAGTATCAGGAAGAAAGAAGAGGAATATTAGATAGAGAGTATCAGGAAAAAAGAAGAGGTATATTAGATAGAGAGTATCAGGAAGAAAGAAGAGGAATATTAGATAGAGAGTATCAGGAAGAAAGAAGAGGAATATTAGATAGAGAGTATCAGGAAGAAAGAAGAGGAATATTAGATAGAGAGTATCAGGAAGAAAGAAGAGGTATATTAGATAGAGAGTATCAGGAAGAAAGAAGAGGAATATTAGATAGAGAGTATCAGGAAAAAAGAAGAGGTATATTAGATAGAGAGTATCAGGAAGAAAGAAGAGGAATATTAGATAGAGAGTATCAGGAAGAAAGAAGAGGAATGTTAGATAGAGAGTATCAGGAAGAAAAAAGAGGAATATTAGATAGAGTATCAGGAAGAAAGAAGAGGAATGTTAGATAGAGAGTATCAGGAAGAAAGAAGAGGAATATTAGATAGAGAATATCAGGAAGAAAGAAGAGGAATATTAGATAGAGAGTATCAGGAAGAAAGAAGAGGAATATTAGATAGAGAGTATCAGGAAGAAAGAAGAGGAATATTAGATAGAGAGTATCAGGAAGAAAGAAGAGGAATATTAGATAGAGAGTATCAGGAAGAAAGAAGAGGAATATTAGATAGAGAGTATCAGGAAGAAAGAAGAGGAATATTAGATAGAGAGTATCAGGAAGAAAGAAGAGGAATATTAGATAGAGAGTATCAGGAAGAAAGAAGAGGAATGTTAGATAGAGAGTATCAGGAAGAAAAAAGAGGAATATTAGATAGAGTATCAGGAAGAAAGAAGAGGAATGTTAGATAGAGAGTATCAGGAAGAAAGAAGAGGAATATTAGATAGAGAATATCAGGAAGAAAGAAGAGGAATATTAGATAGAGAGTATCAGGAAGAAAGAAGAGGAATATTAGATAGAGAGTATCAGGAAGAAAGAAGAGGAATGTTAGATAGAGAGTATCAGGAAGAAAAAAGAGGAATATTAGATAGAGTATCAGGAAGAAAGAAGAGGAATGTTAGATAGAGAGTATCAGGAAGAAAGAAGAGGAATATTAGATAGAGGATATCAGGAAGAAAGAAGAGGAATATTAGATAGAGAGTATCAGAAGAAAGAAGAGGAATATTAGATAGAGAATATCAGGAAGAAAGAAGAGGAATATTAGATAGAGAGTATCAGGAAGAATGAAGGGGAATACTAGAGGAGAGAGAATAATAACAGAATAAAGAGGAATACTAGATAGAGAATATCACGAAGAAGATGATAGTCTAGATGGGCCAGACTGTATGGCCAATTCCCGTCACATTAAAGGCTCTAGATAATGTAAGAGGATAATACAGGTAACTCTCGAGATTTATGTATCTCCAACTCTACGATCCTCCACTTTTACAGGGAATAGTTTTTGAGGCTCTATCTCAAAATTTGAGAAAAGTATCTAATATCAGATTGTTTTCTTTTCTAAATGTCTAAAAAGGTGGTATGAGAAGCAATAGCACCGGTAGTTGTTGTCAAGCTACGAACCTGTTACTCCTCCCAAATAATATTCGTTATTGTTTCTAGTGATTATTTAATTATATATTGAATAGCAATCCAAATACAATAGCATGTCTCACGAGTCAACAAATTAGTATGTTTTCAGTGTCTTCAGTCTCTGAGATCTTTCAAATACTGTATATTACTTTTGGTATTTTAATTTAGATAAGTTAAATAGGATTAATTAATTAGGTTTGGGTTATAAATTAAGATCTTTAAAGAACATTTTTCTGAGCCGTTTGAGTCATAAGATATTCATTATTCAGACATATTATGCACTGTGGATAGGAATGACCCCATCGGTGAAAAACACTAAAACGGGAAGCGTGAAAACGAATCATCGTAGAACTAGAAAGAATTTAAGCACTAAACATTAAGCACACGTTTGAAATTTTAGAGAGCTTACCACAGTGTATGCTATAGTCATAGTTTTTAATTATAATTGTGTGAACCCATCTCCAATTTTATGGTCTTTATCTACCGTAGAACTCCAGCGTTGTCTATAATTCCAATCTATACTACGAATTAGGCCCAGTATCACTTCAAATCTAGGAATTGGGTAATCCAGACCAAGATACCGCAGACCAAGAATGAAGATCGAGGATGCAGAACTCGAACATAAGCTTAGTATCTTTTGGAAGCAAGAATTATAAAATTTACTGTTAAAGGTATTTAGTTTAGTAACGTAAAGTTAGTTTACTTCTTTCTGAATTCTAAATAATCGTAATATTGCGGTGTTTATTATTGCCAGTATAAGGTAGAAATAAAATGGTATGAATAGTTAATAAGTATGTATTTTTTGATAATACATATAGATCAAGAATGGAATTTCAGATAATGTTACAGGTAGCGAGTAATGTTAGTCATACTCGACTTTCTGTTGATGATCGGAGAGATGGGAGTAGCGTGTGGTTGTACCTGAGAAGATAAAGAGTAAATAATTAGAAGATATTAAATAGGAGTGTTTTAGGGTGAAAATATAATACCATGCATTTCGGAAACGATGCTACAATAGTGAAGCTAATCAAATATTGGTTTGAAGGTGAGCTTAAAGTTAAGCTATTTTAGTTATTTAGATGAATCAGATTATGGTTAAATTATTGAGTTATAAGTAAATTAGAGTTATAAGTAAATTAGAGTTATAAGTAAATTAGAGTTATAAGTAAATTAGAGTTATAAGTAAATTAGAGTTATAAGTAAATTAGAGTTATACGGCAATTAAATGTAGACTTTTATAGAGCATAAATATTGTGATGTAGCTAAAGAGTCACGCTAAATATCCTATATGGAAAAACTCAAGGTTAATTAAGCATAACTTACGGCCAAATACAGAATACGGAGCCAGGGGGTAGTCATTATGCTGCAGTCAGAGTCCTATGAGTTCTCTCAGCCCGTCATGTTGGATTGGTAGACAGGTAGAGGTAGGGACATCAGAGTCGTAGAGACTAGTAGTGCTATTAATTCAACACCTCAGATTGAGGATGAAAATAGTTAGGTCCTAAGAGAGACTATTTACTATCTCATCTCCATAAGATCCGTTGTAGCTCACTGTCATTCATGATCCAGGAGGTGTGAAGTCTGCTATCTGCGAACAACTGGGAGGGGCTTGAAAACTCCGGGCACAGTCATGCAAACCGACCTTGTAAGGTTCCAAAGAAATTCATGACTTAGCTATGTCCAGAGTCTCCATTAGTATGCGTACATACTTTAATTACAAACAAATAGACATATAGTATTTGTCAAGAATCACCTCCAAAGAACAATTCACTGTGTTGGAGGAAGTAAAGTAAAAGGAATTTTCATCGAAAGAGTTCTGTCTAAATATCAAATAGAAAAATATTCATCCATTTTTTAATCAAATTTTTAAATTATAAATAATGTTGTAAATAATAAGATAGAAATAAAATACTCAATCATAAGGCCTCATTATCCTTTGTCTTCTGATCCTTGTATTAATTGTATTAATTTGCAATATTTGTATTAATTGTTTTAATTTATATCATTTTTTATTAATTTTCATAAATTACAATAATACAATTATATATCGCATTTTCATAGTTTGTGTAACAATTAACATAAATAAATAAATAATCTATTACTGATTATTAAAAGAACAGTAATAATTAAGATATTGTCAACGAATTCGAGAATTAATTTAAGAAAGAAAGAAATTAGTTAACTTTTAAAGAAAAGTTTATTTTGACTGTATTTGATAATTCTTCGAATATTTATTAACATTTCAAATTTAGGAAATGAACACAATATTTATAATTTATTAAATAATATTTATATATATTTATATTATATTACTCATAATATATAACATTTGTTTAATATATAACATTTCCCAAGCAACACAAGTTAATGGGGCCAATGTTGGCACTAGGTGTACAAATCGTATTGGTACTGTGTGGTTATTTGCAAAATGGGCCAACATGGTGACAGTATGGGCTGTTATGTTGAAAACATCTTGGCCCAAGAAGTTGCCAATATGTTAATCAATTTCAGCCATTTAATGTTGACACGTCATATACATAGTAATCAGGTTGGGCCAATATAACAATTCAGTGTGACGGATTCGCCACATTGAAGCAATCTTCTCCCAAGGTAACATTCCATGAGAATGGAAAACCACATTATCCCCATGTAATTTCTAGGCTACTTTTCAGTCTGCCATCTCTTGCCCATCTAACCATCTAGTGCCCATGTTGGCACAATGTGTCATGGTTGCTTGGGTTGTTTATCTTATGAATATGTTAAATAATTCATATATGCTATATTCGCAAGTAATGAATTAGATTACTAATTTGGTGCTATGTAAACATCTCATTTCGTCATTTTAAATAACACCTGTTAAGTTTAGCCAGAGTGTTTATCATCTCCTCAAAATTAAAATAAAAAATTATATAAAAACATTAGAAAAGTGAGGGACTTATTTCGTATTTTAATTCTAATTAATGAAAGAAAATAATTCATGAAATAACTCTTTGACTAAAGATTCTTAGCAAAAAATTTAAATTTTGATGATAAGAATTTTAATTTTCAAACTTGAATACTTTTTGCATATAAAGAAAAATAATATCATTATGCCATTTCATTATAATATACAAACTATCAGTTCATATAAATATTAAATCTGAATAAATTGTAATTATAACATTAGACAATTTAATCTTCTACTAACCAATAAAATATTTAATAAAAGTATACTAGGCTGTGAGAACGCGGCGTTACTGCCGCGTTCTCACTGCTTGTAAAGTATACTGGGCTGTGAAACAGCGCCAGATACGTTTCAATAATTTTAACAATAGTTTAAATAAATACCTATTTATTTGAAAGGTACACATATAGCATATATTATTAAACATCGATTTGCATTACAGCTTATTAAAAAAATGCTAGGGATAAAGGCTAAGCAAGTGAATGATTCTTCTATATTTGTTATATGTCATATATCAACCTATAGGTACCTATTTGAGTTTTAGTTATCTGTTGCAAGAATTCTACTGTTATTCTAAAAATAATAATAAAATAATAAATAAACACTATTAAGCTATAGGTATATAATGACTGAAAAAATCTGAATCATGCATATTGCACACAGCTCTATAAGATTAACGATTATTTTAATTATTGTACAAGCTCATTTTTAGAGCAACATAAAAAGCTAACTTCTATTTTTTATTAAAAGCTAACTTTAAGCTTTCATAAAAGCTAACTTCTATATAAAAAGCTAACTTTTAGAGCAGCGGAACGTTTGGTGTTTAGCGTGAACTGTGATCAACAAAATAACCGAACATGTTCAATTTATAGATAAATGAATTATATGAGATTATATATGAATATATTGAAACAATGAAGGAATGTGAATATTTACCATCACAAAAATATAATTTTCGCATTAGGAGATATCTTAAAATATACCTAATAAGTAATAATAACATCAGAGAAAATACAATACCAAGATTTAGAAAGAATGATTGATACCACATAATTTAACGTACCAACAGTCGCTAGATATTTAAAAACAGTGTACTTTCCCCGTTATAAATAACGTAGTTTCAATAGAAATTGAATGTTGATTCAAAATTAATGGGGAATCAATAGTAAAAGAAAAAATATATAAAATTTAAAAAGTTATGTACAAAAAATATGTATCTAAATAAAAATTTAAATAAATAAATATATATGTATATAGAAAATTATGTAAATAAAAATTTATGTAAATAAAAATTTATGTAAATAAAAATTTATGTTAAGAATTATATATAAAAAAGATATAGCTGTATTGGAATATCTTCTACTTTAAACTGGTCTGTGTATGTGCTTATATTTTGACTGCCGCGGTGAAACTGCCCAGTATACTTTGCAAGCGGTGCTACTGCGGCGGTGGTAACGCGTCCAGATGCGGTGCCACCGCCTAGCGCCGTAGCAACGCAGACTGCCAAGGCAGTAGCACCGCCAGTATACATTGCAACTTTGCTTTTCCATTGATTTAAACGTGATTAATTGAAGATGCGTAAACAGGGCAGTAGCAGCGCGGCGGTGGCACCACCAGTATAGTATGGGCCTAAGTTGCCCACCTCAATTCGCTAGAAAACTCATCGCCAGATGTTCACCGCCCGGTAAGTTCCCCGCAGCACAATTCACTGAACAGTAAATTTACAACAAAATCAATTCATTTCAAAATATATCAATAATAAAGATTACAAAGATGATCAATATATGCCTATGTATTATATAAGCCGCAGGTTACTCAGGAGTTTACAGTTATGTATTAGTCCTTGCTAGTACAAAGATGATCAGAAGTACAGGCATTCAATGACCAAAGGACGTCCGTACATACTAATAAATATGAAAGAATTTTAGAATGCATCAAGCATGAACAAAAACTAACCAAAATTAGCATTCAAGAATATAATGCTGGAGAAAAACCTACATCCAATCTGTTGCTCGGCTACAATCCTATAGTTCTGGCCTATGCTGGACATATATAGTGATGTCGTTCACTAAGTGCTAGTCATTGTACGCAGTAGAGTTATAATGTTATAATTATTTTATTTTATTCTATTTATTTTGGAAGTTGTTTTAATTTTATTGCAATTGATGCTTATTAATTAAACTTACGAGGAAAGTATTAATAAGTATGGAAAAAGACGTAATACATCAACTATTGAAATATGTTCTCGACTAATTAAAATATAATATGCAAAATTATACATAGAGTTGTCAAACACTTTTCTTGACGTTAATTCAAAGGTATCATTAACGAACAATAAATTTACCATTACGGTGAACTTACAATGCTGTGAACTGACGCAGGTAAATATTCCGGCAGTGAATTGAGGGCGGCAAAATGACCTGTAATCTGTATTTACCTTCGCAGAGTGCGGAAGGTTATATTTTAGACCGCATTTATTCATCATCTTGTTATTTGCATAACTGAAAAAGTGGTCAACCCAATTGCCTGAAATTTGGTGAAACGATTGGTCAATGTCCAGTGACCTACTGATAGAATTTTGGGAGTGACCCGGTTAAAAGTCAAGTTCAAGGTCATTTACAACTCAATAAGTATTGAATCATATTGTTTGAAACTTTGTGGGACGATTGGTCAATATACTGGAAACATTTTGTTAGATTTTGGGAGCAATCAGGTCAAAGGTCATGGCCATTTATAACTCAACAACTATAAATGTCCAGGAACTATCTGGTAGAATTTTGGGAGTGATCCAGTCAAAGGTCAAGGTCATTTATAACTCACTAACTCCAAAAGTATTGAATCATATCGCATGAAACTTGGTGAGATGATTGGTCATTATCCAGTTACCAGTTTGTTAGATTTTGGAAGCGAACGGGTCAAAGGTTGAGATCAAGGTCATCCTTGAGCGGCGGCGAAGGTGTGCGCTCTATCAAGTGCACATAATTTAGTTCTTCATTATTCACTCTATTTGTAAATTAAAATATATTGTGAAGTCCAATTATTACTGTCTAATGATAAAGTTAATCAGAACTGCATAAAAATATTATCCCAATAAACTTATCCTCTTTCCGCTCAGCCCCTTTTCTGTGAAGAATATTGTTCTTTCCACCTCACAAGTAAAATTGGTGAATATTTTTCCCATTCAACCTGAAGCATCTTTGCAAATATTTGGCAAAGGTTTTCTTGAAATTCACTGGACAAACAAACTGAATCTAAATATTCTAAAGAACAGCGGACAAATTTTCTACTCTGGACTTTCAGTGACTGGAAAAAGGCGAAAAAAACACCTCTTCGTACTTCAAAACAGGCTACTCGACCTCAGTATTTATTTGTATCAATAGAAATAGAATGAATATATTTTAAATAATTCTTTCATAGAAATAGCTATCATTACCTTATTGTATAACTTGTACCATTTGTTTAAATAAAAACAGTACTTATTGAGAACTATTTCAAACAGTATTTTAAGAATTATTTGAATGTAAAAAGATATTTTAATGGTAAAATTTACTTGTCAAATAAAGATTTATTGAGGAATTTAAATTTATTAACATTTGACAATGCATATGATTATTTTTTATTGAATTTTTTTCGCAATGCCCTATTTTTCAATATTGAACTTATTAATACCTATTATATAGATTATATTCCAACCCACTCATATCAAACCAGATCTACTCATTTTAACGTACCTAATTTTAGAACTGAAGTAGAAAGAAATTTTATTGTTTATAGGGCTATTCAATCTTTTTTAACAATTTACTCGATAATTTGAAATGCCTCTTGTCAGATTTTGAATTTAAAACGATTTTTAAGGAATACTGTAGGAATAAATATATTGATTAATTTTAAGCCAAAACACTGCTTCGTCATTTAATTTAAGTTAGTTTAGCATTCTTTATCTTTTTTTAGTTTATATTGATGTTTATATTTAAAATTTCCATGAGTTTGTAACCTTTCTAGATTTAAATAAAAAAATACATCAAACTGCGTTTTTTCTTATGATAAATGATTTAAATAATAATATCCTTAAGTTTTGATGAAAATCTGTTTATAAATCTATTTTAAATCTCCATACATATTTCTAATATACAAATATGAAACAGTGAATTAGTTAATTTGAAGCAAACCCATATAATTGATATAGGATATTCAAAGTTTTTCTCAATTCACACTTTAGCAAAGTTCTTCTGGAAGTTCTCCAACCCGTGTTAGAAACTCATGTTAAATATACCTATAGACAGAAGTTTATTATTAAGTTATAATTGAATGAGAGGATTTTAGGAACAATAAACGATAACTTTTGTATTGAAAGAAATTAATTACAAAAAAACTGTCACATTGAGTAGAGGAGTGAGAACTCTTTTTATTTGTCGTATGTCCTAATTTATAATGTATATCTAGAATTGTAACTACATGCATATTTATACACATGTATGTATCTTTATTATGTATATACATACATAAAACAATCTTAACTAGCAAATATCTTGAAAGAGAATGTATATAAAAGAGGTGAATATGAGAGGTTTATAAGGTGAAAAGAGAGGTGAATATGAGAAGTTTATAAGGTGAAAAGAGAGGTGAATATGAGAGGTTTATAAGGTGAAAAGAGAGGTGAATATGAGAGGTTTATAAGGTGAAAAGAGAGGTGAATATGAGAGGTTTGTAAGGTGAAAAGAGAGGTGAATATGAGAGGTTTATAAGGTGAAAAGAGAGGTGAATATGAGAGGTTTATAAGGTGAAAAGAGAGGTGAATATGAGAGGTTTATAAGATGAAATGAGAGGTGAATATGAGAGGTTTATAAGGTGAAAAGAGAGGTGAATATGAGAGGTTTATAAGATGAAATGAGAGGTGAATATGAGAGGTTTATAAGGTGAAAAGAAAGGTGAATATGAGAGGTTTATAAGATGAAATGAGAGGTGAATATGAGAGGTTTATAAGGTGAAAAGAGAGGTGAATATGAGAGGTTTATAAGATGAAATGAGAGGTGAATATGAGAGGTTTATAAGATGAAATGAGAGGTGAATATGAGAGGTTTATAAGGTGAAAAGAGAGGTGAATATGAGAGGTTTATAAGATGAAATGAGAGGTGAATATGAGAGGTTTATAAGGTGAGAGGAGAGGTGAATATGAGAGGTTATTGTAAACCATTGTTACCCACTGTAGTACAATAGTTTTTATAGATATGAAGTAACTTTATTTTGACTGATGATGCTAAATGAATAACTAAAATAACGAAATAAAATGATATATGTGCTCACACATTTAGGAAACATACTAATAACTTTAATCTAAAAACTGTTACAATAATCTCATTTGGATTCATTAGCATTTTTTACTATTGTAACACTGAAATTAATGGACACTTATATAAATACATCTCTATCAATTGAATTAAATAAATACGATATTTCTACAACAGGTACATCAGCCGTTGTTTTATTATTGACTCCGAAGTTAATTCTGGGGCCATAGAAGATCAAGTAGAGCCTTTTTAATCCTCGGTGTGCCCATCATAACTTTCTCTTTGGGCCCAATATTTATACTGATTGATATAAGAGCTGTGTTGACTTCATGTGATTCATACGGAAAATATTCAACTGTTTTCTACAATAGTACTAATCAGTTGGACAAGAGAGGTGACAAATTGAACCCGTGACCGGATAAATGCCACCCTAATAATTATTATCGGGCTTCTTAACCTAAAAATGGTGATAAAATAAATGTACTGTATTTATATTCTTTTCCCATTATAAAATTATTTTTTTACTTTACAAATTAAATGTAGTATGGGCCACAAAAATATTTCCGCTTTTTCAAATACTTGTAAATCGTTAGCCAATGGACGAAAAAACTGTATCTTGGTCTCTTTTTCTCCGCCTCTTATTGTACTATTAACAGGTAAAAACATTTTTGAACCAATGGACATAGTTTAAGAACAGGTAAACAAAGAGTGAGGGGATTTTTTTGGTCATTGCACGAAGGTTATTCTTAGAGCTAACTCTGTGATTTTACTTATTGAAAGGTATTGAATAAAAGAAAAATACTATAATGGTAGACATTATAATACAGGGTGCTTACACTTCCTCTTTGGAAACTATTTGGAAATTGAATAACTTCAGTGACATTTTGATCTCATTGAAGTTTTCACTCTGAATATTCGTTCTTCGCTTGTTCATAGCATGGTTAAGGCTCGCTTAGAACAAGCATTTTTAACACCGCGGAAGAAAGCTCTTCTTAAATTGTTTTTTTTTTTTTTTTTCACCGTTGATGGAAAAATCACATTAAATTTTTACTTCAGTGATAAAAAGACGCAAGGGTGAACACAGTTTAAGAAGAGCTTCTTTCCGTAGTGTTAAAAATGGTACACGGAAAACTACCAGGAGGAAAACTGCCATGCGGAAAACTGCCAGGCGGGAAACTGCTGAAGTGTAAAACTGTCAGCCGGAAAACTGCCAGTCACTTACTGGCAATTTAATAACTTTAGTCAATGATAACATTTGAATTTATAAAAAAGCCGTTCGAAATTCTTCAAAGGAGTTAAGGGGACATTCATTTTTACAGTAATAACGATCTAGATATTGAATTATTTAATATTCACAGGAAAATAATATTTCAACAAAGATACTTTATCAAACACACTGTTAACGAAAGTTAGATACACATTAGGAAGTTATAATTACCATTTTTAACATATTTGCTATGTCACAAAAATTTTAAGAAAATTGTTAAGTTACGTATATTTGTTCCCTATTTTTAATTTCCTATTTACGTCCAGCAATATAGCCTTTGGTTATGAAACAAACGTTAAACCCCGTGTATTGACTTTTTATTACCAGCTAGTTAGATATTCACACTATATTATCATTGTAAATTCTACAATAAATTAAATTAAGTGAATGTTTAATCAACTTATATGTATGTTCAATATTTATTACATTTACATTTTTATTCTACATGTCAATTACACAACATCTTCATTTTTACAATATAAATTTATGTGTTTGAAATATTATTATTTAAAGTGCACTCCAATTCAATCGAGTTAAACTTATTTTCAGAGAATTAGGTAGGTAATACTTAATAGCAGTTTAATAATCATAGATGTTCTGGGTTGCAAATTCTAAATATGAGCGAATATTAAACTTGAAAGCTTGTTCAATTCTCAAATTATAAACAAAAAAGAACTAATTTGACGGTAAACCCGTTACCAACTGATAATGTAAAGATGCGTTGTGTAAACAAAGAAATTGTATGCTGTCCCCAATACAATTATTTCTTTGTTTCTTCTCTCAGTAGTTTCTAAGAAAGGTTTTAGTTTTTGATTTCTATCTTGAATTTGATTCATTCCTGTAATATTTATATAATAATGTATTAAAAATAAAAATTCTGATAAATTTGTGTAAATTTAACTATGATTTTTGTTTTGTATACTAAGTAAAAACAAATGTCCCATTAACTCTTAACGAGAGAAGAACGGCTTTTTTATAATTTCAAATGTTATTATTGACTAAAATCATTAAATTGCCAGTAAGTGACTGGCAGTTTTCCGCTTCGGCAGTTTTCCAGACACCGTTAAAAATGTTTGTGTGAAGCGGGCCTTAACCATGCAATGAACAAACGAAGAACGAATATTAAGAAAGAAAACTTCAATGAGATCAGAATGTCACTGAAGTTATTCAATTTCCAAATAGTTTCCAAGGAATAAGTGTAAGCACCCTGTATTATAATGTCTACCATTATCATTTTTTTCTTTTATTCAATACCTTTCAGTAAGTAAAATAACAGAGTTAGCTCTAAGAATAATCTTCGTGCAATGACCAAAAAAATCACCCTCACTCTTTGTTTACCTGTTCTTAAACTATGTCCATTGGTTCAAAAATGTTTTTTCCTGTTAATTGTTCAATAAAAGGCGGTGAAAAAGAGACCAAGATACAGTTTTATCGTCCATTGTCTAACGATTTACAAGTATTTGAAAAAGAGGAAACATTTTTGTGGCCCATACTGAATTACCGTATAATAACCCCAAGAAAATACTAAATACAGCATTCAGTATTTCACATAAGGTTAGGTTAGCGGTCCGGTTAGGTTGGTTTGGTTTCTATTGTAAGAAAATGTATACTTTACTGAAATATATAAATTGGGATGGCAATTGTTCGGGTGGCAATTATTGTCCTAGCAGCCATCCAACCATCTTACTTTGGACCATATGGTGTATTTTATTGCTCTGATTTGAAGGAGAAAAAGTTAAATAATGAAAAATTGTGATTTATTACCTAACTACTTAATCACTAAGCATCTTTTGAATAATATTTTAAGAAGGATTAAATCCTTAATAATAAAACTACACCCTAATACTATAGGCTATATATGTTAATTATTTTCAAATATCTCACAATGATGGTCAATCCAGTATAATAAGTTATTCTAGTTCGGCGTTATAGCATTAGGCTTTTCTCAGGATGATTTTATTATCTTAAATCAAGGAAAATGAAGAATACTTCTATTAATTAATCAAACAATTTTCCATCTTCAAAAGTTTTCAAAAAGACAAATCATAAGAAATTCTTTTGATTAAGAAATTTGCGAGGAAGTTTTTAATCAATGATTTTCATCAGAGATAATAGAGTTAGAGAATTTACTTCATTAGTTACCACAGCCACATTCAGAGTGTGAATTTACTTCATTAGTTACCACAGCCACATTCAGAGTGTGAATTTACTTCATTAGTTACCACAGCCACATTCAGAGTGTGAATTTACTTCATTAATTACCACAGCCACATTCAGAGTGTGAAATTACTTCATTAATTACCACAGCCACATTCAGAGTGTGAATTTACTTCATTAATTAACACAGCCACATTCAGAGTGTGAATTTACTTCATCAATTACCACAGCCACATTCAGAGTGTGAAATTACTTCATTAGTTACCACAGCCACATTCAGAGTGTGAATTTACTTCATTAGTTACCACAGGCACATTCAGAGTGTGAAATTACTTCATTAGTTACCACAGCCACATTCAGAGTGTGAATTTACTTCATTATTTACCACAGCCACATTCAGAGTGTGAATTTACTTCATTAGTTACCACAGGCACATTCAGAGTGTGAAATTACTTCATTAGTTACCACAGCCACATTCAGAGTGTGAATTTACTTCATTATTTACCACAGCCACATTCAGAGTGTGAAATTACTTCATTAGTTACCACAGCCACATTCAGAGTGTGAATTTACTTCATTAATTACCACAGCCACATTCAGTGTGTGACATTACTTCATTAGTTACCACAGGCACATTCAGAGTGTGAAATTACTTCATTAGTTACCACAGCCACATTCAGTGTGTGAATTTACTTCATTAATTACCACAGCCACATTCAGTGTGTGACATTACTTCATTAGTTACCACAGGCACATTCAGAGTGTGAAATTACTTCATTAGTTACCACAGGCACATTCAGTGTGTGAAATTACTTCATTAGTTACCATGCTTTTATTTATTCGTCTCGTAGACTTAATTAATTCTTACTCCGATGATCACATTATTAATTAAGTAATGGCAATCCCTTTCACCACCGAATTCTCTTTTTTGTTCAAATTCTGGTTTTCCTGTTCTGGAACTGTAGTCTAAAATGCATCGGAATAATAGGGTCTAGAGAAATTTTTCGATAGCAATTGATCGAATAGAAAATTGATCGAATGGAAAATTTATCAAACGGATAATTGATCGAATGGAAAATTAATCGAATAGAAAATTTGCCGAACGTAAAATTGATCGAATGGAAAATAAATCGGATAGATCAGTTACTAAACATAAAGGGAGTATGAATACGTATATTCAAAGATATAAAAATTGCAGATTATTTCCAATTATGGTATTTTACATTATTTGATACTTGATGTATCCTTATCCTTTGTTTTTTTTATATGTACTTATCTATCATTTCCATTGTCTTCCAATACAGTTTTAACCAATAATGGACCTCGTCCATATTTAATATGAGTTTTGTTTCTACTTTTGTTGAGTTAGCATCTTTTATATTTTGTCATAAAAGTTGCTTTGTTACCTTCGCAGAATGCGGCAAGGTCATATTTTGGTGCGCGGAAGATTCCACTGAGGAATATTCCACAGCGAAAAGTTCCACTGAGGAATATTCCACTGAGGAAAATTTCACTGAACTAAATCCAATATTTAAAAATCAACAATATAGTATTCATCATTTTCTAAAAACAATACTGTTCCGTCCAAATGCAGTTCAAAATATATTTTGATAAATTATTTTTGCTGAACAGGTGATACAATTCCAGTGAGTTGATAGTTAGGAAACGTTTACTTAGTTAAAATAACTATTTTATCTCTGTTCGATGTTATGCTAGTAGAGTGTAGGATAGTGTCTTTAACCAATAAGGCTATAAAAAATTGAACTATATTTATGTGAAACATTTTTGTGCAACTTCTAACCTTATATTATTTTATTTATGTGTTTTCCATGATGTAATTGCACAGGTTTAAAGTTTAATTTCTTGCATTCTGCTTGGATATTAAGACGAAAATGGATTAACATTCCTACAAGTTGTAGCACATAACTTAAATTAAAAATATAATTTTCACATAAATACGAAGCAATTGACTCACGCTCGAAACGAAGATGGAAATTGATATCAAGACTGAGCTGGATTAATATTCATACAAGATATTAGCGCATCCCTTACATTGATAACTTATTTTTTATTGTTGTTACTATATTTAACATGTTTTAATTGTAGAATTTGTCCACATCTTTAATATATAAACTGATTGTACTCTTTGTGCTCTTTGTCTGTTTTTTACAAACTATCGTCTCGTATAACAAATATTTTACTTGCCCCTACTAAAAACTCGAACCTACATCAAAAATGAAAATTAACTTAACAATAATAAGATTTGCGGAGCAAGAGGCTAAATAAAATTTCTGTAATAGTTTTTTTAAGTAGAATTATCTTTATCTCAAGTAGAAGTAGCTTAGCAATGCTATTTCCTTAGGTGTTGCCACAAAGAAAATGTATATTAAGAAAATTAACATAATGATATTCACTTACATTTTATTAAACCATTTAAAAAGGAACAGTGTAATGAATATCACAAAAGCTCATATAATATGAAGATGAAAATTTCTAAAGTATTGTTTTAAAAAATAAGCAGTACAATTTATAGATTTATTTATATTCAGTGGAATTTTCCTCAGTGGAATCTTCCCAGTGGAACTTTCCGCAGTGGAATTTTCCTCAGTGGAATATTCCTCAGTGGAATTTTCCCAGTGGAATCTTCCGCAGTGAAACTTTCCTCAGTGGAATTTTCCTAGAACCCATATTTTACCCGTCGTTCATATATTTATTTATTTATTTATTATCTTGTTATTCGCTTAACTGAAAAAGTATTCAACCAAATTGCCTGAAATTTGGTGAAACGATTGGTTAATGTCCAGTGACCTGCTGGTAGAATTTTGGGAGCGACCCTGTCAAAGGTCAAGGTCATGGTCATTTGTAACTCAAAAAGTATTGAACCATATTGCATGAGACTTGGTGGGACGATTGGTCAATCAATATGCAGGAACTATTTTGTTAGATTTTGGGAGCGATCGGTTCAAAGGTGGAAAATACAATTGGTCAATGTCCAAGAACCATCTGGTAGAATTTTGGGAGCGATCAAGGTCATTTATAACTCCATAACTCAAAAAGAATTGAACCGTATTGCATGAAATTTTGAGGGACGATTGGTTATTATCCAGTTAGCAGTTGTCAAATTTTGAACGGGTCAAAGCGGCGTCGAAGGTATGCACTCTAACGAGTGCACAAAATCTAGTTTAAATATGTTTTCACAAACATTCGTCATAAGTAGCTCCAGTTTTTAATAACAATGATTTTGAATGCAAGTTACTTTTAAACGAGATCTTAAATTTTTGTGCTAGTTAGGCTCGTATGCTTCATTTAGCCTTTTCATTTTCCCTTTTCGTCACATTTTTTGGTAAGTGACTGAATGTTCGAAGTAGTTTTTCTGCATCCATGAACATTGTCACCTATGATGTTAGGTAACTATGTTCATGAAACCACTTTCCCTTCTGACTGCTTCTTCCAGTCCCATTGTATTTAAATTTCTTTTTGACGTCAGTGAAATGACTTTTGCTTCCAAATTAGACTTTAAACCTATACTAAGTAATTAATTAATTATTTAACTTTCATTTCACAAATTATCTAGATTCTAGAGCTCTCTAGATTCTAGAGCTCTCTAGTTTCTAGAGCTCTCTAGATTCTAGAGCTCTCTAGTTTCTAGAGCTCTCTAGATTCTAGAGCTCTCTAGTTTCTGGAACTATAAAAACTAAGAGTTCTCCAAATTAGAATATATTTCAAAGGATATAATTCTCTGTTGACTGAGGAAAAGTTTTTTTTTATATAAATCATGGTAACAAGATCTACTAATAGCAATATATTGCAAGTAAGTTTCTCTGGTAACCCATGGTTTTAGTTATCATCGTCTAATTAGTGTAAATAGATACTATTTTCATTTGTGATCAATTTTGGTTAGATCAATTTTCCATTCAATGTATTTTACGTTCGACCAATTATCCATTCGATAAATTTTACGTTCGACCAATTTTCCATTCGGTCAATATTCCATTCGATTAATTTTCCATTCGATCAATTATCCGTTCGATCAATTTTCCATTCGATCAATTATTCGTTCGATCAATCATCCGTCCCATCAATAATTTCCAACGTATCAATTATCCGTTCAGCCAATTTTCCGTTGGATCAATTGCTTACGATAGATTATCCGGATCCCGGAATATTATCACAATAAATTTTGTTGGGGTCAATTAACCCAAACGTAGCGAAAAGGTTAAATAATGAAAAACATTACACCTCTTACTATAGTGACCAAAATGTTAATAAGATTGTGAGGTTTTAAAAAGCTTTATTCAAGAAGTCTTCGAAAATATGTTGAATTATTTGATTATTCATATATGTAAAATGTTAAAATTTATTATAAAAATTTTAAAGCAAAACTATTCACGATATCATTTTCATTATACAGGGTGAAAATTTAATATAAAATTTACTTTATATAGTAACAAAACTAAAATTTACATCTGGAAGTCAAATTATCTATTTAAGGTTTGTCCTGCCAATAATTACCACCCCAATTACTTTGAGTGATGGTTACATGTTTGACATACAGTGTGACACTCATCTGTCAAACATTGGAACAACAACAGCACCAATAGTGTGAAGTTAGTAATTAATTGTTTGTTTTCTTGAAGTCTTATGTTAGGCAACATTAATTAATATTATTAAAATATTATTATTTTTATTTTGGAAATTAATTATACTCTAAATATTATAGTTAATTCTTAATGGTTTCAAATTCAAATGATTCCGAAACCTTTTTCTTATGAATAAATTAGGAATTGTATTTTCATAAGAATATAAGGCAATGTAAAAATATTCTTTTTCTTATTACCATATTAATTTATCATTTTGATGGAAAATAAAATATAAAAAGTAATGGATTTCTACTCATCAATCTATCGTAATTAAGAAAACAGTCATTTTTTCCTTTGTTATTTCTAAATAATTCTTTTTCACAATTCTTTCACAAAAAACATATAAGTTTTAACACTTCAATGTGAATATTATTGAAATGTTTCGATAAATTTATTAGTATTGAATCAATCGAGTAAATAATCTGAATTTCGACAAAATTATCATTTACATCTTCAATATTAATCCAACATAAACTGAATAAAGTGCGAACGTGCGGAAAATACCTTCCTCTCTCAGTCGAAAATTATATTTAGATGTATTCTGAAATTATATATTCTGACTGAATGTAAATCGACGCAACTGTTCCTAAGTAAATTTCGGCAAAATGGTTTGCAAGAACAGAAATCATACAACAAATTAAAGTTTCTTTCGAAACTATTCATTACTTTGCGGAAACTCTCCTTCGATACTTTAGGGTAGATTTCAATTGTCTTTTTATTCAATTCCACAGAAACAACAAAAAAAAAAACTTTTTTGTAGCGAGAAAAGACTTTGATGCCCACAACTTTGCTGTCAAGTAAACAATTAAGTTCAGATAAAAGAACTGATATCTTTTTACATGCATACAATGCTATGAATGTGTTAAAATCACTTAAAATAATCATTGAAGTTGTAGGTTAAAAAAAGTATTGAAACTTCGAACAACAAAACTGTCATCTTATCCAGTGGTTAATTTTGATAAGCTAAAATAAGTTGATGTCCTAAGGTAAAATGAGTTAAAGCTCAATTAAATAGATTACACAAATTAATTGTATTTACCAATACAGGATAAAATATTGACGACTATTTTTCCAAACGACGATTTTTTCCAAATTTCATTCGCATATATTGCAATATGAAACATCTCTATTGAACTATAAAAATATGTCCTCACGCTTCCTACTAATAGACAGACAAATCTACAAGTCAATCAAATAAATGAAATAGCCTCTATCTCATAGTTCAAGCCCACCAACTATGTTAAATATACTTCTGGGCAATATCAGACTATATGTGCTATGCGGTAGAAAATTATACTCTATACATTAGTAAGACAAAATATCAGGGATAAAAATATCCTTCAATGAAAAGGAAATGTGGAATGATCTAAGCTATCAATAATTAGAAAAAAGTGAGATCTGTAATTATTTCGGCTCTGGAAATGAAGGATATGTGACATTATGCAATTCCAAATAACTGGGCCATTATATAAAATAGAGTGTTGTGAAAATGTAAACGTTTGAATTGAGGTACAATAGTCGATAAAGCGAGTTGAATATTGACTAGCCGTAGAGGAATAAAACAGAGAGTTTCTATTCAAGTTCTTATACGTATATTAACCAACTAAATATTTATAGATATCATTAATTTTCAATATCTCTGTTCAGTAAAATAGAGAATAAGAATGGTCTAGGTAAGAGCTACCAGTGATAATACAAACAAACTTCTTCTGAAAAAATATAATCCATTAAGGTGCGTAAGAGCAGCAGTACCCTAAGTGATATTAGAATAGACTAGATAGTGATAGCTAAAAGAGTAATAAAGATTGATCAAATTGCGTTCCGGTAAAATGTCACACAACTGGTAAAGTATTTGTTCTGTTTTCGAAAAAATATATGTTATAACGTCGAAATGCAAGACGAGCTTCAGATTCTGATCAACTCTGACCCCTAGAAAGATACCAGAAAGGCTAATAAACATGGTTATGTACGGGAGTGCACACACTGACAGCGAAAACAGAGAAAGAGAGAAAGTGAAAGACTGAAGATAGTCTGAAGAGCGAATCGGTGTTCAAGATGTTTTCTCTTAAGCAAGTTGAAGATGGTAGCCTTGGTCAGTGTGCAATCACTCTCTATTGAAGTCAGGCGCAAATTGCAACACAAGAGCCATCTTTTGGTGTGAGGTAGTTCTCGCTTCACATCAGTCAACTTTTCTTACTTTCTCTGTTTCAGTCTTTTTGTGTACAGGAACGGTCACAGACGGATAGAGATGTTTCTTGGCAGGATTGTGAAATGGATAGCAAAAGGTTAGATACATTCAAAGTCAAAACATGTTAGCCTTGCAACAGTCACCTACCCTGATCTGTTCATCCTCACTGGAAAAGTAGAGTCGTCAGCAAACCGCAAACAGAAAAAAGTTGGAAGAAACATTATGTAGGTCATTAATGTAAATTACAAACAGACCAATATTGAACCATAAAGTATTCCGATGCATGATTTACTTACTCCAGATTTACTGGATTTGATTCGTACTAAATTCATTCTATGTAGAAAGTAACTCTGTGACCTCATAAGTGTGAACACCATGCACACCGTATAGTGATAGCTTATGAATAGTAATAATCCATTAACATTACTTAGCAAGATCTCGACCCAATTTACAGACACTATACTGTGTCTAAATTTGTCCTAATATACCACAGAATGATCCCTAAACGTTAATTTGATTGCTTCGTTAAGTTTATGAGAGCTTAATGGAATGTTAACAAATGTTGTTAAGTGATCTGTTAGATCCATGCAGAAAATACCACTCGTGATATGAGTGATATGAAAGCAAAACGAAGCATAATTTAAGAAAGATAAAATAGAATTTGCATCATAAAAAATATTCATTTAATATAATAATATTAAATATGATCACGATTAGTTCGTTTAAAATAGTTGGATAACGAATTGGATAACGAATTTCAAAATACCAACACAACAATATTTCATATATTAAATAAAATTCAATGATTAGACTTTTAGTATCGTGCGGTCAGACTGTGGAAGTGAATGGAGTCGAGGACTACACAAAAGATGGTGAAGTCAGGAACTCATCGGAAAAAAAACTTCAGAGAAGAGCAGGCGAAGGAAGGCCCATGCGAACAGTTTGGAATGATCCGTTTGTCACCCAAAAGGAGTTATAATAATTAACCTGATCGGAATAAACAACAATGTCTGTGAAAGCACCATCAGTACCAAACTGCACTCAGAGTCTCAAAACACGACACCTCGTAAGGCTCCTTTACTGAAGAATTTCCATTTAAAATCAAGACTAAAATATGCCAAAAAGTATTATTTTGATTATGCAATACGGTCAGATGTGTCCAAAATTCATTATTATGGTAATTATGATTTAAGCCATGTTTGACGCGTAGTCAGTTCTGCATCAAAAATGAAGAACATCATCTCTACTGTGAAGCTTGATGGAAAAAATATAACAGTCTAGGGGCTGTTTTTTCTCTCCCGGGGAAATAATCGATGGAAGAATTGATTTAGCTGTAATAATATATTGGGTGAAAGGTATTATCTGATGATTGGCGGTTACTGCAGGACAGTGATCTAAAACATACAGCAAAAGCAACTAGGGAATGGTTTGAAGATAAGGGAATTCATGTATTAAAACGGTGAGGTCAGTCACCGGACACAAATCCCATTTCAATTTGTAACGAATTTTGAAAAAGGCAGGATAGAGCAAGCTGCCCCTCAAACCTTCACCAATTACAGACTATTGCCATGGAAGAGTTGGACACAATTCCGGTGAAATATTGCCAGGATTTGGTGAAATAGTAGCTGTGTCCCATGAGTACTGCAAAAATGCGAGACCGGACAATTGCCACCTGGAAAATTGCCACCCAGACAATTACCGACCTAGGACAATTGTTACACAGACAATTGCCGCAAGAGTAGATAACTGTTACCCTACTCCCCCTCCTTTTGAATTGTCTCAGTTTATTTGAAAAGCAGCCATAAAAATAATTATTATGGGTTAGATATGGCTGTTTTTTATTATAAAATAATAGTAGTAATTTTATTATGTTGAGATAACAAAAATATCAATATGTAATACATAACGGACCACTGATCAGTCAGTAAATTTTGTATTTATTAAATAATTTACTAAGCAAAATAAAGAAGGAAAAAAGTTTTGAAGTAAAAAAATTATTGAATTTCTAATTTTTGACATAATGTTAAGAAATTTTCTTTTTTTTTTTCTTTGATTCAACATTTCCATAACAGAGGCCATTATATTAGGGTTACTTTATTGTAAAGTATGATAGCAATCTATAAAAAGAAGATTACATCATTATTTTAAAAAATCATAATTTTTCTAAATTTTTATGAAGGTTCATAAAATTTGAATTACGAATAAAATGCGTCACTGTTTGAGGATTGTTCATTAATTTTGTTGCCGTAATTGGAGAGTCCTACTTTATGTTAAAATAATGAATAACTGGATAAATATGCCTAAATTATGTATATTGTTCAGCATGTACCTGCACAGTTCACACGCAACAAATGTATAAATTTGATAAAGATTTATAGATTGATTCTACCTTATGTTTATTATTGGAAAAAGTCTATATCACTAAATTTCTTATGCTTACAAAAAATTGAAATAAAATTTAAACAAAAGACATTTACATAACTACAACGTAATTGAGATGATTTTTTCCAGTTTATTTGCCAGATATTAATTACAAGGGAGACAATTGTCCGGGTGGCAGTTGTCCTACCACCGTAAAATTGATTTTAATTACTGTATCAATGTTTCAAGAAATGATGCAGAGTGTCTTGTTAACGAACTTAATCAATATAATGTATAATTATTATTTTATAATTTCATATTGGCCATTGCATGTTCAGAGCTGTTAAAGAGGTGGGATATGACGTAGCTGGTAATTGCTTCTTCAAGTAGCAATAATTTTTTGATTTACCCCGTTATGGTTGTGAAAAAAGTCTGATGTTATTTATACTGCTTAAAAACTATGGAACATGTTTCCCAATGAATTAAAAATATTAAACAATATTCACCCCTTCAAGACTAAGTTGACTGACCGAAGTCGATTAGAGTAAAAATCCGATTGTTAATAAAAAACGCTAAAATTCTGTTTTTCTTTTTTCTCTAGTGTTGATTTTATTAGATAATGTATGTTCAACTCTACCTCATTATACCTCATAGTATATGCTTTGTGAAGGCTGCCGTGGCAATTAGTAGCTACAAAGAGTTGTACTTTCTGTGTCCTTATGGCTGCCTTCAGGGGATCTTGTTCATGCTTTGGGGTCTGGTCTAATTGAGTGCCTTTTGAATTCTTTGTTTTTGCTATTTTCTATTTCATGTTCCTTAATATTGTGAAACATGTTAAGATAAGGGAGGCCTGATCTTTACATGTTTAGTAAGATAAATAGATGTTTAGTTTCTATTATTTCAATTAATATTATGTGAAATTATTATTTAATATTTAGTTTTGTATTTTACCAAAAGTTGAAAATTATACATTTTGTTCTGTCCTGATACTTTTTTCACCTTAGTGCATTTTAAACGCAATGATACTAACTTTTGTTTGATAGCACAAATGTACGTTGGTGTCTACTATTATATAATAATAAAACAAATGCGTAATTCGTAATCAATGTACAGAATTACACTGTGAATACATTTAAAATGATAGAGAATACAAGCGCCATTTATAGTTTTCCCAAATCTCTTGTTTTTCTCATGTCGTTAATTTCTTCATTGATCTCAAACCATAGAATGTTTGTTCAGCTGACAAACAAAGCCATGCGTTTGTCCAAACATTTACACTCCTTATTGATGGATGCAATGTTTTCATTCCTGAAGACATTAAATGGACCACAAGACATTTTAAAAGGTTACAGATATTGAACTGGCAACATAAGTGACTCGTTCATAACTCAGGTGCCTCTATTGTAAACAATGGGGCAAACTGGCCCCAAGAAATAATACTATACATTGAATATTGTTTCTTATTATTTCAATTTATGTAGGATAATCTTTATGCAATATATCTATAATTCAGCATCTTTTTCTGAATTGTGTGAGGTTTATAGATTCGAAATGGTTAGCAGTTTTCCCCAAGCCAAGAAGAAGAAGTCAGGAATGTGACTACAGAGAATTCCTCCCTCACGTACCTACTTCATTACCTCTTCATGTATTTCTTTCAGTGTTCTGTCCCCATTAAAATGAATAAAGACAATTGCAAGTTCTCTTTTCTGCAGAAATAAAATACTAAACTGTATCTAATAGCTTTATCACAAACATTTTGATGTCTTCCGGAGAAGAAAGTTTTTTATGCTCATGTACATTGTCTTGACTTAGAATGGTTTAGGTGAGTAAACTTCAGTTTCTAACGGAATATTCTAAAGAAAACATACACATAAAGTTCATCATATAAATATACTACAGGTGTGGTCAATTAGTCTGGCATAAACGGATTTTTCGATTCTTCTAATGGTCATTAATATACATTTACCTTCTCACCAAATATGTAAATTAAATTAGAAGAAAAAGGTATAAAATGATGATATCATCAAGTGTTAAAATATTAGCATTTGGTTATTTTTTCAATATTAGCTATTCGACTTCATGTGTTAATAATGAGTTGATAATCGTTGTTTGTGGGCAACAATTGTCCTTTTTTTTCTATTGTGATTGTAAAAATAACCAATCACAAGTAACCAACAATAATTAGAAGCTAGATAACGAATAAATAAAAATATTCGTCTTTGCCAAAATCATTGACCACACCTGTATAATTAAAAAATATCTACATCTACAACAATACTTTTTATTGAAATCTTCAGTTAAAATTTAAATGAACTAAGCTAGACACCTATTCTATAAAATGTCATTCCTATGTTTCTGAACAGTTCATGAGATATTTCATTGAAATGATTATTTTATTAACCATTCTACTTCAAGTTCCCGATTCTATTTCAGCCAACAATCGCGTTCTGAATTTAAATGAATTCAACCGTTTATATTTTGAAAGTTCCGCACTTCATATAATATCCCTCCTAACGCTTTGCTGCTAATTCAGTATCTAGGTACATGCTGTGACTTTACACTACACTAAATGACTCTATTTAATGAGAGGGAGCTAAAAGTTAGTAAATAAACCTTCCTCTCATTTGTCATGAAAAATGAATATTTCTAGAAACGTGAATATGATACTGCATACGAGATAATATTTAGTAATTTGACTTTTTAATATCAGAGAAAAGAGTCACTGTGATGATGTACTATCAGAGAAAAGAGTCACTGTGATGATGTACTATCAGAGAAAAGAGTCACTGTGATGATGTACTATCAGAGAAAAGAGTCACTGTGATAATGTACTATCAGAGAAAAGAGTCACTGTGATGATGTACTATCAGAGAAAAGAGTCACTGTGATGATGTACTATCAGAGAAAAGAGTCACTATGATGATGTACTATCAGAGAAAAGAGTCACTGTGATGATGTACTATCAGAGAAAAGAGTCACTGTGATGATGTACTATCAGAGAAAAGAGTCACTTTGATGATGTACTATCAGAGTAAAGAGTCACTGTGATGATGTACCATCAGAGAAAAGAGTCACTGTGATGATGTACTATCAGAGTAAAGAGTCACTGTGATGATGTACTATCAGAGGAAAGAGTCACTGTGATGATTTACTATCAGAGAAAAGAGTCACTGTGATAATGTACTATCAGAGAAAAGAGTCACTGTGATGATGTACTATCAGAGAAAAGAGTCACTGTGATGATGTACTATCAGAGAAAAGAGTCACTGAGATGATGTACTATCAGAGAAAAGAGTCACTATGATGATGTACTATCAGAGAAAAGAGTCACTGTGATGATGTACTATCAGAGTAAAGAGTCACTGTGATGATGTACTATCAGAGTAAAGAGTCACTGTGATGATGTACCATCAGAGAAAAGAGTCACTGTGATGATGTACTATCAGAGTAAAGAGTCACTGTGATGATGTACTATCAGAGGAAAGAGTCACTGTGATGATTTACTATCAGAGAAAAGAGTCACTGTGATAATGTACTATCAGAGAAAAGAGTCACTGTGATGATGTACTATCAGAGAAAAGAGTCACTGTGATGATGTACTATCAGAGAAAAGAGTCACTGAGATGATGTACTATCAGAGAAAAGAGTCACTATGATGATGTACTATCAGAGAAAAGAGTCACTGTGATGATGTACTATCAGAGAAAAGAGTCACTTTGATGATGTACTATCAGAGTAAAGAGTCACTGTGATGATGTACCATCAGAGAAAAAAGTCACTGTGATGATGTACTATCAGAGTAAAGAGTCACTGTGATGATGTACTATCAGAGGAAAGAGTCACTGTGATGATTTACTATCAGAGAAAAGAGTCACTGTGATGATGTACTATCAGAGAAAAGAGTCACTGTGATTATGTACTATCAGAGTAAAGAGTCACTCTGATGATGTACTATCAGAAGAAAGAGTCACTGTGATGATGTACTGTCATAGAAAAGAGTCACTGAGATGATGTACTATCAGAGAAAAGAGTCACTGTGATGATGTACTATCAGAGAAAAGAGTCACTGTGATGATGTACTATCAGAGAAAAGAGTCACTGAGATGATGTACTATCAGAGAAAAGAGTCACTGTGATGATGTACTATCAGAGAAAAAAGTCACTGTGATGATGTACTATCAGAGAAAAGAGTCACTGTGATGATGTACTATCAGAGAAAAGAGTCACTGTGATGATGCACTATCAGAGAAAAGAGTCACTGTGATGATGTACTATCAGAGTAAAGAATCACTGTGATGATGTACTATCAGAGGAAAGAGTCACTGTGATGATGTACTGTCATAGAAAAGAGTCACTGAGATGATGTACTATCAGAGAAAAGAGTCACTGTGATGATGTACTATCAGAGAAAAAAGTCACTGTGATGATGTACTATCAGAGAAAAGAGTCACTGTGATGATGTACCATCAGAGTAAAGAATCACTGTGATGATGTACTATCAGAGGAAAGAGTCACTGTGATGATTTACTGTCATAGGAAAGAGTCACTGAGATGATATACTATCAGAGAAAAGAGTCACTGTGATGATGTACTATCAGAGGAAAGAGTCACTGTGATGATGTACTATCAGAGTAAAGAGTCACTGTGATGATGTACTATCAGAGGAAAGAGTCACTGTGATGATGTACTATCAGAGAAAAGAGTCACTGTGATGATGTACTATCAGAGAAAAGAGTCACTGTGATGATGTACTGTCATAGAAAAGAGTCACTGAGATGATGTACTATCAGAGAAAAGAGTCACTGTGATGATGTACTATCAGAGAAAAGAGTCACTGTGATGATGTACTATCAGAGAAAAGAGTCACTGTGATGATCTACTATCAGAGAAAAGAGTCACTGTGATGATGTACTATCAGAGAAAAGAGTCACTGTGATGATGCACTATCAGAGAAAAGAGTCACTGTGATGATGTACTATCAGAGTAAAGAATCATTGTGATGATGTACTATCAGAGGAAAGAGTCACTGTGATGATGTACTGTCATAGAAAAGAGTCACTGAGATGATGTACTATCAGAGAAAAGAGTCACTGTGATGATGTACTATCAGAGAAAAGAGTCACTGTGATGATGTACTATCAGAGGAAAGAGTCACTGTGATGATGTACTATCAGAGAAAAGAGTCACTGTGATGATGTGCTATCAGAGAAAAGAGTCACTGTGATGATGTACTATCAGAGAAAAGAGTCACTGTGATGATTTACTATCAGAGAAAAGAGTCACTGTGATGATTTACTATCAGAGAAAAGAGTCACTTTGATGATGTACTATCAGAGAAAAGAGTCACTGTGATGATGTACTATCAGAGAAAAGAGTCACTGTGATGATGTACTATCAGAGAAAAGAGTCACTGAGATGATGTACTATCAGAGGAAAGAGTCACTGTGATGATGTACTATCAGAGAAAAGAGTCACTGTGATGATGCACTATCAGAGAAAAGAGTCACTGTGATGATGTACTATCAGAGTAAAGAATCACTGTGATGATGTACTATCAGAGGAAAGAGTCACTGTGATGATGTACTGTCATAGAAAAGAGTCACTGAGATGATGTACTATCAGAGAAAAGAGTCACTGTGATGATGTACTATCAGAGAAAAAAGTCACTGTGATGATGTACTATCAGAGAAAAGAGTCACTGTGATGATGTACCATCAGAGTAAAGAATCACTGTGATGATGTACTATCAGAGGAAAGAGTCACTGTGATGATTTACTGTCATAGGAAAGAGTCACTGAGATGATATACTATCAGAGAAAAGAGTCACTGTGATGATGTACTATCAGAGGAAAGAGTCACTGTGATGATGTACTATCAGAGTAAAGAGTCACTGTGATGATGTACTATCAGAGGAAAGAGTCACTGTGATGATGTACTATCAGAGAAAAGAGTCACTGTGATGATGTACTATCAGAGAAAAGAGTCACTGTGATGATGTACTGTCATAGAAAAGAGTCACTGAGATGATGTACTATCAGAGAAAAGAGTCACTGTGATGATGTACTATCAGAGAAAAGAGTCACTGTGATGATGTACTATCAGAGAAAAGAGTCACTGTGATGATGTACTATCAGAGAAAAGAGTCACTGTGATGATGTACTATCAGAGAAAAGAGTCACTGTGATGATGCACTATCAGAGAAAAGAGTCACTGTGATGATGTACTATCAGAGTAAAGAATCACTGTGATGATGTACTATCAGAGGAAAGAGTCACTGTGATGATGTACTGTCATAGAAAAGAGTCACTGAGATGATGTACTATCAGAGAAAAGAGTCACTGTGATGATGTACTATCAGAGAAAAGAGTCACTGTGATGATGTACTATCAGAGGAAAGAGTCACTGTGATGATGTACTATCAGAGAAAAGAGTCACTGTGATGATGTACTATCAGAGGAAAGAGTCACTGTGATGATGTACTATCAGAGAAAAGAGTCACTGTGATGATTTACTATCAGAGAAAAGAGTCACTGTGATAATTTACTATCAGAGAAAAGAGTCACTTTGATGATGTACTATCAGAGAAAAGAGTCACTGTGATGATGTACTATCAGAGAAAAGAGTCACTGTGATGATGTACTATCAGAGAAAAGAGTCACTGTGATGATGTACTATCAGAGAAAAGAGTCACTGTGATGATGTACTATCAGAGAAAAGAGTCACTGTGATGATGTACTATCAGAGAAAAGAGTCACTGTGATGATGTACTATCAGAGAAAAGAGTCACTGTGATGATGTACTATCAGAGAAAAGAGTCACTGTGATGATTTACTATCAGAGAAAAGAGTCACTGTGATGATTTACTATCAGAGAAAAGAGTCACTTTGATGATGTACTATCAGAGAAAAGAGTCACTGAGATGATGTACTATCAGAGAAAAGAGTCACTGTGATGATGTACTATCAGAGAAAAGAGTCACTGTGATGATGTACTATCAGAGAAAAGAGTCACTGTGATGATGTACCATCAGAGAAAAGAGTCACTGTGATGATGTACTATCAGAGAAAAGAGTCACTGTGATGATGTACTATCAGAGAAAAGAGTCACTGTGATGATTTACTATCAGAGAAAAGAGTCACTGAGATGATGTACTATCAGAGAAAAGAGTCACTGTGATGATGTACTATCAGAGAAAAGAGTCACTGTGATGATGTACTATCAGAGAAAAGAGTCACTGTGATGATGTACTATCAGAGAAAAGAGTCACTGTGATGATGTACTATCAGAGAAAAGAGTCACTGTGATGATGTACTATCAGAGAAAAGAGTAGCTGTGATGATTTACTATCAGAGAAAAGAGTCACTGTGATGATGTACTATCAGAGAAAAGAGTCACTGTGATGATGTACTATCAGAGAAAAGAGTCACTGTGATGATGTACTATCAGAGAAAAGAGTCACTGTGATGATGTACTATCAGAGAAAAGAGTCACTGTGATGATGTACTATCAGAGAAAAGAGTCACTGTGATGATGTACTATCAGAGAAAAGAGTCACTGTGATGATGTACTATCAGAGAAAAGAGTCACTGTGATGATGTACTATCAGAGAAAAGAGTCACTGTGATGATTTACTATCAGAGAAAAGAGTCACTGTGATGATTTACTATCAGAGAAAAGAGTCACTTTGATGATGTACTATCAGAGAAAAGAGTCACTGAGATGATGTACTATCAGAGAAAAGAGTCACTGTGATGATGTACTATCAGAGAAAAGAGTCACTGTGATGATGTACTATCAGAGAAAAGAGTCACTGTGATGATGTACCATCAGAGAAAAGAGTCACTGTGATGATGTACTATCAGAGAAAAGAGTCACTGTGATGATGTACTATCAGAGAAAAGAGTCACTGTGATGATTTACTATCAGAGAAAAGAGTCACTGAGATGATGTACTATCAGAGAAAAGAGTCACTGTGATGATGTACTATCAGAGAAAAGAGTCACTGTGATGATGTACTATCAGAGAAAAGAGTCACTGTGATGATGTACTATCAGAGAAAAGAGTCACTGTGATGATGTACTATCAGAGAAAAGAGTCACTGTGATGATGTACTATCAGAGAAAAGAGTAGCTGTGATGATTTACTATCAGAGAAAAGAGTCACTGTGATGATGTACTATCAGAGAAAAGAGTCACTGTAATGATGTACTATCAGAGAAAAGAGTCACTGTGATGATGTACTATCAGAGGAAAGAGTCACTGATTGATGTATTTTTTCAGTTTATTCTCTTTTATTGTAAATCTTTGCAATCCAATTGAACAGCAACAGTAATATGTAATGGAATGTTAGTTTACTTTAGCGTAGATTATGTCTATTTATGTTTAATTAAACTTTAATTTTTCCTGATTAATCCTTTCTAAGAAAACTACTTTAACAAAAAAGTTACGATAAATTATTTTTCCTAGAATGATCAAATTTTTGGGTATTTTTGTAATTTTAGCTCTATCCAATGGCGGCCAATTACATTACTTTCCTTTCAACTATTTACTAGTTTTAATAGATAATATATGCTAACAAAAGACTTACAAATAGGAAATCAATTCAGTTTACGGTAAATATTCAACAAATAATATCTAAAAATTGCGCAATCTCTGACAAATTTTTGTTGGGAGTTCCTTAGAATTTCCGACGAAAACATATCTTAATTTCAAACAAATACCCACTGAATTTTTCTCGAACCTATTATAGTCGTGATGTATTATCCTTTCTTTATCGATTATAATTACTAATAGAAAGCAAACATGGTAAAATTATGAATTTTAATTAGGTGGCTCGTTGCTCTCATTATATCTCGACGTTCAAGTTATACACCACACTATTGTAAAAATAATCTACCATGTTAGTGTAGAAGATAAACAAATATTACGGGATGGTCTACAGTTTTGCACTTTTTATGAACTAATTATATAACAATATTCATTTTATGAGATGAACTATTTCTGATGTTTTTGATTTGTTTTAGCTAATCTAAATATTAAAAGGATGTGTGTTCATTAAAAGATAATTTACCGTACGCAAACCAAAAAAATAAAAACAAGAGTTTTCATCATTAAAATTATACAGATTGATTAGAATTATAATCAATTTAGAAATGAATTCCACATTTCAATTACAGAATTAATTATTTGTAATTATAGTACAGTAAAATTCTTGAGTTAAGAAGTATTAGTTCCTTCATGACTCAGAGCCACTTTCATATCATGGGTGCACTAGATAGTTTTCTAAGAGTATAAATCTTAGAAAACTATGGTCATTGAGGAATAACTATCACGAAATTCTTGAAAATAATCATTTTCTATAATATAAAAATCGAAAAAACTTCATAACGTGAGTGAATTTCATAACTCAGGTCCATCATTACTCGAGTGCTTCATAACTCAGGAATTTTACTGTAAAATGATATCTCATTGAACAATGCTAGAAATCGTTAATTAAATTCCCTACAAATTATAATACTTTTATTATTTCGGAATTATATTTTTCAAAGCAGTTAGTTTTATTTTAAAGCACAATTGCATTTTCTCTCCCGATTCTTTCATCTCGATTTATTTTGTCGAGCAGTGGAGTTTCGAATAAATTTCTGTCCGTATCGCAAGCAACAATTGCCCTTTTCGGTCAGTCTGAATTGTGAGTTTGCAATGAGTGGTTGTGAGGTGTTTGGCTCCACAACTTTCTGCAGCGACTGAGGTGTGACTTTAACTATGTATCATGCTATCTAATATTACTCACTCTATGCAATTTTTATCAATGGAATGGTAATTTTTAAAGGGATTGTATTTTCCATTGAAACAAAATGAATAGAATATAGTTGTTTAGATTAGTTTAGCAATCCTCGTTTTACTGATAACAATTAATCCTAATTGATGTAATGTCAATATTGAAATAAGTTGTTTATGTTATAAATCATTGTTTTACTATTTACATTGGAAATTTTAACAATTTTTGAAAGTTTAATGGAAATATTATCAATTAAATCCTTGTAGTTATTTTCCGTGTAAAGAGTATGGGGGAAAAAATTATACAATTGAAATATTAGGAATAGATGTGACTTTATCTAAAAGAATTCTATTATTTATTGAATATTCGAATTAATGATAGTTTTAAAAAAATATGAACAACTTTAATCAAAAGCAAATATCAACTGAAATAGTTTTTGATAGACAATGTTTATAAATTTAAATAATTAACTTATATGTAGGAAAAAGGTGATTTTATGTAGATATATTTTAGTAATTATATGTCACTCTATCATTTTTTTTATCAAATAATTATTAATTATTTTTCTGCATTTGATTTTTTGAAACTATTATTGAGTTAAGACCATAAATAAACTAGATTATGTGCACTCAGTAGAGCACATACCTTCGCCACCGCTTTGACCTGTTCTCTCCCAAAATTTAATAAACTGCTAACTGGAAAATAACCAATCGTCCCACCAAGTTTCATGCAATATGGTTCAATACTTTTTGAGTTATTGAGTTATAAATGACCTTGACCTTTGACCGGATCGCTCCCAAAATTCTACCAGATGGTTCCTGGACATTGACCAATTGTACCATCAAATTTCAGACAATTTGATTAAATACTTTTTGAGGTAATGAGTTACAAATGGCCTTGACCTTGATCTTTGACCTTTGACCCGATTACTCCTAAAATCTAAAAAAATGGTTCAATCGTCCCACCAAGTTTCATGCAATATGGTTCAATGCATTTTGAGTTGTGAATGACCATGACCTTGACCTTTGACCGGGAAGCTCTCAAAATTCTACCTGCAGGTCACTGGACATGAACTAGTCGTTTCACTAAACTTCAGGCAATTTGTTTGAATATTTTTTCAATTAAGCGAATAACAAGATGATAGATAAATAAATAAATGTCGTCAATAATATAACCTTCCTGCATTCTGCGAAGGTAACTAGATCGGGCACTACTAGATCCCATATCTTCGCCACCGCTACATATTTTGTTTATTCTGACCTTTCCGTGACCTTGACCTTTCACTGGATCGCAGATAGCTTATGGACATTGACCAATCGTCCCAACAAATTCCAGGAAATTTGGTTGAACAAGATGGCAAATAAGTAATTGAATTCCTATGTTATTCGTACGGGGATTAATATTGCCGATCTTAAAATATAACCTTCCGCAATTTTGCGAAGTAATTATAAAGCATGAGATCAAAAGTAACATTTTATAAATTAGATATAAAATCAATAAATAAATTACTAGAGGATATTCTAATCATTATTACAAAACTAACTCTTTTCTTATCAAACTGACTTATTTTGGGTCAAACTGACTCTTTTTGGGTCAAACAGTGTTTCTTTGGGTTGAGCTAACTTTCTTGGGTCAAACTGATTTTATTTTGGACAACCGAATTTATTTTGGGTCAAACTGATTTTTTGTGTTCAAAGTGACTTATTTTCAGTCAAACTGACTTATTTTATTCAAACCGACATATTTTGAGTCGAACTGAATTATTTTGAGTCAAACTGACTTATTTAGAATCAAACTGACTTATTTTCAATCAAATTGACTTATTTTGAATCAAACCGTTTTATTTTGAGTCGAACTGACTTTTTTTGAGTCAAACTGACTTATTTTCGGTCAAACTGACTTATTTTCGTTCAAACTGACTCATTTTGAGTCAAACTGACTTATTTTGAGTCAAACCGTTTTATTTTGAGTCGAACTGACTTATTTTCAGTCAAACTGACTTATTTTCAGTCGAACTGACTTATTTTCCGTCAAACTGACTTGTTTTCCGTCAAACTGACTTATTTCGAGTCAAACTGACTTATTTTGAGTCAAACTGACTTATTTTGAGTCAAACTGACTTATTTTGAGTCAAACTGACTTATTTTGAGTCAAACTGACTTATTTTGAGTCAAACTGACTTATTTTGAGTCAAACTGACTTATTTTGAGTCAAACTGACTTATTTTGAGTCAAACTGACTTACTTTGAGTCAAACTGACTTATTTTCGATCAAACTAACAATTTTTGGTCAAACTGACTTACTTAGAGTCAAACTGACTTATTTTGAGTCAAACTGACTTATTTTGAGTCAAACTGACTTATTTTGAGTCAAACTGACTTTTTGAGGTCAAACGCACATATTTTTCACATGTGTTGATGAAAATATGTTGTTTTTGTATTGTTTTCTCGTTGCACTTAGAGCTGCAAAATGTGCTCAATCACTCACGAATATCGAGTAAGGAACACAAGCAAAGCTATTCCTAGATTGTTTTCTTTGTCTGGAATTGATTCCCTCTCCCTGCCTGCCTCTGATTAAAGAAATCACGAATGGGAAAGAACTTTATTTTTAAGAAAAAGAAACAAAATAAAGAGGCGTGTTTGACAATACTTCATTTGGAATATAGAAATAGTATTTTTATTAATATTGCAGGTCATGTATACATAATTATTACATTTCTTTTACAATTCAATAACGGTATTAAATATTTTAGTATATTTTAATAAATGTATATGTTATTGACGAGTTGTATTACTTATTTGTTGTATACAATTTTGATGGATTTTGTAGAAAGATATTATTTCCAAACTTAGAAAGGATAAAGTATCAGTGGTCGCTCTGGGACTATTTTCTTACTGGAGTAAAAGTGAAGTAATTGATAAAATTCACGCAGATAATATCAGCAGCAAATCCTTCTGAGTTAATTTAATACTATATGATATCATTTAATATCATACATGTAAATAGTATAACTATAAAGATAAATCATACCCAGACAGTTGCTCTAACTTTGTGGAGAATATTCAAGCCAGTGCATATGAGTGTTATAACAGACAAACTTTGCCTGGTAACATCATTTGACACCTTCGACTGCACATTGAGTGTTTTTGCTGGCAATGTTAGACTGCACATAGCAGCACATACTCAGTTATAATTGGGTACAAAGGGCGATGGTGTGTATTCATTGTTATACATTTATACCAGAATATGCAGATTCCATGCCCAGAAATTACCATATATGTCTGTTACTTTGTCCAGTTATTTCCATAGTAGGAAAATGCTACTCAATGGGAGAAATTCGATGTTTGTATATTTCTAATCTTTGTAATTTATTGGGCCGAAATAAAAACATATGTTGTAATAGATTTTCTTAAAGAAAAACATAAATTTTCCATTATATGTAAATTATTTTGCATTTGTAGTTTCAATTTATAAGCAATGTGATTACTAAATTCTCTCTCAAATCTAATAAAGTACACCCATTTGGTGCATTTGCTCTATATTAAAGTATTTATAAAACTAATATTTGCGCACCTATAGCACCATGGACTGACACTACAATAATGTCATTTAAGCAACTCTCTACCATCGCTACACCATAGTAACTCTAACTTGTCCCACTCCTCTATCATCGCTACACCATAGTAACTCTAACTTGTCCCACTCCTCTACCATCGCTACACCATAGTAACTCTAACTTGTCCTACTCCTCTACCATCGCTACACTATAGTAACTCTAACTTGTCCTACTCCTCTACCATCGCTACACATAGTAACTCTAACTTGTCCCACTCCTCTACCATCGCTACACCATAGTAACTCTAACTTGTCCCACTCCTCTACCATCGCTACACCATAGTAACTCTAACTTGTCCCACTCCTCTATCATCGCTACACCATAGTAACTCTAACTTGTCCCACTCCTCTACCATCGCTACACCATAGTAACTCTAACTTGTCCCACTCCTCTACTATCGCTACACCATAGAAACTCTAACTTTTCCTACTCCTCTACCATCGCTACACCATAGTAACTCTAACTTGTCCTACTCCTCTACCATCGCTACACTATAGTAACTCTAACTTGTCCTACTCCTCTACCATCGCTACACATAGTAACTCTAACTTGTCCCACTCCTCTACCATCGCTACACCATAGTAACTCTAACTTGTCCTACTACTTTACCATCGCTACACCATAGTAACTCTAACTTGTCCTACTCCTCTACCATCGCTACACCATAGTAACTCTAACTTGTCCCACTCCTCTACCATCGCTACACCATAGTAACTCTAACTTGTCCTACTCCTCTACCATCGCTACACCATAGTAACTCTAACTTGTCCCACTCCTCTACCATCGCTACACCATAGTAACTCTAACTTGTCCTACTCCTCTACCATCGCTACACCATAGTAACTCTAACTTGTCCCACTCCTCTACCATCGCTACACCATAGTAACTCTAACTTGTCCTACTCCTCTACCATCGCTACACCATAGTAACTCTAACTTGTCCCACTCCTCTACCATCGCTACACCATAGTAACTCTAACTTGTCCTACTCCTCTACCATCGCTACACCATAGTAACTCTAACTTGTCCCACTCCTCTACCATCGCTACACCATAGTAACTCTAACTTGTCCTACTCCTCTACCATCGCTACACCATAGTAACTCTAACTTGTCCCACTCCTCTACCATCGCTACACCATAGTAACTCTAACTTGTCCCACTCCTCTACCATCGCTACACCATAGTAACTCTAACTTGTCCCACTCCTCTACCATCGCTACACCATAGTAACTCTAACTTGTCCTACTCCTCTACCATCGCTACACCATAGTAACTCTAACTTGTCCTACTCCTCTACCATAGCTACACCATAGTAACTCTAACTTGTCCCACTCCTCTACCATCGCTACACCATAGTAACTCTAACTTGTCCTACTCCTCTACCATCGCTACACCATAGTAACTCTAACTTGTCCCACTCCTCTACCATCGCTACACCATAGTAACTCTAACTTGCCTACTCCTCTACCATCGCTACACCATAGTAACTCTAACTTGTCCTACTCCTCTACCATCGCTACACCATAGTAACTCTAACTTGTCCCACTCCTCTACCATCGCTACACCATAGTAACTCTAACTTGTCCCACTCCTCTACCATCGCTACACCATAGTAACTCTAACTTGTCCTACTCCTCTATCATCGCTACACCATAGTAACTCTAACTTGTCCCACTCCTCTACCATCGCTACACCATAGTAACTCTAACTTGTCCTACTCCTCTACCATCGCTACACCATAGTAACTCTAACTTGTCCCACTCCTCTACCATCGCTACACCATAGTAACTCTAACTTGTCCTACTCCTCTACCATCGCTACACATAGTAACTCTAACTTGTCCCACTCCTCTACCATCGCTACACCATAGTAACTCTAACTTGTCCTACTACTTTACCATCGCTACACCATAGTAACTCTAACTTGTCCTACTCCTCTACCATCGCTACACCATAGTAACTCTAACTTGTCCCACTCCTCTACCATCGCTACACCATAGTAACTCTAACTTGTCCCACTCCTCTACCATCGCTACACCATAGTAACTCTAACTTGTCCTACTCCTCTACCATCGCTACACCATAGTAACTCTAACTTGTCCCACTCCTCTACCATCGCTACACCATAGTAACTCTAACTTGTCCTACTCCTCTACCATCGCTACACCATAGTAACTCTAACTTGTCCCACTCCTCTACCATCGCTACACCATAGTAACTCTAACTTGTCCTACTCCTCTACCATCGCTACACCATAGTAACTCTAACTTGTCCCACTCCTCTACCATCGCTACACCATAGTAACTCTAACTTGTCCCACTCCTCTACCATCGCTACACCATAGTAACTCTAACTTGTCCCACTCCTCTACCATCGCTACACCATAGTAACTCTAACTTGTCCTACTCCTCTACCATCGCTACACCATAGTAACTCTAACTTGTCCTACTCCTCTACCATAGCTACACCATAGTAACTCTAACTTGTCCCACTCCTCTACCATCGCTACACCATAGTAACTCTAACTTGTCCTACTCCTCTACCATCGCTACACCATAGTAACTCTAACTTGTCCCACTCCTCTACCATCGCTACACCATAGTAACTCTAACTTGCCTACTCCTCTACCATCGCTACACCATAGTAACTCTAACTTGTCCTACTCCTCTACCATCGCTACACCATAGTAACTCTAACTTGTCCCACTCCTCTACCATCGCTACACCATAGTAACTCTAACTTGTCCCACTCCTCTACCATCGCTACACCATAGTAACTCTAACTTGTCCTACTCCTCTATCATCGCTACACCATAGTAACTCTAACTTGTCCCACTCCTCTACCATCGCTACACCATAGTAACTCTAACTTGTCCTACTCCTCTACCATCGCTACACCATAGTAACTCTAACTTGTCCCACTCCTCTACCATCGCTACACCATAGTAACTCTAACTTGTCCTACTCCTCTATCATCGCTACACCATAGTAACTCTAACTTGTCCCACTCCTCTACCATCGCTACACCATAGTAACTCTAACTTGTCCCACTCCTCTACCATCGCTACACCATAGTAACTCTAACTTGTCCTACTCCTCTACCATCGCTACACCATAGTAACTCTAACTTGTCCCACTCCTCTACCATCGCTACACCATAGTAACTCTAACTTGCCTATTCCTCTACCATCGCTACACCATAGTAACTCTAACTTGTCCTACTCCTCTACCATCGCTACACCATAGTAACTCTAACTTGTCCCACTCCTCTACCATCGCTACACCATAGTTACTCTAACTTGTCCCACTCCTCTACCATCGCTACACCATAGTAACTCTAACTTGCCTATTCCTCTACCATCGCTACACCATAGTAACTCTAACTTGCCTATTCCTCTACCATCGCTACACCATAGTAACTCTAACTTGTCCTACTCCTCTACCATCGCTACACATAGTAACTCTAACTTGTCCCACTCCTCTACCATCGCTACACCATAGTAACTCTAACTTGTCCTACTCCTCTACCATCGCTACACCATAGTAACTCTAACTTGTCCCACTCCTCTACCATCGCTACACCATAGTAACTCTAACTTGTCCCACTCCTCTACCATCGCTACACCATAGTAACTCTAACTTGTCCTACTCCTCTATCATCGCTACACCATAGTAACTCTAACTTGTCCCACTCCTCTACCATCGCTACACCATAGTAACTCTAACTTGTCCTACTCCTCTACCATCGCTACACCATAGTAACTCTAACTTGTCCCACTCCTCTACCATCGCTACACCATAGTAACTCTAACTTGTCCTACTCCTCTATCATCGCTACACCATAGTAACTCTAACTTGTCCCACTCCTCTACCATCGCTACACCATAGTAACTCTAACTTGTCCCACTCCTCTACCATCGCTACACCATAGTAACTCTAACTTGTCCTACTCCTCTACCATCGCTACACCATAGTAACTCTAACTTGTCCCACTCCTCTACCATCGCTACACCATAGTAACTCTAACTTGCCTATTCCTCTACCATCGCTACACCATAGTAACTCTAACTTGTCCTACTCCTCTACCATCGCTACACCATAGTAACTCTAACTTGTCCCACTCCTCTACCATCGCTACACCATAGTTACTCTAACTTGTCCCACTCCTCTACCATCGCTACACCATAGTAACTCTAACTTGCCTATTCCTCTACCATCGCTACACCATAGTAACTCTAACTTGCCTATTCCTCTACCATCGCTACACCATAGTAACTCTAACTTGTCCTACTCCTCTACCATCGCTACACATAGTAACTCTAACTTGTCCCACTCCTTTACCATCGCTACACATAGTAACTCTAACTTGTCCTCATCGCTACCTTCCTCACTAATGAGCAGGTGCCAAGTGTCGCCATTTACTAACTCTGTTCTCGGTATCACGATAAGTGGAGTCATTTATCTTCATTATCAAACTTTCAGATTTCTTCATTAGTTACATTCTCAAACTTTAGGAAGGTTCGCATTTTAATTATAATGATTATACCAATATCAGGAGTGTAGTTAAATGGTGACTATATTTAGTTCTACGTAGGTGCTAAAATACTATTAAAGTATTGACCTCAAGATCAAACAGACGATATTAGGTTAGATACTAAATATTTTCGTACTTACATATAAAAATATCCTAATATTATAATGTTATGACCGACTTAGTATATTAGTATTTAGTTGGCTATCAATATATTTATTTCAGCCTGGATTACGTATAGTTACGAATTAATTACTCATCTGATGTGTAATATTATCCTTCAATACCAATCATGAATATTATATTCACCCTTATAGTAAAGAATATCTATACGGATTCCTATGATTTGTTCTTGTTTTGCATAATTATGATGTAATTATCGTTGGAAAACTTATAGATAAAAATAGTCGAACTGATAAAGTTTGCAACCGATTAAATGTAATTATGATTTATTTTATTAATATATGCATTCCATAATTTTCTAATACAGGGTGGGGCGTAAGTTTGGAAGCAAATGAAAGTGCATATTATAATCCAACGAAAAATATATTTATTAATTTACAGTTATGTATTATTACATAAGGGTTTTAAGAATTCAAAAATCATAAATTTATTCAAAATGTCCCCCCTTGTTTTTAATAACCGCCTCAAATCTCCTCCGAACTCCTCCTACTGCGGCACGCAACTGTTCTTGTGAAATTTCCTTCCAAGATCTCTGGAGCGAACGCTTTAAATCATCCACACTGCGATGGAATTTACCACAGGCCTTTGATTCAAGAATGGACCATACCGAAAAGTCCATAGTATTAACATCTGGGGAGCAGGGAGGCCACATTTCTTTGGACCAAAACCGTGGAAGATGGTCATGGCACCAGTTTTGAGTGACATTTGCAGTATGTGAAGTCGCGCCGTCTTGCTGAAATGTCCATAGAGTGTCATTACTGAAGTGATCCTTAGCTGACTCCAACATTGGCGTCAAAATATTCTCAATATAACATTTAGCATTGATTTTGGCGCCTTGTTCCACGAAAATTAAAGGAGATCTCCAAGTTTCTGAAACGGCGGCCCAGACCATTATTGAAGCAGGTTTCATGGTTCTGTGGACAGTTTTTTGGTTGTATGGGATGTCTTTTGCACTTTTACCAATTATTCTGTCATTCCTCCGGTTGTGAGCCATTTCCACTGTGAAAATGTTTTCGTCAGACCAAACAATTTCACCAGCCGTGCCAGACTTCAATTCTCTCAGAAGTGCTTTGATTCTCTCCAATCTCTTTTTCTTTACAGCTTCTGACAGAGTCTGTCTCTTTTGGAGGGTGAAAGAGGACATCTTTAGGTCTTCTTTGACAACTCTTCTCATTGTTCTGGGACTCACATTAGCTGTTTTGGCTAAGAATCGTATTGACCTTTTCGGGTTCCTCCTGATCTTCTCTCGGGCACATTTTATCAGTTGTTTGGTGCGTTGTGAGCGTGGTCTACCACTTCTTGGACGATCAGTCAAGTCTCCTCTCTCATTAAAACGCTTCACACACTTCCAAAAAGTCGATCTCGCTATTGAGAGAGTCTTTGAAATGACGGAATCTGACTTCCCGGCACGGTGTAGAGCAATAATGGCTTCTCTTTTGTATGACATTTTTGAATTGACTAAATTTTTGTAAAAAATAACACTGCCACGTCATAATGTAGTGTCTCTACTATAGTTCAAACCCTATCACCTACTTAGGAACTTATTTTTAAGAATTATATTAATGTTTGAAAAATTGCTTCCAAACTTACGCCCCATCCTGTAGATGCATTCTATTTCTTTTTCTCTTCTCTTCCAGTTCTTTGAAAGATTGCACTTGACTTACTGACTCTAGCTGCTACAGGGGATTTTAATGTGAGTACACAAATTAATAACAATAAATTGTATTATTCTATATCATGTATATATTTTATGATATATCATATATAATAAACATATATCATATTTATTTTAAAATTAGTTATTCTTTTGAGATTTTAATTTATTTTCATTTTGTTAGGTACTTATATCGTTATTAAATTGCATTACAGTCATTAATATCCAATATTTCATATGTTCACATTATATCCCATATCTACATGAATGCTGCATTGATTCGTATAGTCACTACAACACACTATATTGATATAAATAGACCCTCTGATAATCACACCTCTGACAGCATTTATCAAATTAATGTCTCTATTTTTTCTCTCCTGAGACTGATTCTTAGAAGATTTGAGAAAAAGTTGTAATCGTGACCTTGCATTTGATGATCAATCATTTAGATTTAAGACTGAAATCTGGCACATTGGAGGATTTTCTTCAATTCGCTGAGTCGAGAAATCATGGCTTAATATTTCGAATTGTTTTGAAGACATCTTCTGAGGAAAGAATTGGAAAAAAGTTAAATAACTTTTGACGCCATATTAAATTTTTTAATTTTACAAATACTGATAAAGATCAATTATTTTATTCTAATAATACTCGTCGTACGATTATTGATCCACTAGAGTACCGTCCCGGTAAAAATAATAGTTCTTCAATAATAATAATAATCGTCAACTGATTTAATTATTCGTGAAAAATACTACCTATCTCTTTTTATTTAATTTATTACATGTTATCAATTTACTTTTTAGTTAATTTAATTATAATAAATAAAAATCTGCTTCAGCTGATACTATATTTTATCGATGAAATACATATTAAAATTGAATAAAAAAATAGGAATTCAAGTTTCAAGTCAATATATTCCCGTGCGTATCATTGTTATTTATTTCATACTAAATACCTGTTGTGTATAAGTGGACACCAAATAAATAAATAGATTTATTTATTTGGTGTCCGCCACTTCATAAATTGAATTAAAAGCAAAATTTACTTGATATAAGGAAATTTTTTTATGGTAAGGCAAACTGTACCAAAAATGCAGACTGCTTACATACTGTATTTTTTTTTAAGACATTATTTTTCCATTAAAAAAACAAACTTTATATTGAAATAAATTAATAATAACTCTATTTGATTATTAAATTAATCAATAAACCACGACGTGTATTATTATGATATAATATTAACATATACCGGGATATGTCGAAAGATATTTTAATTCTTATGTATTTATCTATCTATGCATAACAATTATTTTATTCGAAAAGGAATATTATCAGTGCAGGGTATAATATTATAGTCATCAATCAATAAATATATAAATTTGAAGAAACGAACCAAGTATGGATTGTTAAGTTACACCAAGTATTAATTCTATTGAAAACCCGTTGTTTTTAACGGGAAAGTATACTAGTGTAATAGTATTTATCTCGACTCCGCTTACACTCGAATATTTTTAAGTGAATAAAATCAAATGTAATTTGATTTACTTTATTCAGTTGAATATTATTGAATGGTTTGGTAGCATAAAATTGGACACTGTTTTATAAATGGTATTTCTTCTAAAGAGAAATCAACTCCAGGTTGTACAACCAAACTAAAATTCTTTCGTACAAATCATTAAGGTTCAAAATTTTCTAAATATTATTTTTCTCTTTATATTTCATGGAGAGATATTCAGCAATAGAAATGAGGTAACAATGATATAGTACTTGCTATAAAGAATTATTAAATGGTATTGCATTTGTTTTGCATTTCTATTTTTGTTCGTGAATTTTTTTTCTATTTTTTTTCTATTTTTGAAAAAGAAACTCATTATTAGCCACACAGTTCATTGGCCTAATAAAATATTATCACGAGGACAATTCTTTTGGCAAATTTCAAAGCTTAGCTACATTGAACCCCAATTAATTATTTTATTTTATTTAGAATTTTATTAGAAACATATCTGTTGGCGTTTTTTTTTTAATTCCTTCATATGTAATTAATTAATACAAACGACACCCCTCTTTAAAATGGAAAAATACATTTTAGGTCAACATTCTTAGAAATCCAAATAACAGAGCAATAATTTAACTGTAGCACCGAGAGTAAATAGAAAACTAATTAGTGAGGAAGGAGACAAATAGGGACTCTAAATGAACCAATAGCAAACTAGTAACTAGGGACTCTAAATGTACCAATAGCAAACTAGTAACTAGGGACTCTAAATGTACCTATAGCAAACTAATAACTAGGGAATCTAAATGTACCAATAGCAAACTAGTAACTAGGGACTCTAAATGTACCAATAGCAAACTACTAACTAGGGACTCTAAATGTACCAATAGCAAACTACTAACTAGGGACTCTAAATGTACCAATAGCAAACTAGTAACTAGGGACTCTAAATGTACCTATAGAAAACTAATAACTAGGGAATCTAAATGTACCAATAGCAAACTAGTAACTAGGGACTCTAAATGTACCTATAGCAAACTACTAACTAGGGACTCTAAATGTACCTATAGCAAACTAATAACTAGGGACTCTAAATGTACCAATAGCAAACTACTAACTAGGGACTCTAAATGTACCTATAGCAAACTACTAACTAGGGATGTAAAGGTATAACAAACTAGGATCCTAGACGCTGACCAATCGTTCCATCAAACTTTAGGCAATTTGGTTGAATACTTTTTCAGTTATCGAGTAATAAATAACCTGAAGCTAGTAAAGATAACGGACCAGAGTCCGTTATCTTTACTAGCTTCATTCCTGGTCAGTTATCTTTACTTAGTTAAAATATTTATATTTTGACAATAATTTTGGAATAAGAATATAATTTTCGAATCATAAATACCACATTAAAGGATCGATTTCACCAGAAATTTTTTCCATTTTTTTACTACTCGTTCTTCACAACTTCAAAACGGATTACGTTTATTCATAAATTATTTCATTTAATGTAATATGGCAAAATTAATGATAATCATTAATTATATCATTTATAATGTTGTATATATAAGATATTAAAACAAATATTTAATAAAACTAATATAATGTTTTCTGGTCCGTTAACTTCACCAGCTTCATTTCTGGTCCGTTAACTTTACTTGGTCCGTTTCTGGTCCGTTATCTTTACTTCTCCAATGGCCTTGACCTTGATCTGTGACCTTGACCCAATCGCTCCCAAAATTTAACCGAATAGTTCTTAGATATTGACAAATCGTCCAACCAAGTTTCATGAAATATGGTTGAATACTTTTTGAGTTATAAATAAACTTGACCTTTGACCGGACAGTTCCCAAAATTCTACCAGATGGTTCCTGGATATTGACCAATTTTCAAACCAAATTTTAGGCAATTTGTTGGAATACTTTTCGATTTATGCGAATAACAAGATGATAAATAAATAAACGCCCCCTAAAATATAACCTTCCGTTTTCTGCGAAGGTAACTAACTAAGACTGTATTTACAGACAAGACAAAGTACGTCAATAAACAGAGTCAAAGTGGCATGAAAGTTGTAGTCTTTGCTTTAATAGTTCCCTTGTACATGCTAAGTAGACTGATCTGCTGTCAATTGGGAGTTAGATCTCACATCGCAATTGGAATTGATTTCAGAGTTGCTCCAGACAATCGAATAGCAAATAGAGTAAAGAAACTGTCCAAAATATGTGAGTGAAGCTAGGGTTCATCTTCCAAAACACACTTTACTCACTGCAAAATGGTACAAAAGTAAACGTTATTAACGCCGAGTAAAGTGCTTCTAAAGGTTGATAGATCCTTTACTATATTTGTCTTTCACTATATATATCTTATATAACTAAGCAGAATTCACAAAATTCTTCAAAACCAATAAATTTGTTTTCTCTTCATTATTCACAAATACATGAAAAGCATTATCTAGCATTTCAATTACTAGAATGTCTACATGTTCTATTTTCATAGTCAATATTGCAGTTTCAAAATATTCCTTCAGATTTAATCATTTTAATTTCAGATAATTTATTTGACTCCGTTCTTCATATTTAACATTTCTAAATAATTTCAGTCCAGTAAAGAGTTTTCCTTATTACAAATTAACTGTTTTTATATAATATAAATTAAAAACGTGTAAATATTTTCGACATTAATTGATTAATGTATAAAGTTGTAGAAAGTTGGAGACACAAAAATCTAACGGCACTAAAATTGTCTAGAATTTGAAGCCTGGGTTTCAATTTAGTGGGTTTTATTTTTCTTGATGTGCTAAGGAATATTCTATTATTTTTTTTATCTTTGAGAGGCAATAATTGAGATGTTCTTCATTGTTATATTCACTTCATCTATGAGCAAGCCTGAAGGACATTATGTTTCATCACCTCATTTTTAAACGTACACTATTAGTCACAGAATTGTAAATTGATTTTACTTTGTTCTTACTAGAAAGAAAATATATGGAAAAAATGTAATGATTAAAGATGAGCTATTGACATATTTCTACAGTTATGAAAATAAATAAATTAATTCTTAGAATGAAGATTCATATCAAGTTCATAAATTACATGAAATAAATTGATGATATTTAATGTCATAATTAACTTTTATGACTCTGAGTGGCAGAACTCTGCCACTATATTAATAATAAAATATGTCTTAACACAAAACAAATCAAGGAATAACCAAGTTATAAGTATATTAATATACTTATAATGTAATACTAGAACAAATAGGTTTTATCTTCCTCCAATTCGAACAGAATTGGAGCGAAATTTTACTATTTTTAGATCCATAGAACTGTACAATAAACTTCCTTCTATTTTAACAGAACCAATGTCAGATTTTAAATTTAAGAAGCTTTTTAAAGAATATTGTTTTAGTAAATATAGTTCTTAGTTTTTTATTGTTTGTAGATTTTTAATTAGCTTTCACAAGTTTTAACTTTCACGAAACCTTAGCTGCAATTAATTTGTATTTTTGTTTGAATTGTGTATTTTTTCATTTTACTCTGTATATATTTTGTAAGCTCAAATAAATAAATAAAAAATAAAAAATAATTAACTCTACTAATGTACACTTGTAATAATTAAGTGTAATTATTCACTGTAATAATAAACTGTAATAATTAACTATAATAATTAACTGTAATAATTAACTGTAATAATTGACTGCAGAAATTCACTGTAATAATTCACTGTAATAATTAACTGCAGAAATTCACTGTAATAATTCACTGTAATAATTAACTGCAATAATTCACTGTAATAATTAACTGCAGTAATTCACTGTAATAATTAACTGCAGTAATTCACTGTAATAACTAACTGCAGTAATTCACTGTAACAATGCACTGTAATAATTAATTGCAACAATTCACTATAATAATTAACTGTAATAATTAACTGCAGAAATTCACTGTAATATTTTTTTTTTTTTTTTAATTTATATTTCACACTTTTACAGAAAAATTCAATTCAACATAATACAGAGTTACTAAAACAATTGTACAGTGTTGGTTCCTAAAAGAATTAAAATCTTATAGAACCTATAAATTACCAAAATTAAAAATTTCATTTTAAAATTCTAAATTAAAATTCATACAGTAATTAACTGCAGTAATTCACTATAATAATTAACTATAATAATTAACTGTAAAAATTAACTGAAGTAATTCACTGTAACAATTCACTATATTAATTAACTGTAATAATTAACTGCAGTAATTCACTATAATAATTGACTATAGTAATTAACTGTAATAATTAAATGCAGTAATTCACTATAAAAATTAGCTATAATAATTAACTGTAATAATTAAATGCAATAATTCACTATAATAATTCACTGTAATTATTCACTATAACAATTAACTGTAATAATTCACTGTAATAATTAACTATAATAATTAACTGTAATAATTAACTATAATTATTAATTGTAACAATTAACTGTAATAATTCACTATAATAATTAAATGCAATTATTCACTGTAACAATTCACAGTAATAATTCACACACACTCCTTTTCTTTTCCAAGGCAATTAGATACGCCATGTTAACATTTAAAAGTTTAACTTCACCGCAAATGTCTCTCACTTTCAGTAAGTTGTAGGATCATTTTGCAGACTGCAGGCATCTCTTCTAATGTACAATCTACATAATGAACTCAGAGCATCTTTTACACCATTTAAAGGATCATTCTATCAATGATCTCAGGGATCTAATTCTCATTGGTTTGAATAGAATATACATTGTTAAACGAATATTGAACTTCATGACCTATGATTTATATTTATAATTTGAAAATGATTGCAATTTTCGAATGTATAGAGAGATTGTATGTTAAAACACTCACTGTTATGATTTTACAATAATTGACTTCCAATATAAAACTGAAAACAGGAGTGATGAAATAATATGGATATCTAGTTTTTTGTTTTATATGAGAAGATGATGCCGATTTAATACTCTTAATCTATTGGTATGGATTTTTAATGTATCAGCTGGTGAAAAAGTATAAAGATATATTACAAATTCGAAATTATCTTTCATTAGAATATTTCATTAAAAAAAATCAAATTTAAAATGAATCAAAAAAAGGTTAATTTATTCCTTTATTTAATTATGTAATTTTTGCAATAAGAATCTAAAAAAGTTACTGAAATATTAGTTTGATAATCCGTATACTTGATAAAATCTATAAACAATGAATATACAGTATCTGTACAATAACTTTGTGGGTACATGGTTGCTATTATGTAATTGTACCCTTTTATCAACTCACCCATGTAAATTTGTTCTGTTAATCTTAAGTTTTTTCTCCAGCTTTTTTTTCATAACTTTCTCTTCTTGTAAATTTCTTATCTATTCTTATAATTTTTTCCAATATAATTCAATCATTTCACCTAAAAAATTAAAACATGAAATTCTTATCAATCCTTTATAAATAAAGAAAAATTGAATTCAAATCTTTCATTTTATAGTTTTACCAGTGATTATAATTTTTTGTTTGTTATTTGAATAATTTAACATTAACATATGATTTATATGATCAATGCTCTTCCTAAATGGAAATTTTACATTAACTTTCCAGGTGAGTTCGGGGTAAAATAGGCAAATATTTCCATTATAAAACCATTTAAGTGAATGTTATTTATTTAAGAAATTTATTCAAGTCTACGGATAATCAAACTAAAATTTTAGTTACTCTATCAGTAGTAAATTCACATTGCAAAAATTAAAGATTTAAGATGGGAAATAATTGATCTTTTTTCGGTTTTAAATATTTCAAAATTTATTTTTCTTAATTTGTAACGCGTTATTTTTTATTTCTACCAGCTGTTTAATCTTAAATTAAACCAATAGAATAAGACTATGAAATCGGTATCATCTTCTCAAAAAAACAAAAAATTCAGTTTCTGTTATCCATTTCATATTAAAAGTCAATTATTGTATTATCATAACTCACTTCTAGTGAGTAATATCATAACTCATACTCACCACTAGTGAGTAACATCATAACTCATACTCACCACTAGTGAGTAACATCATAACTCATACTCACCACTAGTGAGTAACATCATAACTCATACTCACCACTAGTGAGTAACATCATAACTCATACTCATCACTAGTGAGTAACATCATAACTCATACTCACCACTAGTGAGTAACATCATAACTCATACTCACCACTAGTGAGTAACATCATAACTCATACTCACCACTAGTGAGTAATATCATAACTCACACTCACCACTAGTGAGTAATGTCATAACTCATACTCACCACTAGTGAGTAATATCATAACTCATACTCATCACTAGTGAGTAATATCATAACTCATACTCATCACTAGTGAGTAACATCATAACTCATTATCACCACTAGTGAGTAATATCATAACTCATACTCACCACTAGTGAGTAATATCATAACTCATACTCATCACTAGTGAGTAATGTCATAACTCATACTCATCACTAGTGAGTAATGTCATAACTCATACTCATCACTAGTGAGTAATGTCATAACTCACACTCACTACTAGTGAGTAATGTCATAACTCACACTCACCATAACTCAGACATTTTGTTCATCTCTTTTCTTTTTCTCTATGTTAAATAATATTAAACTATATTCCTAATTACCATGAGAAGGATCAAACAGAGAAGCAGTTCAAACATCGTAAAAGGGGTGATAAAGTTGGTAGGTGTTAATGCTCTACGTACAGCCAGGTAATTACATTAGCTGCAGTGAGTGGGGAACTGAAATAGATTGATGTGAGGTGGAGTAGACATAGAGAATAGACATAGCGAGTAGACATAGAGAATAGACAAAGAGAATAAACATAGAGAATAGACATAGAGAATAGACAGAGAGAATAGACAGAGAGAATAGACATAGAGAATATACATAGAGAATAGACATAGAGAATAGACATAGAGAACAGACATAGAAAATAGCCATAGAGAGTAGACATAGAGAATAGCCATAGAGAGTAGACATAGAGAATAGACATAGAGAATATACATAGAGAATAGACATAGAGAATAGACATAGAAAACAGACATAGAGAACAGACATAGAAAATAGCCATAGAGAGTAGACATAGAGAATAGCCATAGAGAGTAGACATAGAGAATAGCCATAGAGAGTAGACATAGAGAATAGACATAGAGAATAGGCATAGAGAATAGACATAGAGAATAGACATAGAAATAGTGAGTAAGACATTTTGGTATTAATGAAGTGTATCCTTTATCTCCAAAGTGTATCCCTTCATCTCCAAAGTGTATCCCTTCATCTCCAAAGTGTATCCCTTCATCTCCAAAGTGTATCCCTTCATCTCCAAAGTGTATCCCTTCATCTCCAAAGTGTATCCTTTATCTCCAAAGTGTTTCCCTTCATCTCCAAAGTGTATCCCTTCATCTCCAAAATGTATCCTTTATCTCCAAAGTGTATCCCTTTATTTACAGAGCGTATCTTTTTATCATAATTATTCAATACATTTCTGATAAGTTCATATATTTTCCAATTAGTTTAAAAGTCTCCACAATTCACATTAATATGCAAATGAAGCAATTCTTTCTACCATCATTAATACAACACTGATGCTATCACTAATAACCTAACACTCTTTTATCTGTTTTAATTAACTCGTTACAATGCATGGCATTTCACTAAAACTTTAACCATCATTTTTAAGAAACTCGAAAACAAATATCATGAGTCATATATGATTGAAAAGTTTGACCTGTTTGGGTTGGTATCAATATTATCTATTTTATATAGGAAAAGTAATTAATAAATTCCTATAAGCTTCAATCAATAGAACCTCAAACTCAAGATGTATAGTAAATTTCCAACGTCACCGCAACTTTACTGCTCATCTATCCTGTAATAAGATTCTCGATAATGATAGTAAATATTAATTAATCTAATGTCATTAATTATTCTGCCAGAAAGAAATTAATGAAACCAGTCGGTGTTTCTAGTTTCTATAAATACATTTTGACAGTTACCAAAAAATGACCGATTTCTACCATCATTATTTATATCACAAACACAATATATAGCATTGGAGCAAGTAAAGTTAACGGACCAGAGTCCGTTAACTTTACCAGGTTAAATTCTGGTCCGTTATTTTTACTAGCTTCATTTCTGGTCTGTTATCTTTACTTGGTTAAAGCATTAATATTTGACCAATAATTGGAATAAGAATATAATTTTGGAATCATAAATACCACATTAAAGGATTTAAGCAGAAGTTTTTTCCATTTTTTAATTAATTGTTTTTCATAACTTCAAAATGGATCACGTTTTGTTTTCATCAACTTTTTCAATTAATAAAATATGTAAAATTAATGGATAATCATTAATATTATCATTTCCAATGTTGTATATTTATAAAATACTAAAGAAATATTTGATAAAACTAAAATAAAGTTTTCTGGTCCGTTATCTTTACTTGCTCAATTTCTGGTTCATTATCTTTACTTGCTCAATTTCTGGTTCATTATCTTTACTTGCTCAATTTCTGGTCCATTATCTTTACTTTCTCCATAGCATCTATATTGTGGATATGAAGCAAAGTTTATTCGACTAACGCTCTGCATGTGATGATAATTCGTTAAATTAATGCTAATGCTAATTAACTGTATTTGTGTTGGTTAATGCTAACCGAAAATTAAATGAATGAACAAATAACAATGGAAAATCAGTAGAAAACTCTTACTGTAAATGCATATTCATTTGGTTTTATGCTTTTTATAGTGCTTGGTGGTAAATAAACTGATACTAAATAGACATATTTATAGTTTGAAAATGTATTGAATATCTACGTCGTTTCATGATCAATGAAAAAAAATGTCACCTTAATATAAATTATTATCATGAAATATACAACTACGTGATATATTAAAATGATCATAAATAATGTATGAATATAATAAGAATATCTCAAAATAAGAAAGGGAGAGTATGAATTAATTTTCATTCCCAAAACTACATCCAAATTTTGTTTAGTTAATATACACCCACTCACTCCCCACTCACTCACTCCCTCACTCCCCTCCTCCCACTCACCCCCCCCCCCCCCCCCTCCTCCTCTTCAAACAGATGGTCTCTGTGTCACGATTTGGAACAGCAACTGATAAACTGTATGGTGATGGATGGAACGCGTCCCATTGCTACATGCCTCATCATTAACTTGATTTACTGACCATTACACCAATGTTAATTGATGCCTGCGTAATCCACTGAGCGAATGCACTGTACAATGTACTCTAAATAGAGCGATGGTATCAAAGTTTATCATCATATATTAGTTATTTCAATCTATTCATTCTATTATTCCTGTACTAGAAGTGTTAGCCTTAGATCTATGGATAGGTGAACCACTCGCCCTAACTCTCTCACATACTCGATATTATTAATTAGCATTCCTAAACAGGTACTTTGTATGCAAATTGAGGCACATTGAGATTTCAGAGAGGATCTCCGAGAACATAATTATCTCGAGAATAATATTTATGAGCGGTAACTTAACGGAGGAGATAAAGTGAAGGAAATACCTCTACATTGGTGTGATTTGGATATTGGGAGAAGGGTACTGAACAACACAGGAGAATGAGAATGATTGCTATTTAAATAGCTAGAGATTTATTAATGCAATCAGCAAGTTATTCATGATAATTCATAATATATTATAATGAAGCGATAATGCACTAAATTGTTTATGTGAATTAAAAGCAAATTGGTTGATAAAGTGATTAAGTACTGGAGATTTCGATTGTTGAAATAAAACCAAAATACATATGTAAAAAACTTATAGTTCTTACATAGAGTAGAAATACTCTTTTCCTTGTTACCAAGTTAGTCGATATATTTCTCTCACATATTTTTAGCAATGTACCAACAGGAACTAGGTTTGTTCAAATATTTTCCAAGTTAGTAAGAACTATAAGTTTGTTTTAGTTTTTTGTGTCTAGGAAAGGTAGAAGAAAAGAAAAAACTTTTATCTGAACGATTTAGTTGCCATCAGTCAGTTTTTAATCGGCTATTACAATCGATGCTAAGCAGATCATCTATCAACCAAAATAAATGATTCAACAAAAAAATTATCGTAATTCTTCATTTATTTCAAACAATTAAAGACTATCATTTTTCATCTGACATTCACGACAAGAAAATCCCAACGATAATTCAGAAGTTATCAAAGATTTTGATAATATACAATCAATATTTGCAATAATTAATAAATAATATAATGATTAACAACATCGTAATAAATTTCCAATTGGGAATTAATTATTGTCAATACACGTGAAAATACTTTTCCCAAATAGAAATTAACTTTTCATAGAAATTTTTCATAATTTCTTTTCTTATGTTTTTTTTCCTTGTGTGACGTCGAGCAATTCAAAGGAATGAATTAAATTATGCTTCTTAAAATACAATTGGAAAGTGTCCAGAATAAGAGTTATTTTCTGAGACATCACGACACATGCATAATGATGTAAAAAGAAAAGAAATGGTTCTATAACTTAGTTTAAAGATTGTTAGATCAAACAATAATTATTTTTTCTTTTCAATTAATCTATAAAATAATAGTATTGTACACTCCATAGTAAGCTTTTCAATCCAATAGCATTATATTTTTAGTTAGAGATAGCGCGTATGTTCCTAACACAAAAGTTATCAAATTGGCCTTGACTTGCCTATGCTAATATTTAGAGACGAGCGATAGCCAGTTGATAATATTTACCTTCAATATCATTGAAAAGGATATTGAAATTCTGCGTATAGCCTACACTGAATGAACAGGGATCAGAGTATTGATTTTAATGTAATAATAAAATGATTGATTTATTCATTATTGGCAAAAAGTAATACACTGTCAAACAGAAAAACACTACAGTTTGTCACTAATTGAAGACAGAAAACTAGAAACGAAATGCAAGAGTATTTCAATTTGAGTAGTTCTTTGCATCCAATTTAAATTATCTCCATTGAGGTTTGAATATAGGAGAAGAATCAATGCTTATTTTATTCGCAAACTAGTTAATTAATGTGCAGTACCAACCCCTCCCCCTTCCCCTCCCACCTCCAAACATAACATACTGACATCTGGTGTGATTGATTTCATGATGGTAAAGTATTTTAGCAATACATTACTGAAGCGTTGTTTAATACTAAAAGTGATTGAAACCCGAATTTTCTTAATATAGAACATCTCCGTAATATCTATAGGTACTGCCGTTAACTACATACCATTGCAAGTGAGTACATCTTTTAGTTTGTTGTACTGTGCATGGTGCCTTGGATATTCAGTCTGCCTCTTATTAATAATTGTACTGTTACGCAGCCTGTAAATATTACCTGGTAGTTGGGCCTGGTATTCTTGTTTTTTTAATTTCAAAATGACTATAAGATGATTACTGCTCCTTCAAATGTGAACAGATTCATTTAAGTAAAGTTTCAATGGTCTGGTACATTATAAACAGATTGATAGAAAACAAAATATATTCTAAATGTTGAAAAATAGGATATAATATTTCGTATTTACTCATATTTCTTTATTTTAGATGTGAATTTATAATTGATAATTCACTAAAACATATTATCAGATTATCTGAAATATACATATTTGTGCCAGAGTGAGATTTTCATCCAACTAATATGTTCCAAATTACGGGTACTGAATGTTGAATGAGAAGATAAGATATTATTCAAATCTTTTCATTTCAGAACCATTATTTATTCAAAAGCACCCAATCGTATTCTTACATGAAGCCAAAAGACTTGATAAATATCCACAAAAAGTGCGAATTAAATATAGTAAATAGACTCGACTCAATCTGTTATTTTTATCCCTTGTAGTGATGAAGACTGTCCCTTGAGAATAGAAATCTCTTTTGCGTGGAAGATGAACGTAATACTACCAATGGAGTGGTTTGCATTGGCTACTAATGGTACTATGTACTATTGATAGTACTATGTACTAGTGATAGTACTATGTACTAGTGATAGTACTATGTACTAGTGACAGTACTGTATGTACTAGTGATAGTACTATGTACTAGTGATATTACTATGTACTAGTGATAGTACTGTATGTACTAGTGATAGTACTATGAACTATTAATTTACGTTTAAGTGGAGTATGAACAGAATTTAAATATTTAGAGACAAAATTATCAAATAAATTTTGAGGATAACGATTACCAGAGAAAAAATTACGCAAGTGTGATAATTCGGCATCAAAATCAACATAATTCGAGCAAATCGCATACGCTCTATGAACAAGACAAGTAATCAAATTAACTTTATAAGATGTCGGTATGAAAGAATCAAATCTTAATCCCAATCCTGTGAATGTCTTTTTACGATAAACTCTAGTAGAGAAACTATTATTTATACGATTAATGTCAACATCTAAAAAATTAAGGGAGTTGTTTTTCTCAATTTCCGAAGTGAATTTAATATTAGAATGTTTAGAGTTTAAATAATTATAAAAAAGATTAATATGGGATTGGTCAGAAAACAATAGGAAAATATCATCTATATATCTACGATAAAATTTAGGTTTAAATTCAATTGGGCAATCATCTAACCATCGTTGTTCATGAAAACATAAAAAGACATTCGCAAGAGTGGGACCAAGATGATTTCCCATACCTACACCATCAAATTGGGAAAATAACTTACCATTGAAAAGGAAGAGGACATTCTTAACAGCGAGCTCAAGTAACTGCTTGAAGAAACAGGAAGACAAACTGGGAGACACCATTGGGTCCGAATAGAGAGAAGTGGTAGCAATTTCGATGGTTTCATCCAAAGGTATATTAGTGAACAAAGATTTGATGTCGAAGCTTGCCATGCATAATGAATTTGAATTCTTAATTTTAGTGATTTCTTGAACAAAAGAGAATGAGTCCTGACTGTAAATTGATTGGTGGTGATGGTTTAAGTAAAGGAGGAGAAATTTTGCAATTTTGTATCCCGAAGTTCCTATAGCCGAGAAGAATAGGTCGCAGTGGTGCCCTCAATTTTATGTACTTTTGGTAATCCATAAAGAACTCCTGGTTTTGACCCAGAACAGTGCAAATTATCATATTGTTCATCGTTTATTTCTTTCTTTTTCTTTAATTTAGTAGAGAGTCTATTAATTTTGTCTTCTTGTTTGATTATTTCTTTTAACCAATCTTCCTGTACAATTTTGAATTTTGATTGATCTTCTAAAATCTCATGCATCTTCTTTGTTGTAGTCCGTTTTATTCAAAATTACTAAACCATTACCTTTGGTCTGGTTTCAAAATTATAATGCTCTCATCCGTCTTAAATTTTGTAACGTTTCATAGAATTTATTATGAAAGAAAGTTAATAGATGGTTTGTACCCGTAGAAATATTTAAATGCAATGGATTTTAATCCACTTCTTACCATGTTTAATCCATCACCAGTACAGTCGAAAATAGGTAAGTTCTTTAATCTGTAGCTAAGCTTTTCGAAGACAGAAACCAGTTGTAATAATTAATTTTCTTAGGTGGAAGAGCAAATTTCAATCCATGGCAGAGGCAATCAATTTCGTCAGTAGTTAAAGTCTTGTCCGAATAGTTGAAGATGAGTTTTTTTGGGATCAGTCTGTTGACTCTATGAAGCAATCCTAGGTTGAACAGTTTTTTGTAGTGGGTGTCCTCAGCCTTCTTCAGTTTCTTCTCGCAAGTTGCTATTTATAAAGCTAATTAAGTGGTTGAAGTCTAGCCAAGATGTTGATTGGCGTAACAAATACATACTGTTATTTCTATTGTTCTGAAGTGAATCATTTGAAGATAGTTTTGATTCAATTTCTCTTTCCAAAAGTAACTGTTGAAATTTTTCATATTGCTCGGTGCTACGGATGTCCTCCCTGTATACTTAAAATTGAAAATTTTGGAGTTAATTTATTTTCTTTACAGGTTTCCAAAAAGTTGATATCAATCTTATTTTTCTTGAATTTCCAGTCATCTTTTTCTAAGTTCCGAAATAGTTTTAAAGTTTCGAGTCCA